>CM060846.1:100097597-100697597 GCA_030762175.1 Metallyticus violacea | reverse complement strand
TCAGTTGGTATTAGAAAATCGAACGCAAGCGATTGTAATAATCGACTTTTGTCCATTTTAGTCTCACGGTTTCTGGTTATAATAGATATTCATAAATATAACATTTGGTACAAGTGTTAATATTCTGTGCATGAATTTCAAATATATATTATTCTTATTCCATTCATGAAATAATCATAAAACCGTATTTTTCTCTTCTCTATTGGCATTATTGACAATCGGCAATCTTCTGTTGCAAGATTGCTTGAAAACGTTAAGCACAAATATACAAATATTATAATTTTGTAAGTCAAGTTTAGAGGAATTATGTTTAAATTTTTATTTTATTTGTGAAATAGTACTAAAAATATCACTCGAGGGTCTGAGCATCCGGTAATCTCGTGATATTACTTGTGATTAATTTTGACTTACACAATATCTCTCCTTTAATAAGCATATAAAAGCAGGGGGAAAAATCACGTGTTCTTGTAGAAAAGAAGATAATGAACATCTCTTCTATACTTGAGAATGCAGTTAGGTTATGAAAAGAAATGCGTATTTAATAATTGTTAATGAGTACTAATCGTTTTCACTTAAATGTTTATCAATCGATAGCTGTATTTGGGTGTCGGCTTCGTATTAGAGTAACTTATTTTTGGATGAAAATGTGAACTCTAATAAAATTTTCTTTTCTATCAAGGTATCGCGTTATATTCTTGACCAAGTTAACTTTAAAAAATTGTGGGCAATAGCATCTTGTTCATATTTCTTCATTAAAGAAATGGGTAACTGGTGTGTTGTCAGTAGAAATCCGGAATTGAATTGTCGATTTCAGCACTGCTTTCAGGAGAATAAAAATTAATTAACAGATGAGAATAGTAAATATGTCATTTTCACTAGTTTCTTATCAATTTATTGCTGTAACACATATGTGAACTTCAGGGCAGTTTAGTTAATATTACATGTTGGACTTCAAAGTATTGAGGTGAACTTAATAAAGTAAGAAGTTATGTCTTTTGAATTGAACCAGAGAAAAAGGGGGGAGGGTTAAAATTCAAATCCATAAGGAGAATTTTGGAACTCGGCACTTCAATTGCTGGTAAGCTCTGGGTTTTCTGTTTCAGCACATGAATTTCTCTTTAGGCTATAGAGCAAGAAGTTATTCTGACCTCCACAAATACCCATATGTTAACAAGAGAGCAAGTCTTCTTCACGCAGAACTTATATAAACCAAGTCATACCTATATAAATAATCTTTTCCCGCGTTCGATATTATTAATAATTTCAGCTATAGCTTTTCACAATTGATCCAAATTATATTGTATGCCCAGTTTTGTCTTACATCATACACTCCAGTCATTCACTTGCTGGCCGGCGTTATCGACCCATAATTTTCTCGCTGAAAGCTCTAAGTCACTTCTATAATAAGGCAGTTCGGTGTTTTGCTTGCAATACATCAGAAAGTCTGCGTGTGCAAATGAGAATTATATTTAGTGTATTGAAATGCCACACCATAAGTTTAACACTTAGAACAGAGAAAATTTGATCATGGCACATAAACGTGAAACCTTGAAGAGTATTGTGTAGGCAATTTGTAAAGATGTTTCCAAGCGTTCCGGTTCAACAAAGAGACACTCGAAGAAAATTTGTTTTTAAATTTAGGGAAATAGGATCGATAAACTTTAGAATTCATAACCAAGAAAAACGTCATGGCATTGAAGAAACAGTAGAGCATTCTCCACAGAAATCTTTACTTCGTATATTACAGAAATAGACATTTCTAAAGCTCATCTCATAGATTTACTATATTGCTAAATATAAAATGTGGTTGTAGTCCAAGAATTGACGATCTAAGTCTTAAATCGTGCAAGGTTTTGCAGAATATTGCTAAGGAGCAATTAAATTTTCCTCCTATGAGGCTTGGTTTCATTTACTTGCTTATACTTGTTCGCAAAACCATAGGCACCGGAGCACAAACATCAGCGATTGATTCACAAAATTCTCTTGCAGATGGAGGCGGGAATGATGTTGGTGTGCTGTAACTGTACGGCGAATAGTAGGGTCCACTTTTTTTTTTAATATACTGCAAATTCCAAGAGGTATCATACAGTTTCAAAACAATTATCCGATAATGAGAGACAAATGCATATTTTCAACAGATTCAACCGCAATCCTCACTACCCGTCATTCTTTTGAACATACTAAGGGAGGATTTTGATGAGAGAATGAGCCCTAGAGGTTTATGGCCTTGTTCCCTAGATCTTGCCGCTTGCGGTTATTATTACTGGCAAACACTAAAATATAGAGTTTATAGAAATGATACTACTTTCATTATAATGAAATGTAAGACAATATAAAAAGAGAAATTCGAATAATTTCCAAAGCAGAAATGTTGCTAATGATAGGTAATTTTATAAAATACGAGAAATGCCAGAATGCAGGTGAATAACATTTTAAACATCTGCTACAACGGAGGTTAAAAATTGGAATTATATTGCACGCCTTTAAATATTTGTACAAGCTTCTAATATACGGAGAAATTACGGATCGATAAAGCCGCACTCGATTTGTCAGTCGGCCACAGCCGTCTGCGGGCATGCCGGCAGAGGCTAATTGAGACGCACGGTATGAAGAAATACCTGGTTGGGGAGCGATGAAAGCGCAGGCAGATAAGCTCTTTACCCTAAAAGCACTCTCATACAAGTTTTGTGCCATTTGCGACTATCATTTTTTTACACACCAAGAGATCTAAAATGTGCCATTTAACCTAGTTGACAAATAACACGACATTCTACCCGAATTGTTCTTAAATGAAATTGTCTTTTGTGAGTTTTAAGTTATAAAATGTTGAATGAGGAAAAGCTTAATTACTAATATTCTGTAAGTTAAAAAAAGAATTTTGTACATAGTTGAGCTATGAGTTAAAATAAGTATGTACATATTTGTCCATTAAATTTAGTACTAAAATGTTTCGCATAATCCTGAAGTATTTCGCAATAAAGTTAATGAAACACGAATTGATGGTAGAATAAAGGACACTTGCATAGAGCTGTAGAAAGCGTCAAAATAATGGGCACTGCGTTGAATATTGATAAATTATTGATATTCTGAATATTCAAAATACAGTGTTGGTATAAAAATTCCTTTCAAAATAAACTGTCGATTTTTATACTTATAATAGATTAGCCTCGGAGGTCACAGAAAACTCACGATGAAAGCCTATATAGTTACATTATTAGTTTCTACTAAATTATGCCTTCCTTTTAAATTACATTTTACCATTAGGAAAAATAACACTGTGTATGTAGAACTAGTAATTAGTGTTTGGGTAACGGATTATTTATTTACACTTGCAGGGTGGGTACATTATTACGGACAGCAAATAAAAATATTGAGCAATGAAATGTTGATTTCGCATTTATTTCTTCATATAATTCGCATTTCTCTCTGTGGTCTTTAGCAGTGGAGCGCTGAACGATATTCAGAGAATTTCTTCTATACTAACCGGTTAAGAAGAAGAATTTTTATAAGAATCGCATTATACCGTTTTAGTATCGATGCATTTTAATACAGATTGCCAGGTTTATTTGCTCTAGAGTCGATTGGGTCCTAAAGAAAGACACATATTGTTAAAAAAAAAAACCCAAATATTTTACAATAACTGTTGAATTCTGGGTATAATGAAAATACTAAAATTGTTTCTCAAATTTTCTCATATAGACTTGTTAGGGGAAACTTACAACATATCGCCACCGTGGCCGAGGTCGTTAAAGGGCGGATTCGTGAGCGGGAGGTCTGGGTTTCGAATCACGCCAGGACCGTCCTCCCTGACTGAGGTTTTTTCCAGGTTTTCCTCAGTCCTCATAACTGGCAAATGCCAGGGAGGTACGCTAAAATTAGACCTGGAACGTGTTCTTCCTTAAAAAAATCCTTTCTCAATATATCATTTCATCTGATGTATCATCAGTGTTCACCGCCTGTGGTGCCTCAGTAGTAAAACCAGGCGTTAAACACAATTAAAAAAAACTTACAACATGCAATAACACATTATATGATAAACTAAACTTTCTATAAACAAAACAAATGTGATCGGTTCGTAGTCATTGGAACGCTTGTCCTTTGTCACAGTCATCCAGAAACAATTGCTGAAACTTCCTTGTATTCTGAGATAAAGGTTACTCTAAAAATTATTAAAAGATAGAGATGAATGGCAAGGTTTCAAGGAAGGATGAGCAAGGGAAAACCAAGCGTCAAAGAAAATGTTTTCGGCACATCTCGCTTTAAATGTCGAAAATAAAACTTGAAACAAATACTACGCATAGTAAGTGCAATTAATTAGCAAGTAAAATAATTTGAATTGGAAAGTTCTTACCAACATTTCTCATATCTTTCTTTAACGAACGTTTCCAGTAAAATGGTGTAGCTGGTAAAGCTCGACATGAAATGTAAATAAAGTTGCGGATGTAGAATATGATAAACACCTTGTGCAACTCTTCAAACACGTAGTGTTTGCTTGGGATTTCCAACATGTATACATTCAACGACGTGAATCCGTTTTTGCTTACGAGCGGTCGACACTGTTGCACAGCTTCTGTCTAAGTGTGTGGCAGTTGTAAACTGTATTTTTTTTAAACAGTAAATGAAGGCTTTAAATTGAAATCAATAACTTCGTGTTCAGAATGGGTCGTTAACTTTATCGATGAACAATTTTGGAACAACGCATAGAAAATTCTAATTAGATCGGATTAATCAAGATAGCATAAAAATGCTCCGGTTATTCTTAAAATTAGCTCTGTAGCTGTTCAAAAATTACACTGAATCGCAGCAATCAGTCCCTATATGGTATATTATTAAGAAATGCGACACAAGATAAATATTTACAAGAAAACACTGTTCTCAGATATATAATGTAAACCATTGAAATCTCTGCCATAAAAAATAACAGAAATAGCATATAAACATTTGAGCAGCACTAATATCTTGTAGAACACACAAACTGACAGCTATGCGTCTTAAAAGTCAGTCTCTTCTTTCCATCGTTAATATAATTTAGCATTAAGCTTGAGACAAAAGAAAAAAGTAACCGAGGAATATAACAGAAAGAAGAAAAAGAGATACAAACTGCCAATTTATATGCGACAATGGAACTCTCCTCCTCTCTATTTCAGTGCGCAAAATGAATCAATGTAACCAATATTATACGTTAACGAATAAAAGTGGAGCAAAGCCCCTTTCAACGAAGCCCCATAAATCCGCCAGTGTCAACAAGTTTTCTCTACTTTTATCAGATAAGAAGCATCCTGCTTCTAACTAAAGTTAGAGAGAGATAAAGATGTTGTGCAAATGTTTTATCAACACGGTTTATAAGGACAAACAGAAAATTAAGGGAAACATTCACGAGGACGAACACAGGTGATTACATATTTATGCGGAACGAGAAGAACACAACAAAAAGTAGGAAAACCAACTAAGAAACAGAAAAACAGAGTGACTAAGGTAAAGACTATTTACGAATATGAAAAGTAGACTTACTTTAGGACATACTCAGCTCGACGCTACGATAAATACTAAAACATCTCAAAAGATTTGACCATATATAATTATTTCTTTAAACATGATAATCCATATTGTTTATTACATTTACGTTCCATATAAATGACAGGTGTTCAAGTCTTCTTGTTATTCCCTTCTTTCAGGTTATATTCTGGTTCATAAAACGTATATCACATAAAAGTATGTTAAACAATATGTAGATTAGGACGCATCCTAAAACAAATGATGAACTAAAACCAGTAAATGAATAGTCTCTCGTTATTTTACTAATCAGTTTGTTGTTGGTGCTAAAGTTTCTTATATTTTTTTTTTTTAAATTTAAATACTGTCAATATGTTTTTATTACGTAACTTACATATATGTAACAGTGAAAACTTTGCAACTACTAGTATATCTGCATATGGTACTGGGTGGCTCACGAAACACCGGCCTTGCGCGGCGAGCAGCCTCAAACGTGCATACAGACAAGGCCACGGCGAGCTAGGTAATCAAGGAATGTCTGTGGAGAGAGGAAAACAAAAGAGAGGAAATTGTATTATCGCAACCCATAGGTGGTGGCTATTTCAACTTCTTTGTTAGTATGAGAGAGCGGTTTGTGCCATGAGGAAGTGTTTACAGTCGTACCTTGCAATATGTATTCTCTGCAATAAAGAATGCAATAGTGGAGGTGTACGTGCGCAGCAGTTCCATTGAGAAAATGCGGGAGAGTTTTGCAGCCATATTTATCGGTATCACCGTTCCTGTAAAGAGCAGTAGGTATACAAGATTTAGAGAAAAGGTGGCATAGAGTTGCCCCGTCCGCTCTCACATCTGCTATGATCACGGATATCCAGCACGAATGCTCAGAAATAATATTAATATCAACGTGTAATTTATAACATTGGTACAATTCCCACAAATTTACAAGGCGGGGGATAGGTTTTTCATGGGCCACCCTGTATAAATACATATCAAAAGTGATTTTCACATATCTTAGTTGAATCCATATTGTTATGAGAAAGGGAAATAAAATTATCATAATTTGTTTTTCAACAGCTTAGTTTGGACGCTGAAAGTTAAAATAAAGACAAAATTATTTAGGGCCAATTTAAAGATATAGCTAACCTCTCTCTCACGCATTTCATTTTGCGGAACAAGGTTAACATAGCACATTGCTTTGCGGAAAAATGTTTGTATACGATTCAATATGTCTGGATTACCATTTAATAGTTTTGTATTCATATGAAGAAATATACTAATTCCGCATTTTAGCTGAAGGCAACTCGATGCATCTCATGGAGAATGGGAGGTGGGGAGGAAAAGGAAACGATATTTAAAAAAAAAAAAAAAAAAAAAAAAGGAAAGGAAAGAAAGCATGGAATAAATTAAGTTTATGTTCCTATTGAGATCTTTTCGTCTTTAAAGAGTATATTGCATTTTAAGAATTCTAGGTTAGTTGAATACACAGGGAATTTCATAATTTAGAGCAATCAACTTTTATATTCGTGTACTGAGTATAAACTTAGAGAACAATGTTCCTTTTACATCGGGAAAAATTAGATATGTCTTAAATATATTCCTGGCACTTGATACCTAGCAGCGACTGTTAATCTTCAAATAATAGATGACCAGTATCTCATCTTTGTTGCTGTGTCCAAAACATTTCAGGAGCCGTTTCATCGCTATCTCACCAGTTATATAATCACATGATCGGTCATTTGTCTCGTGCTATCTTGTTTCAGAAATTGCAACAATGCTGGACAAATGCTCCCTGATTCTTGTATAAACTAATCAAGAATGTCTTTGTCGGTACAGCAGGGAGGGAAACGGTTGTGATGATCACTGGGACATTAGTCTGCATGTCCGATTCATTATCCATATTATCTTACAATTCTGTTGACATTTGAACATTTTCTTGCACGCTTTCATGAAAAATGATCACAAATGGCTCTAAGAACAGTGTTCGCCTTCCTCTGGTTAGTAGTTATTCTTTGGCTGTTACCCCTTTAAGAAACATGTAAACTGGGTCTAAAAGACTGCCATATGTTGTTCTTATGTGAATAACAAATATTCTTTGCTAACACAGTAATACGAAAATTGCCTGCTTTAAATACACATAGTTCTTAACTTTCTGAAAGTGCGGAAAAGGGTAAACTCCATTAGTTTTTTTTAGATTCCTTAAGGTCTGTAATCCAATAAGAGGTATATTTCGCTACTTCTTGTTCAATACACCTTAGACCATCAGGTTTCGAACCTTTTCCGATTACAGGATATGACATTTTTCCTTTGTAATTTCTACGTCAGCTAATTCATCAAGTACTAGTACGAAATATTTTCTGTGGGAAAGAGTTCAGTTCAGGATGCATCTGCAGTGAGGTTATTGAGTGACGGGCCAGCAGAACACAGCTGCCTACTGGGAGAAACCATTCAAGGCCTATAATGCATGTGTAGGTAGAACCTCATAGTTAGTTTGATGGAGGCTTTGTCAGCGAATGGGTGTTACCGGTGCTTTCATTGTGTGTTAGTTGTTCTTTGTTAGTTATGTCACTACTAATCTTGAACGGATTTTCGTAGAGAAATGGAAATGCAATTCGTAAATAAACATTCTGGAAATCGTGCTCCGGTAGAGAAACTGTTGGCTAACTTTTTTAAAAGTTACGATAGACAGGATCTAATGAAAAGAAACGTGTTTCGAACCGCCGTGTTCTTACGGAAGAAAAGTTAAATGAAATACAGGAATTTCCAACAAAGATGCCGCTGGAGTATCATTATCAAAATCTCTTATATCAGCGGTTAGTGTTTATTGTTTTTATCAGTTTTAAATACAGTATCATTTTGCGCATTCAGTAAAAATAGAAATATTAAAATAAAACCATTAGTTTTACGCGCTGTTATCTCATTTTCCGGTTGCAATAGCTGCACTTTCCCAATAAGCAGCTGCACTCAACTCAAACAATCTCATTGTAGTTAGTATGTGGATGGAGTTTCAACCCTTTCTGCAAGTTAACTAGAATCACTTGATTGCAATACACTGCATATGAGATTACGACCAGGCAAACAAAGTTCAGCATGATTGAGTTTTGCGCACTGTGCATCGTTCATTTCCGTGGTGAGTGGCGCGACACTTCAACAATAACTTTCTGGCAAAATCAACTGCCACACCTTTAAGTATTTTCATCCGCACTGAACTTCAAGTATAGCTATACAGAATACAAGGTGCTGAATAAATAAAGCCAATAATTGAGCTTAATAAAGGGAACAAAAATGTCAAAATCTGTTTCTATACCCCTTAAGTTTTCGGAAAGTGAATATTTTGTCTCGAAACTATGTCAACGTTGCTTAATGTTGTCCATGGTTAACTTATACAATTTAAATGCACTAATTGCAGATACCTAGTATGTGTTTGTCTGCATAACCTTACTGGCGAAAATAAGTTCATACAATCGTTGCTCAAGTTTTCAACTTTAACACCTTCTCCATGACAATAATACTAAGCTTGGTGATGCCAAATCTGTTTTTGCGAACCAAATGATTCACAAAAGACTTTTCAGGTAAATTTACGCCAAACTCTTCGAATCACGGGGAAAACAATAGTAAAGAACTTGTTTTATTTCGGTTTATCTATCCACCATTTGCTATAATAATCAGAATGTATGAATTCTAACGTATTAACATATCACAGCATATGAAATATAGCTCAGAAATTATTTTTCTTTCGGTGGGAGGGGTAAACAATACCTCAACAACGAAAATTGTATTAAAATTACCTTCCGTTTACAGCATGGAATCAACCCACAAAATTATGGCACTGATTCCCTTCCACTTTATGTGTGTAAGTATATTTCTTCTTCACACGGAGGGCATTTATTTTCATTACAAAGAAGCAAAAAGAAGATGTGTCAAGATAGATTTTAAAATGGCGGAAACAACAGAAATTCGGAATCGAAAGATCTAAGAGCTTATTAACTGAACTGACCTTAAATGTGTAATACGAGAACCGACATAAGACTTTAAAACACAACATGCAGAAATTCTGAAACGACCACTGAAAAGTGTTAAATCTTGTGAGTACAGTTAATTATGACCTGTTTTGTCCCCGAAGGTTTTTCTTTCCTGTCAACAGCGAAACTTAGCTTTCCCTTTTAGGTAAGTATATTATTATTATTATTATTATTATTATTATTATTATTATTATTATTATTATTATTATTATTATTATTATTATTATTTCTACTTAATTGAAATTTTCCTTCGGACTTAATGTGAATCTCAGATGACAATGGTTTCTGGTCAGAGTAAATCAGGAATTGGTTTCTAGTTTGTGGATTAAGGTAATTATGAGATTCTTGGTTACCTTCTCTGTTTTCATCTCCCCGGAACTCGGTAGGACTTCTAGGCCGAAATGTAGCCGCATCACTTCATTTTGTAGTTGAAATTCTTGGCGTTCTTATTTCCAGTTTTTTTTATCTCGCATTTTCTCACCCCGTTGGTGATTTTGTTTTTAATGTGCCTGGAAATTTTCTGTGCATGTCAAAGATTTGGCGTGTGCTCAGTAAGAGACGATGTCGTTATACATTTTAAATGACAAAATATCAATCAGCCAGTCGATATATTGAGAGAAAGACATCACAAGCAAGAGTAGGTTGTGGTTTTCCATTGCAGACGCTGTACAAAATGCCAACAAACTTCGTTACTAACCACGCTGTAAACAGATAAGGACGTTGGCCTTTGCTGTGGCATGGCAATGGCACTCAATTTGATATGCACACACTGAGTGGAAACAACCCAGAACTCTTGAAGTAAAGCAATTTGCATAGTAGGCTGCTGTAAATGCAGATGTGGGAATATTTCTTTATCGATTATTTACAGAGTGAAGAAATCCAAACACATTTTGTGGTGTTCAAGAGCTAGCTAACCTCACTAATTGCATGCAGTCTCATGTCGTAAAGAGCCGGATCCACTTCCATTTGTTGGGTGATGTGATTGCAGAATATGTCAGACTAAATGCATTAGTTCGGAAGTTTATGTAATTACATATTTTTCCTGTTCCTCTGAACACTTACCATTATATTTAAACTTAATGATATATTTTTACACATTTTGAGCAGCATTTTATATTTTAAGATAATTACATACTTTTACATAAAACTAACATTCATGTTAAGTGCTGTTTAATTAATCACAGTGAATTATACGAAAGGATAAAGTATTAAATTTTAAATTGAAAGTTGTCACTATGCAATGGGATATGTATTTCAGTTTTCGTAACGTGGTATTTTCTTTAACGTGTCATCTTTCACTTCTTCACCCTGATTAACACATCTCTCTACTTAGTGAATGCGTAATCCACCATCTGAAGACAATTTAACATTCATTCGTTGTATTTTGTCACCTGGTGTTTACAATATAGTGAAAATGACAGTGTATTTAAGGTATTTCCTCGAAATGGGACAGGAATGTTTTAATATTTTTATCTGTACCAAAACTTTATTGCCACAGCTCAGCACCCACCCATAGATTCGCCTTATTCAGGAATATTGTAGCAACAAAAGTCGCCTTATTCAGTGCAAAGAATTTTGCCTCATACCTGCCTATTAATGGTGATACAAATTGTTTTTGTTTTCTAAACTCTCTTCATTCAATGAGTAGAATTTACAACCACTGATTATCAGGTAATAATGTAATAACCGTTAGATTCTAAAGGTTAAGGAAAAGTTTATCGTTACGGTTGCCCAAGCGGAGATAGGCTTTAATTTTTTTAAAAATATTTGCCGCCTTATCTAGTAGTTGGTTATTGTTGGAGTAGCCAACGTCTAATTTACTATACATAGCTCAATATACCTAAATAACTTGTTTAAGAAACAAATTTAAAAGTTTCCTATGTAAAATTAACAACTTGGACAGTATGGAATCTGCACTAAATCCTGTCCTGAATGAAGACACAAGATGCGGAAGAGAGAAGAATTGACTGAAGAGAAGTTACAGTCAAAGCGGTTTGTGTTATTTTTAGTACATTAATATAGTATCGTGTAATTAATAAAACAATAACTTTAAATCAATATAACCTAAAGACAGTTTTTGACTGGAAATATTATTATTAATGATGGCATAGTCTTCAATCTTATTTTTATTTTAAGTATAAATTATAAATCTTTGCCCAGGAAGCCTAATTGCACATATCGAAAGAAGGTATTCCAGTGTAACAATATCTGCTTTCAGGACGTACGTCGATTCCACGACGCCTTTTATCCAACGCACAATAAACAGTGCCAAGATAGTTTTCTGCTGAAATATGGGTCACAGCAAGCTCCTAGCAGCAAAATATCAACTGGAAAAATTATCTCAATTTCCTA
Source organism: Metallyticus violacea (assembly GCA_030762175.1). Taxonomy (NCBI): domain Eukaryota; kingdom Metazoa; phylum Arthropoda; class Insecta; order Mantodea; family Metallyticidae; genus Metallyticus; species Metallyticus violacea. The sequence continues at coordinate 100,685,733 of CM060846.1, read as the reverse complement.
TTTTACAAAGACAAAATCACTGGGTGTAATACAGGTATGTGGACAGTTTTTCATCAGAACTTAGTGGTCAAAACTAGACTGCAACTTGTTGCTACAAACCATATGAAAACTGGAAGATCTCCAAAGGAAAACCGTGGGGGATTCAAAATCAATAAAGTGTATTGAGAAAAGGAAGAGTGTCAGAACATCCATAGAAAATTTACAGTGTGTAGTGTGTTATTACAAAAGAGGAAAATTTCAATGCAGTACTTTCCCAGTGACTATAACTTCAGAAAGTTATGGCGAGCACACAATGAAAGTGCTAGAATAAATCAACTCAAATATAACGCTGCGGCAGGCCAAGGGCTGTAGTGGCAAATGAGAAGAAGATATATATTATTAATATGCAAGTGTTATTCTGTGTCACGGTTGACGTACATAATTTGTGAAATTTTCAAAAATTAATTTTGATAATATCTGAATAATAAAAATGCTTTGGTGGCAAAATTTATATTCTTGCATAAACCACATTCGCTTCTGCGACAGTTATGTCGTGTGATGATATAAGAATGACATTGAATGTTTGCAGTTCTTTATGTGAAACTCTAATGACTAGAAAGTAAGGCAAACTCTTTCCAGTTCACATAAGTTACATAAATGTAGCTGCTGTACAAGGCAGCTTTTCATTGTACAAAAGCATTCTAACTGAAAAACGGTACAATCTCTTGTCATAAAACATGCAGGGAATTCTTGTAATTTACGGTCAAAATAGTGTACTGTGTGGTTAATTAATGAACTGTAACCTTTTAGTCTATAAAATAATCATGTATATTAAGTGTAATGCTTTTCTTTAGTTTGGATACTTTCATGCTTTCCCCCCCCCCAAAAAAAAATTTAAGTTTGTTCCATATTTTAGTGACGTGGCTTTTAAATTTCGACAAAAATTGTTCATATTTTCGCACTCTCTGGTATTTAAGCAACTGCACGTGAAGTTAACAATTCCAAAACATTTACAAAACTTCACTCAGAGTTTGCAGAAAAAGCTTAAATGACATTCAAGGTTATATAGAATTTCGCTGAAACCTCTCAAGGAGTTGGACAATGGTGAGCACTGCTACCTATAATTTTCAATTTATATATAAACAAGATAACCATAGAAAGATAATAGGAATTAGAAAGTAGAATAATACAAGTAATTTTTTAAATATTTAATTTGCCAATTACTGGACAACAATGGGAGATATGAGATGAATTTATGCTGAACATTATATTTGTTAAATAAAATAACAAAAACAATTATTTAAAACTATTAAGGATAACACTAAAGCAATTTTGGTTTCTGCATATCAAACTTAAAAGATTATAAAAATATCTGTTCCTTAATGTTATAAGGCAGATTATTACTACATGATATGCGTTTATTTATAGCATGTTCTCATATTACACGTTTTACAATTTATTTGTTTGGTCATATTATTAATTTAACACTAATATGACTGATCAATAAGATGCAAGCTTCTTTGTTATTTTAATGAAGTGCTTTGTGCATTTTTTGTAAACACTTTTTGTGCTTCTGGACAGATTTCTTCTTTTAAAACATTGCTTGCAAACTAATTTATCTCTTTAATCTCAATTTTATTACTATCCTATAATAAGTTGTTTGGCTTCTACTTTAAAAGACATGTGAATGAACCAAGTATTTTGATGCAGTGTAAATAGGGTCTGAGATAGCCATAGGCTGTCACCATTGCCATGAAGTTTGACGTTAACCTAATTTTAAGTTTTAATCTGGCCTTGATGCTCGGGAAACTGTCTGGGCTTCTGACCATTTTGTAGTCATATTCCACTGTTGTTGCCATTTTTCTATATTCTGCTGTCTTGTTTTATGCACAATCTCCTGGAAATTCTGTCTTTTGAAGTTAATCATTGAGTTTTAATGCACGTGAATGTGATAGATTCTTTCCTGCGTTTTAGGATTACATTTTTGTTTTTAATGTTATTAAGGAACTGTAATGTAATTCTGCTGTCGCTGTGTATTGCAGCTTTCTTGGAGTTAATGTTGATTCTTTGCAAATTCTCTACGGTGTCAAATGCTTTAATGGTAGCGAGTTGTTCTGTTCGATTAACCAAACATAAGTGAGTTTATAGTATTTTTGTTAATGTGAATGAAGATGTCGATACAGAAATCCAATCCCGCACTCGCTTTTACTACCATCTGTAAAATGTATTCTGTAACAAGATAACATTTTTGAACAGGTTTGTTTATTTTACTATTACGCAATGTAGCAAATATTTGTTCAGACCATGTAGAAACAAAAACTTTGTGTATATCACACTTACAGGGAATTTAAGAAGACAGAAAAATACGTAAATTATGACACAATGGTTTTGCATGAATAAAAAACATGAACAAAATAGCATAATATTAAGAAATGAGAAATTTTGGACACATGGTAGTGTATGAAAGTCTATTAACCATAACAAATTAAGGTATTAGAAACTAATAAAAGATAATGTTGCAGAAAGTATAACTATTAATAGGAAAAACGCAATGACCATGGTATCAGAGTAACTGAAAATAAAATCTCATGTTAAATATTTCTAAACTAAACCCAGGTCTATGGAGAAACGCTGACGAGACCAGATGTGAGATATACTGAGAAAGAACGGACCAAAGGACCATTCTTGGTAGGAAATGATGAAAAGTTGCCAAAGAACATTCACTAAGATGTTCACACCTCCAAAAGTAAAACTTTCTGTGAGGTACAAATAAGAAACCAAAGTAACAGTTATAAAGGACGGCGTACGTAATCGCCTGTAGCCCCAGGAACATGACGTATAAAATTGAATTACACGATTCTAATGTTTACAACCACAAATAATCAGACACCATTAAGACGCTATTGTGATATTGTGCACACCAGAAAGGTGTACATCAGTGACTGTGTGTTTTAGGAAAATGGTTCGCCTTCCTCATGAGGTAAAACAGAAGTACCAAGCAAATAGCGCAGCTAAAACGGCGAACTGCTTTTTGGAACAAAAGCGATTAAGGTGCTGTTATTGTGCGTCGGACACATTTGAAGATGGTGATAAGCCGAGAACTCGAGCACAACTCAGCTCCAGTTCCTATTAACATTAACCCCTGATGGTATTTTTAATAGTGTTTAACACCCAATCCCCTGATGGAAATGGGGAAAAAAAAAAAAAAAAAAAGCATAATACTTTTCTCAACTAACCATGCGCACTATGACAATGTGAAGATGACCCAAAAAAACTCTTTAAAACTATCTGAAAATTCCGTATACTCAGAAAAAAGCAGAAATCACGATAGACATGCCCAATTTTAAAACTAGGATTTATTTTCCTGCACAAATTCAAAAGCTACTATAAAATCACAAGATCTCAAGGTTTATTGCCAGGTGGAATGTAACTATTGACCGGAGCTCTAGAGTTTGGACTACACTGCTTACAAAAAGAATAAGCACATCCCTCAAAAACGGATACATCGACGCTAAACATACACATTTCTGATTTTCTGTCATTATTTTTCATGCTTGAATGTGAAAGAATAATGCTATATTTGCACTGATTTTTAGTTTTTTTTTTTTAATTTGTAAAATCTTTCCCCTTTTATAATAAATGTAATACACAACTTAACTTGTCAAAGTTAAGTAAAACGAATTTTATTCTGATACAAGGCTTCCTTAGGGTTCTTCTTGGAAAATAAAATTCAAATTTGGCAAAATTGATCAGTTCCGATTTTCTGAGGATTAGAGAAATGTTGGTATTACTGCTTCGCTAACAAAACACGACCATCATTAAACTTTTGTAACAATTTGTTTTTTTAAGTTAGATTTGTGTCTTCTATAATATTTTGTGAAAGTGGGGCTGTAAAGCGTGTCAAGTATATTAAATAGATGATAATTGCAGGGGCAGGCGGAACCAAGTGCTTCTGTCTCTTAGCAAACAATCCAGTTAGGCGAGTTTAAGCAAATTTTAAAAACCAGAACCTGCAACAGATATCTGTTTGATGCGAGTGAGTGATGGCAATACATAATGTTCTTCTCAATAAAACTCACAGAAAGTTATATATTAACGAGAGAGGCTGGGATGGTGATGATGCTCAGTATGGTTTAAGAGCGTACAGTTTTAAAGATCATTAGCGCCCGAGATTAATCCGTTTAGCAGAGGGTTGTCTTAAGTGAAAAGAGTATTTTAATTATATGCAAGATGCAAAATCAGAGCTTGTAGCACAAAAATTGACGTTCCTTCCTGCTTGCTTAGCTCCAGCAGTGCCACACGGAGAATATTATCGTGATATGCGGATGGAACACACTAGAAGGCCCAGAAGAGTGCATTGTTATTGATGAATCTGTAAATAGTGCAGCTTACATAAAGATCCTTGCCGTTTTTCTGCCATCTTTTGGAGAATACTTCGCCTTTCAGCTGTACAACGAGTCGGCTCACAAGTCCTTCATCGTAAAGAATCCACATATCCAAAATGCGAAAGTTTTGCCCGCAGTTTTGATCGTCACCCTATTGAAAATACTTTGAGCACAATTCGGTACAAAGGGTAGAAACCTAAGACAGTGAATGCTGAGGTTCCAATATTCAACCTTTCGAGGCAGATCACCAAGTTGAGTGAATTCGATTGATCAGTTCAATGCAGAAGCGTATAAGCAAATGCAAAAGAAACGAATACAAACCAACTGAGTATTAACATCCCAAGAATAATCAACCTTTTTTTTCAATTTCCCATTTGTAATTTTGGTTGGAATTAAACAACGTTACTTAAAAAAATGTTTCAAATGTCCTTATTCTTTTGATAAACATTGTACATTACTGTCAATACAAATGATGCTTTGGCCATGTCAGAACGCCTTGCAAAGATTTGTTCATCTGCTTTCAGGAAGCGGGTGGTAAATTTGGCAAATCTGTTTCTGAAACGCTATAAAGTATCAATCTCCAAGTATGTAACTTGTCTTTAACTCCAGTAAGATGTCCACAGATCTCCTACTGTCCTGGATGAGTAAGGTACTAAAATTGTAACTAACAGTATTTCTGCTACTGGATTCATGATCTGAACAAATGGCCACAGTCTTCGACAACAGGTACGAACATTTACCTAAAGCCACAAGCTACAACCAACCACTTGGCGTCTATTTCTTACAAACTGTTTGTACAGCACACATATTGTGATGAGGAGCATGATATGAACCTGCATGACATGGCGGCATTTTCAAGTTGCATTCGTTTATACATATCAATCAGGCGAGTGCACCATTTTAACAACCTAAGTAGAAGGCATCTGGATACATGTCGTATTACATGCTTCTGCCGTTCCGGACACGAACTTAGCTGAGTTTAACGTACTGCGTTCCTGACTTTAATTGCCGTCATTGTCTGTGCATGGTGCGAGACTGAACTTTGCTTGCCGCACTGCCTTCTCAGTCACATTTCCATGGTATGTCTATGGCATTTGTAAATTCCTGATGCTGTAGGTGGCCTCAGTCGACTCGTAAATGTTGTTCGACAATTTATGACTGTAAACATCAGCACTCGACTTTTATGAGCCATGTTCTGGGGATTACAGACGATTTCAAAATGCCACACATCACACCCGTTACTTTGGTCTCATGCTTGCCCAACACGGAATATTTTGTGACGATTGTCGTCAAGAGGTCCGATGACATTCCTCGTTGGAGGCTGTACTAAAAGTTTAAGTATGTGAAGATATAAAACGAAAGTGTATAAAAGTAAGAAGATGTTGCAGTTAATATAAGATATGGTTATTTCCAATTAGCGTACCAAAAGAGCAGGATAGGAACAATATGAAGCTAAGGAGCTTTGATTAGTCCAGGTAATTTTGTTACTGATTTATAAGAGTGGAATGTGTAGATGTTTGATTTCGTTTCACTTCTGACATTTATTGAGGACTGGGTCCACCCACTTAAGGAAAAAGTACCATGCATCCCATTGAGCAATCTGCCAGTGGATGGATAAAGCTGGGATTTATTTGGTAGGTTGATATTAACTCGGCTATGTTTCATAGAGGATACAGATTTTCCCGCAACTGTGTCAATTGTTAGAATGAGTAACTTCGCTGTGCGAGTTGAAACAAAGCACGCCCATAATTTTAGATATAACTTGCCTTAAATAACTGAAGTGTGAAGTAAAGATACTAGACATTTATTTCCTACAGCCGGTCAAAGTAAAGCGTGTTGGTATGAAAAGAGAAGGGAAAATTGCTGAACCCGGAGAATTAAATAAACATTTTGGGACAGTTTGCAACTGTTAAAACTCTTGGGAGAGAAGCAGAAGTGTATAACTGGTAGGATCAAATTAGCTTAATAAAAAGCCCTGGGCAATGGCATTTAGAATTCAGTAAAGCTAAAGATTTGTATTTATTTCTTTTAATAGTGTTAAACGTCCATTTTCATTACTGCAGCGTCACAGATCGTATGCACTCCATGAAAGGTGAGCTAAAATGATACATTGGGAAAGGATTATTTTTTCTCGGGAAGGAAGCGTTTCAGGCCTAAGTTTGGGGTCCTTCCCGGCGTTTGTCAATAATTAGATAGGATAAAACTTCAGGAAAGGTGGTCTTGAGAAATGAAACCGTAGACCTCCAATTCACAAGTCTATATAAAATGAGTTATAAACTAAAATATAAACAATTATTATACAACATAATAATTCATTTATATTAGGAACGTAACATATATGTGCTTTGTTCAGTCGTTTTACTCAACATTTACATTAAATGTATGATCGTTTTACAGAAAATAGGAATATATTTTCATGAAGTAAAATATGTGCATGGAATAAGGTAAGTATAATGCATTACCATATATGTGTAATATTCTCTACATTCTCGTATTTTATGTATGGTAAGTACATATACTGCCCAACACAGGTCGGTTCGGTGGTCTAGTGGTACCCATAATTGCCCCATAGACTCAAGTTCGCAAGATCGCGGGTTCAATCCCAGCTGGGGTCCATGGATTTTTTCGGTGCAAAATCCTAAGTATGGCTTCCTTCTGAAGGGAAATAGAACCGTGGGTCTCGTGTCGTAGATTTACGGCACGTAAAAGAATCTCAAGCCTGAAAGAAGAGGTTTCTGAGCAAAATTAATCGCCTATTTCACGCCCTGAATTGAATGGGACGCTGATGACCTGAGTTGTTAAAGAGTGTCCGTAAATAAAGCAAATCAGCAAACTGCCCAGCACGCTCCCCTCGCACAACTTATTGGCTTCACAGGAGCAACAATACGCCTTACGAGTTAACACAAATTCAGCGGGGATAAACCTCATTTTGTGAACACCTAAACCTTATTATGTCACAAACGTCCATTGTAATATTTTCCTATATTTTACTTATTTATTTATTGATCAAACGTTATGTAAAATTTGTAATGTATTAATTTCTTTATTCTACCGAATGCGTAGAATTATTACTACGTAGGTTTTCAACATTAAATTAAACTTTTATGTTGTATAAATGGCGAGGTGATTTATGCATTAGAGCAAAAATTAACTTTAAATTCGCCTAGTATTTTAATTCAACATTTGATTTAAAAAAGTGGGCCATGGATATATTGATGAAATAATATTCAAACAGAAAAATTATTTTCTAAAAGCTTGGTTTTCTATATAATCGTAATGGTAATCACATGAAAATGTTCCAAATTATATTGTCACTTTGTGCAGTTCATGCAGCGTGAAGATATGTCAAACCAGCTACGCCCAACTCAAAACAATCAATACCCAAGTTGAGCGCAGGAAATTACAACCTCACTGTGTGTAACCAGGTACCACATTGTTCCTTATTTATCGTCTAAATAATTCGTTGTCTCCTCGCTATTTCATTCTCCGGGATTAGGTATAATTATCGGTCTGGAAAAATTTTTATATAAGGAAATGAGTATCCTAACACACCAAGACGTTCTATTGCAACTTTAAGCCTTAAGGGCATTTGCTCCTTGACAGCGTTGCGCTGCCAAGGCGTCAAAAGCAAGCTTGGTTATCTCTACGTTTTCAAAATCGCAAGTATTTTTGTTTAAAGTAATGATAAAATCAAGCGCAGCAACGATTATTGTTCAAATTGTAAAGATTATGAGCAAAGTTACATAAAACTTTGGAGATAATGTCAATAGCACTGCACTTTGGAGGTTATTGGCGATTTTACCCCACGGGGAGAGCAACTTTGCAACATAAGCGTAACGTTGATCAAGACAGTGTAATTTTATTGAAAGATAAACATTATCACAAGTTTTTTGTTTTAAATATCTAGAATTATAAAGCGCTAGAAATATTTATAATTAGAGCAAAACTGGCAATAACGCTAATTAAAGATGAGTATTAATTTTTTAAATCCAGAAACTCAAAATGCAGGACATGGTATGGCCTTAGAGTAATAATAATCTAACCAACATAATTAAAAAACAATGAATTATTATATAGACAGTCATAAATTATTGTCATCATTAATATAATTATAAAAAATATATGTCTTATACTGAGTAATTTGGGAATAGAAAAATGATAGTCTTATGTGCACGAGAAAAGTTTTATGATAGGCTCCAACAGAATTCTTTTGTTTACCAGGATTATATTTGTTTGCTGGTCTACCTACTTTATTGGGGAGTGTTAAACCTACAAAGAAGGGAAGGAAGTAGCACATTCAGTATTGGAAAATATACAAAACAAAAACACGAAACAGGCCGGTTGAATGCAAATAAGAGAGGTTTTGCTTGGATTGTTTAGGGTCGGAGGCGGATATTTCGGTACTCCGCCTTGCCTACGTTTCCAGTGCGGGCACCTACAGGAGGAAAGGATGAGGTGATGAAGACAGCGGGCGGCCAGGATGCACGGGTATAGACGGGGTTCCTAACACTGTTTCCAAATAGAACACCCTGAAGTTTGCGAAGCTCCCCTCCAAGTAGTTTAGAGCCCATCTGAAGGGTCGCTTCCATGCTAGACGCTGGGAAAAGAACCTTTCCAAAGCGCAAGCCGCCGTCACACCGCAACAGCCCACCTTGCCCTGGCACTTTCCACCCTGTAACATCAGCACTCAGAGCTTTCCTACCCCGCGATATAAGGAACGTATAGCCTGACAATGCATCATCTCCCCCTCAGGGGCCCAATTTATTGGGTACGGGGCGTAGCGACCCCGAGGCACCCGAACTGCTCCCTCAGGTTCGCGCTCAGCGCGTTTGACTCATTTTTAGTTTGTCTCCATTTTACTTTTTACTTTTAAACCTCCCTGCTTTTAGTCTGATGGATGCCCCCGTGTTTGACACGGTTCAAAGGTGACTGGGTAAGGGCGTGACTCCCAGCACTGGGTCATCATGTAGGGCAAGAGCGTATCCCCTGGTAAAGGCCAGGCCCGGGGAGGGGCCATTACACGTGCTGTAAGCTTCCTGTAGGCGATTGGGTCCCTTTGTCTGTACCCAGGAAGGTGTGACCCTGAGGTTACTTGTTCCAGGCCAGGGCAACTAACCTAAGCCGGGGTGGCGCCCAGGAAGCAGCCTGCCATCGGAGACAGGTGTAATGGTGGAGGATGAAACCGCTATGGTACAACCAAATCCTCATTTTAATACTAAGCGTAAGAGATTGGACGCAAGAGAGGTGACTGAGGTGTCTTTCCCTCGTTTCCTAGTAATCACCAGAACTGAGGAGGGTCAGTCTTTTACGCATGTGAACCCTTTTGTCATACAAAAAAGTCTGGATGGTATTCCTGGCCCCGTTAAATCGTGCACGCGGCTGCGCAACGGATCCTTATTAGTTGAGACAGTGAGTGCCTCACAAACTAGCGCGCTACTTAAGGTCATCTTACTCCACGGGTACCCGATCCGTGTCGAGTCACATCGCACCCTGAACTCCTCCCGGGGAGTAGTAACCACATCTGTACTGGACGGCATGACCGATACGGAAATTCAGGGTTATTTGGCCGAACAGAATGTCATCTCTGTGTATCGTGTGCAGACAAAGAAGGATGGCGAGGTACAGCCTACTCGTACATTGTTCCTCACCTTTAGTAGGGTTGAGTTACCGTCCAAGATCAGAGCAGGGTATGAGGTTATCACGGTCCGCCCGTACGTCCCTAGCCCTTTACGATGCTTCCAATGTCAGCGTTTCGGCCATACCCGATTATCTTGCAAGAGCCCTAAATCGATTTGTGCTACATGTGCCTTAGAAAGTCACGAGGGAGCATGTTCATCCGCTCCTGTATGTGTGAATTGCCGTGGTTCTCATCCGGCCACATCCCGTGACTGCCCTCGATTTAGGGAGGAGCGCTCTATACAGAAAATCCGCGTTAAAGAGAAACTTTCGTTCTCTGAGGCCCGGAAACGTTATCAAGCCTGTCTACCTCCTGTACCAAAGCTTGGTACGTATAGCTCTGTAGCCGCAACTGCGATTTCGCGACGTGACAGTAGCACTCAAACGTGCGACCTGGTTTTTTCTACAACGCCTCCGCCTGCCAGTGCCAAGCGCCCAACTACGGTAGCCAAGCCAGTTGTTTTTGCCGCTGATCCCATGAAATTTAAGACGGCCTATACAAGGACTGACTTTTTAAAATCGTCCGCAAGTGAGGGAAAGACAAAGAAAAAAGACCACAGTCCGTCACCTCCTCGGAGGTCGAGCTCCCACGATGGCTCTGGGAGCAGGCCTATAAGGCGGTCACCATCACCGCCTCTCTCCACCTCCAACCGTTTCCAGGTATTGGAATCGGTTGATCCTTCTCAGCAGGAGAAGCCTCCCTCTGAGGATTCAATGGAGCAGGATGCTCCTGCTCCTGATAAACCACCGAGTCCCACGCGTTTAAAAAAAGGACGATTGATTCGCCCTGGACCGTCCAAAAAGTAAGGTGGTAACTTTTTAGCTTATTTTCTCTAATTTTAACAATGGCTATCCTTTCGTGGAATGTGCGTGGTCTCCGTAGCAGAAGACCTGTCCTCGAGTTAATTTTACGTTCTACTGACCCTCTGCTTGTGTGTCTCCAAGAGACCAAGCTTCGCCCAGGTGATTCTTTTAATTTACGCGGTTACTCTTCGGTGAGGTTTGATCTCCCTCCCGCAGATGGCACTCCCGCTCACGGTGGAGTTCTAATTTTAATTAAAGATGACGTGTACAGTACTTCACTACAGCTCCAGACTCCTTTGCAAGCTGCTGCAGCTACAGTTCACTATTCTGGCCTTAGTTTTTCTGTCTGCACTTTTTTTTACCTCCGTCCGGCACCATCACTACAGTTGACCTGGACGATCTTCTGTCTCAGGTACCACCCCTGTCCTACTTTTGGGAGATTTTAATGCACACCATCCCCTGTGGGGTTCCAACTCGGAGTGTGCCAGGGGCAGCATATTGGCAGAATTTCTCGACCGTCACAATCTTGTTCTGCTCAACACTGGTCAACTTACTTTTCTTTCTGACAGCACTCACAGCTTTTCATACTTGGACTTATCCATTTGTTCTGCCTCACTTGCTGTGCATTTCACTTGGAACGTCATCTCCGATTTATATTCCAGTGACCACTTTCCGTGTCAGATCCATGTACTCTCTTCAAACGCACATTCACAGCGCGCGCCAAAATGGCTCATTGATAAGGCGAATTGGCCTCTCTTTCGATCTTTGGCCGAATTTTCAGGGCGTGAATTTCCATCTATCGACATCGCGATCGAGCATCTCCGTACGGTCATCATATCAGCCGCAGATAAGACTATTCCCCGGTTGTCTTGTCACCCTAGACGCTTACCGGTTCCCTGGTGGACCGATGAATGCCGGGATGCGTTCCGTGCACGCCGAGGTGCTCTCCGAGTTTTTCGTCGCCACCCTACTTCAGCAAATATGATTTGCTATAAACAACTTCGCGCCAAATGCCGCCGAGTCATCAAGGATAGCAAAAAGGCTTCTTGGATTTCTTTTACCTCTTCTTTTAACCGCACAACGCCTTCATCCGTAGTTTGGGAACGGCTACGCCGCGTTGCTGGCAAACCAAGGTTTACATCTATACCCGGTCTTAGGATTTTAAATCGAGTGCTCACTACTCCAACTGACGTCGCCAATGTTTTAGGGCGCACCTTCGCTGATGTTTCGAGCTCCGCCAATTACCCGGCTTCATTTCGCGCAGTAAGGGAGCAGGTTGAGAGGAAAGGTTTCTCATTTGCCTCCGACCATCAGGAGAGCTACAACGTTCCTTTTACCGCCAGGGAACTGGAGCATGCCCTTTCCACCTCTCGACATTGCGCACCAGGGCCAGACGACATTCATGTTGCCATGTTGCAGCATTTATCTGCAGAAGGCAAAGCTTTTTTATTACGAACTTTTAATTTTATTTGGTGTCACGGCACATTTCCCAGCGCTTGGCGATTTGCCACCGTCATTCCTATTCTTAAGCCTGGAAAGGACCCACACCTTCCTTCCAGTTACCGTCCCATTTCCCTCACCAGTTGCGTGTGCAAGGTGATGGAACGAATCATTAACGGGCGGCTTATGTGGTGGTTGGAGTCGCGGCACCTACTGACGAACATCCAGTGCGGTTTCCGTCGTCATCAATGTTCCATCGACCATCTTTTGTCTCTTTCCACCCATATAATGGACGGATTTGTGAGAAAGTGCCCAACTGTTGCCGTATTTTTTGATTTGGAGAAGGCTTACGAAACCTGCTGGAGGGGCGGTATCCTTCGTACGCTTAATGATTGGCATATATGTGGTCGGATGTCTGTTTTTATTCGGGAGTTTATGATGGACCGGGTTTTTAACGTTCGCGTGGGGTCAGTTTTATCTTCTCGTTTTACTCAAGAGAACGGTGTACCGCAGGGCTCGGTACTTAGTTGTACACTGTTTGCCATCGCCATCAATTCCATAGCTGAGTGTTTACCACCGGGAATCCAATCGTCGTTATTCGTAGACGATTTTGCGATTTATCTTTCCTCCAGGAGAACCTGTCTTTTGGAACGCCGCCTCCAATGCTGTCTGGACCGCCTCTACCTTTGGAGCGTACGTAATGGGTTCCGTTTCTCCGCAGAGAAGACCGTCTGCATGAACTTCTGGCGTCATAAGGTGTATCCTTCACCATCTCTCCACCTTGGCCCAGAAGCTCTTGTTTTCGCGGACGAAGTTAGATTCCTGGGCTTAATCTTTGACAGAACATTAAGCTGGTCTTCGCATGTAGCACAGCTCAGAGGCCGGTGTGAACGTTCTCTGTGTATTTTACGGGTTTTAAGTGGCACATCCTGGGGAGCCGACCGGACTGTTCTTTTACGTTTTAATCGATCTCTAATCCGGTCCAAACTGGATTGTGGCTGTATAGTATATGGCTCAGCGCGACCTTCCGTTCTTCGTCGTCTTAACCCCATTCACCACCGGGGTATCCGTGTCGCTGTTGGTGCATTCCCCACCAGTCCTGTGTCGAGTTTATGTGCGGAGGCTGGGGAACCTCCGTTGTTTTATCGTAGGGATCTTTTACTTTCTACGTATGGTTGTCGACTGGCTACGCAACCTCGTCATCCTGCGAATGAACCGTTTTTAATGTGTCTCTCGCCCCATTTTACGCTGCTCGGTCTTTTACTCCTAAGCCCGCTGGCTTTCGTTTCCGGGAGCTGTTAAGGACGATGGACCTGGACTTACCTGCTTTTTTCTTGGCCGGGGAAACCTCCTCTCCCCCTTGGCTCTTAGCAGAGGCCCCCGTCCATCTTGGGCTTACGGCCTGTCCTAAGTCCTCGACCGCAGCACCATTCATTCTTAGTCATTTCAACGAGATTGTCTCTTACTTTGCTGGATGTAATTTTATATATACCGACGGTTCTAAATCCGACACAGGTGTAGGACGTGCCTTTGTTTTTAATGGAGCTAGTTTTACATATGGTCTTAACGTTGCGACATCTATTTTTATGGCGGAGCTTTATGCTATATATCGGGCTATTTTATTTATTTCTGACCACGGGCTGGGGAACAGTGTCATTTGTTCCGATTCTCTGGGTGCCCTATTATCTCTTAAACGCCTGTACACCTACCATCCTCTTGTGCAGAAAGTTCAGGATGCAGTGTCTTCGCTTCTGGCCGCTGGTGTCAGAGTGACTCTGCTATGGGTACCTGGACACGTTGGACTCCCGGGTAATGAGGCCGCGGATGTCGCAGCTAAATCCGCCATTTTAGACCCTGCAGAGTACGAGCAACGCTTTTATATAGGAGATTTTAAACATTGTATACGTCGAGAAATTCTCTCGCGCTGGCGCGATGAGTGGGATATAATTCCCCACAATAAGCTTCGAGAAATTAAATCCACCCCTTTTCATTGGTCGACTTCTTCTCGCGCAGTCCGTCGCGAAGAAGTGATTTTAGCTCGTCTTAGAACAGGGCACTGCCGATTTAGTCACCGTCACCTTTTTAATGGTCAACCAGCTCCAGATTGCCCACGATGTGACCACCCCTTTACGGTGCGTCACATTTTACTCGAATGCCCTCATCTGGCAACTTTTAGACTTTCCCTGGGTTTGCCCTCCTCTATTGAGGAGCTACTTGCCGATGATGTGGTTGCTGTGGAACGAGTTCTCCGCTTTATCCGTGTTTGTGACTTTTGGAGCAAGGTGTAAATTTTAATGGCTTTACCCATGACGGTAATTTCCGAATATTTTAAGACTTTTGTCCTTTTATAGACAATTTTATCCTTGTTGTTTGTTTTAAGGGGTTTCATTGTTATATTTTTAGGCCATTATAACACTTAATATCTGAGCTCTTGCAGCTGCGTTTTGATCTGGTCTGTTGATGAGAATTTAACCCCAGTTATTAATAGCGGGTTTTATGTTATTGCACAAAGTGCTACTGTTGCGCAGATTTCGGTGTGTCTGGGCGCTAATGACCTAGTAGTTTTGCGCCCTTTAAGCAATAATCATCAATGCATCATCTCGCGTCGTGGAGCGATCGTGAAGCACACGTTTGCGGTAGTATTCCTATACATCACGAATATATTATGGATGTACAGGATGTAACAAAAATTTCGATACCGGTAAAAATTTGAATATTTATCAAATTTATTATCTTATATAAAGTAACATTAAATTTTGTTTAGTTTAAATGTAATTTAGACGTTTGTCATCAATCTGTATGTAATCCATTTTTTTTTTACAAAACACTGCAAGAGGGCCTCCCAAAACCACATGTGAGTTTAAAGATTCATCCTGGGTCTCACTCCTCCCTCACTTGAGCTATCAGCCCATTACGATTTGTTGGTTTTGTAGTTCGAAACGCACTATCTTGTAATTTGCTCCACAAATGCCCTGTTGGGCTTAGTTCCGGTGAGTTTCCTAGCCAGTCTTGCCATACTCTAATGCCGCTTTTCTTTATTTCATCAAGAGTGTGCTTAGCTGTGTGTGACTTGGCTCATCTGATCAGAACAGCAAAGATTTGGTTTTGTCCAATAAAACTTTAAGAATGTGATGGAAGAGTTTCTGTGCAATGATATTCATTATTCTCGCTTTTCTTCTCATCAACTACCACCAGATCTAACTTTCCTTATCGGAAGATACCTTCAGCTGTCACAATCTTTGTGTCGAACTTAGTGACATGAACAGGAGATGTGGATGATAGATTCCAGTCCGAATTCTGTCATTCTGACGGTTCGCGCTCGTCTGTGAGTAGGATATGACCCCTTAAAAACGTGCCTTAATGACGTATCCTTCCCCTAACATTCTCTCGCAATATTTAATCCGATCAGAGATTAGCTTTTTACTTGATACAGGCTTCACTCTATGTACATAATCTCTCCCCTATTCCTGACTGCGACAGTGCCTACTGACAGTCATGCGTGAAACGGGTTTGTGTGCGGGACAATAGCATTTCGAAAAAATTAAACCTTTTGGCTACAGTTCGAGATCCTACACCCACTACCTTATTTTTCTTTTTGTTTGAGATGACAATGTGTTTGGTCACCCTGAACTTCTAGCATCGTAAACTGAACCATTCGTATGATTCTTCTGTTATAAAACCGTCGCTGGTGACATATTAGGAGCTTAGCAATCTCACATATCGATTTTCCACTCTTGGCTATAGCTTGGATTTGGAACCGTTTGTGCTCACGTTTTGTTGGTGCCATGAGGTCCTGAAGGAATAAAAACGTCTATCAAAATCTTTAATAACATATTTGTTTAAAAAACATGTTTAATTTGCTATTTGCAATCATGTAACAAAAGATACGTTTCAGAAACTTTTGTCACACTTTCATATTATGGATAATTGTACTGAGAAACCCTAACATTTAAATGTTCATGTTCTGCGTAAAAGTTAGATTATTTGTGTGCAAAGTAAATGTCACTTAGCAGTAAATGTCCAAATGCAATATCAATTCACTAATTTCGTAATTTATACTGTTTAATACCCTACAAGGAATAACTGAGCAAGCTTATAAGTGAGTCTCTATCCTCAAGAATAACAAAATGATTAAACAATAATAAATCTTGGTTCCAAAAATCAAAGCATATATTTTCAGAATGTACAAAGTAAATAACATAAAAACAGAAGTGTATCACAAAATTTTGTTACATCCTGCATATTGTTTAATGTAGCATGGATTGTATATAAATCTTTTAAGAGTTTTCATTTAATATTACAGTTGACACAATTGGAAATAATTTAATTATATTGCCAAGTAAATATGCCCTAATGTTATATGTTATGTTACAACATCATTTAGTTTAAAGCACTTAATATTAAAACAATAAATTAAATTGTTCATTTGCAAAATTTATGATATAAGTAACTAAATAATTACTACATAAATTAAATTTGTACAAAACTTTCATTTCTGCAAAATGCTAAGTATTTACAGTTACATATTTACAGTTATATTACATTATTCCGTTTAATTATTATTTTATGCATAATAATATGCTTTCTAAATAAACATTGCCATTCACAAATGAACACAATACCAGAAAAGATTACAGAAAAACATTGTTCCATAAATTACAAATTATCTGAATTTAAACATTATTTGAGGAAATAAATAAATACATGAATAAGTATGTCAAATATGTTAACTAAAATATTAACAAATCTCAATACTTAAGGAGATGCGTATAATCGTGTACTAATTTTTATAAATCATTATTTCCTAAGAGACATAATTAACTTATTGTGCATAATTTATAACATCATGATGTAATCTAACAAATAAATCCACAAAACCGATACCTTGTACAAAATTTTGTGAATAAATTATAATAATGGAAAATAAGAAGTTATTTTTATAACAGTAAAAAGTGAAATTTTGGAGAAATTAATGATCACTCTAGTAAAATAAGAAACCATGATTATAAAATTGGGGAGTTGGTTCAGACTTAGAATATAGTACACCTGTACTTGCCACACATATAAAAAGATTGGCGTTGATGGTCTCGCACTAAGAGTATCTTAATTAGCCATTATTGTTTAACAACCGTAATCACATTGCAGTGAAAAGAATTTGAACAAAAGCGAGCCGTTAACATTACTTAAACCTCTGCCTGGGTACTGAGTCCTCTATGCCTATGACAAAATCAAGTAAATAAAATATTATGAAACGGAAGAACGGAAAATTCATGGAAAAGAAAAACCCATCCCAGCATTCACCTTAGAGATCTGGGGAAAAGCCATCCCCAAGGGATTTGAACCTGGAATCTCCGGAATGCAAGTCCCAAACGCTACAACCTGAGCCAAACTGATCGGTAAGTGGAAGAGAAAATGAACGAATATAACGTAAGTTCTAATGCAACAATGAAATAAGCTATGGAGAAAAATATCTATTTAATTCATATTATTCGATGTCCATAAAGAAAAGTGATTCTTTAAATGTTTTTAAAAAAACGTTCACTTGTTTTGAAAACAGAATTTAATTTTAAGAAACATAAAGTGAAAAAATTATTAATGTGAAATGAAAGTAGAATGATAACATTCTATTCTAGTGCTAATTTTTTTCAATCTAAAAGATAATTAGTCCCTTAAGAGCTAAAATGAATATCTGGCGAGAGCGGGAGATAGTTTGTTGTTACAAATAATACGCCAGTGGAAAGGAAATTATAAATTGCCATGCAAGTTTTTGACGTTAAGTATAAAGATGGTGCGAGTCGCGTGTGTGAAACTTTTGAGTAATGTGTGACGGTGAGAGAAGGATCTTGGATAGAAAAAGTGAAGAGAACGTGAATCAATTTTAACTGCGGGATAGTGAAGCTGATGGAGAGCTTGGCTTGAAAGCTGAACTGTTGAAGGTTGTGGCGTCGCCGCATTAAGAAAAGAGCAGGTAGGGTAGAGCAATGATGCAACAAGAGATGAGGCGTTATCACCACAACACTTCTCGTCATATTGCACGCCTGCTCCCAAAAGGCCGCCGTTGGTAGGAGAATCGAGTGATGGAAAAGCGTCCCTGTCCGTTCTATGGAGCTATAAAATAGTGTCTGTATCAAAATCTTAAATGGTTCTGTGTATTCAGTGAAGTTATTTGAGTTACGAGTCGACAGAATGTGGCTGTTTACCGGGGAATTGCAGCCGTCGCAACCGGAAAGTTGTCGCGCGTAAAGTGAGTATTTATATATATATATATATAACGATATTGTGTTTAAAATGATGATAAGTACTAACTTATGTTATAAGAGCTGAGAGTTGCTATCTTACCGGCAAAGAGGACAGATGTGCTTCTTGGTGTCTGCGAGTGCGAGAATGGAGACAGCCATGAAGCTAATTGAGCAGTTAAGGGGAGGAGATGCAGCGAAAGGTCGAAAAATGTCACCCAAATAAACTGCAGGGAGGGGTTGGAGATCTGATGCAACGGATCACACTCCCGTAAAGTACGTTCCATTATTTGGAGAAGCAATCGCGATGCAATAACTTGTAATATATGGCGTCAAGAAGAGGAAAGCGATAACTGGCGTATGATTGAAGACATTGTGCGTATAGTGGCAGCCCAAATAGGCATTGAAAAGGGATTTGACATTCAGCACACTGGAAAGGAAAATGTGGCCGAGGAAAGGGGACAATAGTGTGCAAATTGGCCCACTACAAAGTGAAAGTTTATTTTTTGAATGGTGTTTAACGTACGTTTTTACTATTAGGTACCACAGGCGGTGGACACTGATACATGAAATGAAATGATATATTGGGAAAGGATTTTTTTAAGGAAGGAAACGTTCCAGGTCTAAATTTAGGGTACCTACCTATTATAGTAATGGAACAGAAAGGCAAAAGTCAACAGTGTTGTGTGGCCAGGAATGCAAAAATGCCAAGAAACAAGCGGAGAGTGCACTGAAAATGTTGCAAAAGTTACGAAGGAATGAAGAACGCAGCGCTTATACTAATAAGCAAAAAGGGTATAATGAAATTTTACAGCAAAAGTAAGCAACCTGGCAGGAGAAAACAACAGAGAAAATCGGCAGGCGGGGGGAGGGGAAAATCCACAGAAACCTGACAGGTGATCAGAAAATTTCGAGGAAATGGCTATCTGCATGCAATGAAATTTCGTCAGAGACTTGGATGGACCTTTTCAGAGTAGTGTTCGAAGGGGATCGTTGGAGTTCGACGGGATCAGGGAGGACCTCTGGGGGGGGGAGGGGCAGGAGAACAAGAAATAGTAGTGCTAGACACTGTGATTTCTATAAAGGAAGTAACAAAGACAATAAGCTGTCTAATAGAGGGCAAAGCTCCGGGATGGGATGGTCCACTGGCTGAGTTGTTTAAAGCGGTCTCATGCATTGAACGGTTTGGTTTCGTGTTGTTCCGCATATTTAATAATATATTTAAAAAGGGGGAATACCCAGCCTATTGGATTACCGGAATTATTCTGCAATATAAATATAAGAGAAAGGGTCAAATGGAGGTCCGAATGACTATAGGGGGTCACGCTGCTTCCGATTATGGGAAACATATATGGCAGAATTTCGTATGAAAAAATAAAAATTTGGAGGATGGTATTTCGCAAAATTTCAGTCGGGATTCAGGGAGGGATACAGTACCATTGATAACGCATTTATTCTGAACACATTAAGATTGAAACAAAGCGGGAGAAAGGGGGGGGGGGGAATTGCACTGTGCCTTTGTCGATCTCAAAAAAGCATTAGATTCCGTTCTTCGGTAAGCTTTATGACACAAATTAGGAGGAAGGGGATGTCAACAAAAATGATTGGAGCAATACAGGCGAAATACAGAAAGGTGAAATTCTGCATTAAGTACAACATAACAGAGTATCGGGGAGTTTCTCTAGGTGGAGGGGTATAAGGTAGGGTTGCATTCTTTCATCCTTACTCTTTAATCTTTCTATTGACAACATAATCGAGGCATTGCTACAAGAAACTACGGCGCCACATACGATGGGAAGTATACAATTACAGCTTTGATATACGCGGACGACATGACAATTATTTCAACTACGATAGACTACCTACAGCGTGGACTAAACAGAACACAGACCTACTGTAATGCATGGCTAATTACAGTGAACATAATAAAACAAAGATGATGAACTTCAAGAACGAAAATATTTATGGCAATGATGGTACATGAACATGTACAGAATAGAAGCTTGAAAACGGGGAGAATTTAGTGTACCTTGGACTAGCCTTTTCGATGAATGAAGGATGAGCGAAACATATTGATAGGTGGAAACTTAAAGCGAATATAAAAATCAGACACTCTCCGGTGCGAAGCAGAATTCTAGATGTGCCAATAGAGGTGTTAGAGACAGTATATTGGGCAGTAGTACGATCTACAATGATGCCGTTATTTGGGGCTGGGAACAAACAGAGGAATAGGATCGTATAAGGGCGGGTTTTCTGAAAGGTATTTTAGGAGTGGGAAGGGGTACAGCAAATTTCGGATTCCTTAGGGAATTTGGTGCATATGGCGATATTATAGAATACAGAATCCGAGCATGAGGTGCTGGTTACGAACGATGCACGGAAATCAGACACTAATTAGGGCAATCTGCTACCATGAGAAACTGAGAATGCGGTGAAATAAGACCTGGGCTTCAAAATTAAGAAGAGATCTGGAAAGTATAGGAATGGGTAACATTTGAAATTACAAGCGTAAGGGGGGGGGGCCTAGGAGGGAAAATAATAAACACGTGAGAGACACTAATAAGCAACTGACGCTTTCGGAGTGTGCAGAAACAGTTTCGCTGAAGATACAATCGGAGCTGAAAATAGGATGGGGGATGCAGCGCTACATCCAAACAGCGGCCAAACTCTGCAACCATGGATGGACTCGCTGGATTTAGATTAAGCGTATGGCATGACAAAAAAAAAAAAAAAAAAAAAAAAAAGACAAAGAGGGTACTAGCATCTGCCCTATATGTGCGAAAAAAGAATCTTAGGGACTCATTCTGACGTACTGTAAGGGGACAGAAGAATGGATGAGAATATATCTATTTGTTGTTAACTGGGGAAGGGGGCAGTGGCATAGCTGGACTTGGCTGGCAGACAGGAAGGAGAAGGAGAAGTAGGTACATTTTTAAAAAAAGTGAGACAGTTCAGATCGGCAAAGGCAGACAACTGGAAAGGGGCGTAGGGGAACACTAATCACTCTATTTTGGAAATACTTGAACGTACATGCGTGTTGGTGAAAGCTGATTACTTTTGTAGAAATTTCTTTGCTATTTATTTTATTTTATTTATGTATTTAAAACTTTCTGTAATTTTTCATTTATTTATTTCATGTTTAGTACACACACACACACACACACACACACACACACATATATATATATATATGTATGTATATATGCATACATACTATATATGTCTCTTAATAGTTAAATATAGACTTGTATAATTTCCTTTATTTCTTAGTGTATTGTAAAAGCACTTGCGGTCCCAGGACCCGTGTGAAATGGATGAGTCATATTTGCAAAAATATATTTTATAAATAAATACACTACTGCTACTACTACTACTACTACGACTACTACTACTTCTACTGCTGCTGCTGCTCCTACTACTACTACTACTACTACGACTACTACTACTTCTACTGCTGCTGCTGCTCCTACTACTACTACTACTACTACTACTACTACTACTATTACTACTACCAGCACCACTACCAACACTACTATTACTACTATTACTACCATTACTACTATTACTACCACTTCTACTACTACTACTACTACCACTATTACCACTACTATTACTACCATCACCACCACCACTATTATTACTACCACTTCTACTACTACTACTACTACTACCACCACTACTATTACTACCACTTCTACTATTACTACTATTACTACTACTACTACTACTACTACTACTACTACCAGAACCACCACCACCACTACTATTACTACTATTATTACCATTACTACTATTACTACCACTTCTACTACTACTACCACCACTACTATTACTACCACTTCTACTACTACTACTACTACCACCACTACTATTACTACCATTTCTACCACTACTACTACTACTACTACTACTACTACTACCACTACTACTATTACTACCACTTCTACTACTACTACTACTATTACTACCACTTCTACTACTACTACTTCTACTACTACTACTACTTCTATTACTACTACTATTACTTCTACTACTACTACCACTGCTATTACTACCGCTTCTACTACTATTACCACCACCACTATTACTACTGCTACTGTTCCTACTACTACTACTACTACTACTACTACTACTACTACTACTATTACTACTACTACTACTACTACTACTACTTCTACTAATACTACCACTATTACTACCATCACCACCACCGCTATTATTACTACCACTTCTACTACTACTACTACTACTACTACTACTACTTCTACTACTACTACTTCTACTGCTACTACCACCACCACTACTATTACTACCACTTCTACTACTACTACTTCTACTACTACTACTACCACCACTACTATTACTACCACTTCTACTACTACTACTACTACCACCACTATTATTACTACTACTTCTACTACTACTACTTCTACTACTACTACTACTATTACCACCACTATTATTACCATCACCATCACTACTATTACTACCACTTCTACTACTACTACTACTACTACTACTGCTGCTGCTGCTACTACTACTACTACTACTACTACTACTACTACTACTACTACTACTACTACTATCAAAGACGAAGTTGAAATAACGGGTCATCGACAAGTTAATCCACACTCAGGTGATGTACACCGCAAAGGAGAAAATTAATTCTCCTACATTTCTGACACTCCTTCCTTCGAAACCAGTTTTTAGCAGGCAATCCGCCCACTGTTTCCAAGTTTGGACTTTGGAGCGTGTGCTTGCCTTTGTGGTAAAGTGTACGTAATAACTATACGATCGACACGCAGTCAGTGCTGCCACCCGAATTCGCTTCCCTAGAGAAATCTCGGCTATACAATGGCTGCGGAGCTATTTCTCGATGACCCATTATTTATACCAAAAAATTAGTGAAGCAGAACCTGGTAGAAGTTGGAATGATATAACCTGTAACTTTAAACGCTTTAGGTTATCCTAAATATGAGCAATGCTAAAATACACATTACCAGAATATAGGCAGTATTATTCTGACCTAATTCATACTTAATCATAATTGTACTGTTACCTATAACATTGTTTCAATTAACATAATCCAATTAAGACTGTTAAAGAATACTATTAACACTAAATATCTATACCGCAATATGTTTAAAGTATGCCAAGAAAATAGAAACACAGTTTTAAATGTTCCATATCAATGACATGATACCAATAATGGTTGAATGTTTCAGAGAACGTTGTATTGCAACGAGATTTCATATTTTATAAATGACAATGGATAACTGTAAACTATTTCCAATTTTAAATTACAGCAATTAAGGTAAATATATTACCACAAAATGTTAACTTACTGGTAAGTCGATGTTAAATTATAGAAAAGAGAGTTTTAAAATAAAATATTTACTGATTTCAAACTTTGAAGTAATAAATGTGAAAACAAGAAGGTGATCACTTAAAACGTTGACATTGCAATGCCATGATAAACAAACTGTGAATCATGACTACAGTTGACAAAGAAATGAATCTCGCATGGCTCCTTTGAGGAAAGCCGTTTTGCTACGTATTGCTGCTGGAAAAAGGTAGAGATCGCTTTGACAAAAGAAAACTTTTTGCTTTATTTTTATAGCTAATGGATAAAGTTGAGATTGTCGGGCTTGCTTCTATTTTTCTCTGATAAAACTGATTAAATGTGAAACTTTCCTCTCTTGTTTGTGTATGGTATACCGCCACGGGTGGCCGAGGTCGTTAAGGCGCGAACTCGTGAGCGGGAAGTCTGGGGTTCGATTCCCACCACCAGGACCGTCCTCCCTGACTGAGGTTTTTACCAGGTTTTCCTCAGTCCTCATAAATGGCAAAGGTCGGAGATGTACTCTAAACTTAGGCCTGGAACGTTTCCTTCCTTAAAAAATATCCTTCCTCAATTTATTATTTCATCTCATGTTTTATCTGTGTCTATCGCCTGTGGTGCCTTAGTAGTTAAAACGGGCATTAAACACTAGTAAAAAATTTGTTTGTGTGTAGGTTCTTTAATATTCTGTCATAGATCTGAAAATTTGTACCGCTGTGATTGTTTTGTTAATTCCACTCTTCTCTTACTGATTGCCAGCATTTCGTATTGCATGAATGATGTAAATGAAATTATCCAACAGCTGTTGGCTTCATTTTCTGAGTTTGCTCCAAACATTTAATTATAATCAGATAATATACACCGTGGTAGTAAAACAACATTGAGCATCAACGATAAAAACTTTTAAACTAACAGGTTAAATTCAAATCGCAGGCAATAAAATATCCAGGTATGCGAGTACAGGTTTAAAAAAATAACAGCTGAAAAAATGAAATAATCAACTGCTTTCATATGCTAGGTTACTTATGGCACATCTATGCTGAATGGTACTAAAAATTATACATAATTTCTACTCACATTTAATATAACAGAAGTTGTTGATAATGGTTTCTATAGGCTGTAGCGTGCTATCTAAATATCTGAGGAAAGGGGTGTTGTCTTTTCATTATTTTACAAACTTGTCTTTTTCATTTTTCAGCTCATAAGGACCAATTCGATTTTCCTTAGTCACCAAAATGTATTAAAAGTTACATTAATAATTATAAAATTAGCTTTGTCGTTTACAAAGAATATTTTAAGAAATTAAGAGTAACGAATCATTAACACGCATTAGGCATACATTATTAAGAGCAAACATTTCAAAGCAATATTTCATCACGCTGAACAGTTTACACATTCCAAATATTTACTAAAATGCGCAGTAAAAACAATAGTTTCAAAATTATTAGTCATTTGATGAAACTTTTTGTGCAATGACTCATGAATATATTTCACATACAGGCAGAATTTCAGATTTTTCCATTCGGAGTTACAATATTTTGAAAGTTAATTATAAACTTTATTGAAATCATAAAATTATCAAAGTAGCAAAAATTTTAAATATTATGTTGAATGTAATGTTTGTACTATACGCGCATAGTGTATGTAAATTGGTGTGGTTTTTAACAACAAAACTTTAAAAAAGTTATATAAATACGAGCCTTAAAGCCCCTTCTTTTCCAAGTTAAGGATATTCCCGTACATTTACTCTTGAAGAGTAGTCAAGGAAAAGAAGAAATTAAAATAGCGTGGAAGAAAGAAATTTTGGAAATTGTTGAAAATTTTTTAATGTTTGGGACTTTAGTCACAAATAATGGGAAAAAATAGACCAGGAAGTTAATAACATAATCAAATATACAAAACAATAGCAGGTACAAGGAAATTTAGTTTGAAAACAAAAATCAGAGTATATAAAACGATATATGAAGTGATTTCACTGTATGAGAATGAAAGCCTGACCATTCTAGGTAAACATTCTAGCAGAAGGAAGCAGCTCAGACGAAATATTTAAGAAAAGTAGTTGAAAAAACTATAAGGGATCAAGTAAGAAATAATAAGGAAATTTTTAAATCAGGAAAATATAATTAGTACCATGGAAAGAGAGCAACCTGAAATGGTTTGGACATGTAAGAATGACAGAGAATAGATTGCGGAGGAAAATATATGAAGCAAGACCGGAAGGAGAAAGAAGTATAGGAGGACCAAGATTGGAGTAGAAACAACACATGGAGGGATTAGCGTACGGTCTTAGGGGAAGTCGATAAGAGAATTGCGAGAAAGTCAGAAGATAGAGTTTAGAAAGTGGCTGAAGAAACCCGACGCCTAAGGGAGCATAAGAGATGAAGAAAGAACAAGGAAAGTAGTCAAATCAAACTGCTTTTATTTTGTAATCACTTTGTTTTTAAAGTAGGTTTTGACATCTATTTTCCTTCATTTGGTTGTCTTTTGTTGTTTCCTGAGTGAAGAAATCCCAAGTGAATATTTTCGGTCTACAATGACAGATGCAATGACATTACATTGCAGAGAGGAAAGCATAAGAAGACTTGCTCGATCGCCAAATTTAAAAATATTTAGTATGTGCAACTCCAGTATCCGATGTTGATATTCAGAGAGAACGTCTCCAAAATTAATTTGAGCAAATGCTAAACACTCTAGAAGTTTTCAACAGTTAGGAATGCATCGAAGCTAGAAAAGGCTATGTTGAGTAATTTTATATGGCACGTTCTACTCTTAACTGGTTTGTTAGAAATTAAATCATGTAATTCTAAAACAAAGGCTCATGTTTGTACAGAAATGTTATGTTGTTTTAGGAACACGTCTTCAAAATATTTGACGCCAATTTACATACATGTTGTATATCGTGTACGATAATAAATCAACTATAGGTGAAATTTTGTGTTTTATTGCAAAAGAAAACACATGATAAACTCTATTAGAAATATAACTCCAAGTACAAAGTCCAAATCAAATCTCATACTTTTAGAATAGCAGCATAAACTTGACATATTTGTTAACGAACCCAAAGTATCACACAGATATATACTTTTTGTAGAGCAAATTAATTTATTAATGATAGCACCAGAAAACAAACTATTTTACAAAATAAGCAATTCTTTGCTGTAAATGAAAAAAGTGATTGGTTGCGTGATTCATTGGGTCTATTTGATTTTGAGTAACGGTATATATTCGTCTTCTTCAAATGACCTTTGGAACATCTAGGACCTATTCTACAAAATTGTGGTCTAATACATTACAAGAGTATTTATACCACTCTTTGTAAAGTATGCAGTTGCAGCTTTTTGTTACACAAAATAATGTACAATACATTAAGAGCTTTAGTAAAATGTTACTAGTGAGTTCATAAAAGAATGATGGTGGAACAGCTGTCTTTTAAACGACATCAAACCTTGCATTAGTTACACCCACTGCTTAGTAACAAATCAGTACAGAACTAATTATTATAATTTCTAGAGTATTCCTCTTGACATTTTTTCATGTATAATGAGAATTTAAATACTTTATTGTATATTTGTCAATCAAAGCGAAATTTTCAACTGTAAGATGACTTTCGTAAATTTTCATGCATGCACCTATATTGTAGAATTAATTTTAGTTGCGAAAAGGCACAAGAATTGATTTTCCTTATTGCGCTCGATCATTTATTTATTAGTTCACATGGCCATTTACATTTATACACATTTGTTAGTATTGTTTGGCAATCATATATTTATTTCAAGCAAAAATTGTAATAATGGTGACAAAGAAACAATTATTTGTATTAAAAGAGAACGAGAAGAAATATTTTCATGGTGTTTACTGAGAACCGTAAAAAAAGAACATAAACTAAGATGGTAGACAGTTATATGTATTTAAAACAGAAAAGGACAATGCCAGTCATAAGTGCTAATTGATCTTCAGGGAAAAAAACTCTCCTCAAGACTATTCTCCAAATTTTCAATAATAAAAAAAAAAAAAAAAAAATTACGCCACTATATAAATATTCTTGAAGAACGGGTTTTTGTTTGATACACAGAAGGGGTAAGGCGATTCGCAAGAAAATATCCTGGCAACCGTGTTCCAGGTACAACAACTGTTTGCTGAAAAGGTTTCGAGAAATTGGATCTGTTAATGACAAGAAACGTTTCCCGAACCGCCATGTTATTACGGAAGAAAAATGAAATGAAATAACAGGAAATCCCTATGCAGATGCTGGCAAGAGTACAGGCTACTGCATATTATTATCGGTTTTGAACATAATATAATAAAATTTAACGATTTGAGTAAGAATTATTTATCTGTATAAAATAATTTTACATGACATTCAATGAGAAGGTAAAAATGTGTATTTGCATATGAATTCTAACCCTATTATGTAAAATACCATAATGTAAACGTTTATATGACACTATGTTGTCGGTAAAAGAGAAATTATTTGCAGTTAGAGAGTAGGTATTATTAATGGAGAATTTTTTTTTTTTTTTTAAAAAAAAGGCGAATTGGTAGAAAAATAAAAACATACATGAAAGGAAACACAGGTTTAACCACTGTAATAGGTTTGTTACGATTCCTGTTCACATTTCATTCTTTACATATAAAGCCGTATTATTTTGAAATATAAATTCTATTAAAGAGCTGGAAAATATAATTTCTGCATTAAAAGATAAACAGTATATCGAAATACTTTTAAGAACAGCTATACAATACATAACTGTATTTATTGGGTAAATCTTTCAGATCTAGATAAAATTTACAAGAAAGATCATTGAAAGAAAATTTCTTTTATCTCCTTTGTCCCGTTTAGTGAAGTTCGCGATCTAGAAAAAATAGTCTCCATTCTAGTATTACTTGTTTAATTTACAAGTGTGTATTTCTAGAACTTATGAGCGCAAGTTACTAGTTACTTGTGTGGCAGACTGATATTATTAGCTTGCGATTAAGTTTTATTAGTGTTCTGTGTCACGAAACATTTTTTGTTGTTGTAATATTGTGAGTGTTAACTAGTGGAATTCTACCCGTGAATCTCAAATGGTGAATTAGCATTCTAGTGTACATATTTTAGAGTAGGGATTTTTTCTATCAACTAAGCTCGACGCATTTTAATTATAAGGGTTATTGATTTTAATTATAAGGGTTATTTATGAAATATATGGTCTTGAATCCACCACAGGTTCCCAAAATTCTTGAATTATCTATTTTTGCCCGAAAAATGCCATACAAATTGAGCTATTTACACCATTATTTGTAGATAATAGTATTAATGGCGAATCCCTCACATATGTGTGATCTTTTCATAACGCAGAAAGACTTGGCAAAAGGCACACAACGCAAGGTAACCCCTTCTGGAATGCAGCTAGGGTTTAAAATGCTCCCGCCTCAGGGCAGAAGCCGACCTCTTTGGTGACAAAGTGGCAGGTGTCCGAGTAAAAAATCGTTGACAGTAACGTATGAAGTCTGTTTAAATACATCTTAATGACGAATAGCGAAGCACTTGACTTGACCAAAAACTTCCAACGAATGGAAATGAAATTCAGTGAGGTAAGCACTCACCTATGAGACACATTGGCACAAAATTGGCGGGAGTATTTCGCGCCGTTGCCCATGGATAGAGTCATTTTGTGTTGTATATAAAAGCAATAGATTTTGCTCAAAATTGGAGCAGTCTCGGAATTTTCCAGGCCCAGATACGTGTGGCTGCCGTCGCCCAAGAGATCAGCGAAAGACCGGCCTAAATACCAAGTACCAGAGTTACGGCGAAGAAGCTTGAGCTCCAGTCACCATGTTAACTGCCGATACATCATTGAGCTGCATTAAGAATTCAGTTAAATTAACAATTTCGTCGCTTTCGGCACCATTTGGTCAACGTAATCAATTTACGGGTTTACCTTGCCCGTAGTTCGACGAGAGACGTGAATTTGCCCGAATATTCATGAACGATACCAACAAGTAAATAACGAAGCGTTATTTATCGTCACCTTCGGAATCCCGTCTCAGCCCGGTAGGTTCACAGCCGTCAAAATCCAGCGAAACGCCCTGGAGAGAGTCTCATCGAGGAAGAGTGGGGTGGTCTGCAGCAGCCGTGGCGAAACCTGCGATCAGCGGGCATAAATTATTTACCGAAGCAACAATACAGCCCAATTCCCATCCCCAATCAAAATTTCTTCTTCAAATTCTAATATAGGTTTTGTAGTCAGGTAACAATTTAAGGCAACAAGAAGCCTAAATATTCAGAATTATACATTTATCTGAAAAACAAACATATTCCTCAACCAAGTTTTAGCCCTCAATGGTTACCAAAGCCTGCAACAATTGCTTCAAAATACTCAAAAAGATACTCTGCTGAAGTGAACTAAATTGACCAACTTATCATAGTCGGAATAAGAAAAAGTT
The DNA here is from genome assembly GCA_030762175.1 of Metallyticus violacea. Taxonomy (NCBI): domain Eukaryota; kingdom Metazoa; phylum Arthropoda; class Insecta; order Mantodea; family Metallyticidae; genus Metallyticus; species Metallyticus violacea. The sequence goes on along the minus strand of CM060846.1, from coordinate 100,655,446 downwards.
TTGCCGCGGTATTGGGATAATTTTCTATAAAAATCTTTTATAATCTGATTGGATTTTTTTGTATTTCTAAAAACATTTTTTATATTTGAAAGAACACAGTTAAGATCTTTAGGGGTTTTCTGTCATATTTTTATAACAGATTATTTTCATGTTTCAAAACACCTAAACAGATGAAAAATATTAAGAGAACCCTATTAACTGTGATAAATTGTCCTGAAGGCTAGTAAAGAAAATGAATCACAATCTAGTATTCCAAATTGCTCATCCTTTCCAAATCTTTAGGAGCTAACATCTTTAAAATTATTATTAAGTATATTATACACATAATATAGTTAAAATAACGTTTAAAATACAAATTCCCCTTTTATCGCAGAAATTCCTCTCTTTTTTGTGCAGAATCAGCCAATTTTCGCAAAAAATTGGTGACATGTTTCTGTTATTAATGACTCACATTTATGATAAACCTGCATATATTTCTTGGTGCAACTCTCAGTACATTCGTGTTTATCGCTAATAAAAAATAACACGTCCCTGATTATAACTTTAACTTAGGACAACTAAGTAACCCAAAGCGTGCATCTCCGGGATGAAGAGATACACCAGTGGCCATGGAGTTGGCAGGGTCACTGACCTTTCCTTAGATGAAGCCCCAATCGCTACGAGAGCCACTATAGATATCACTCCACTCCACTACACTCAGCAGGCGTCAGGACAGGCATTTTCCTACCTGCCTGCAAATCCATCGCCATGCCATACAGCACCTGCTTGCCTATATTTTCTACCTGAGCTGTTTCACCTTCGAAATGAATTTGCCTACCTGCTCCTCGGGAGGGAAGTGGGAACTAAACTGAATTAAAAATTGGATTTAAAAAATACATGTATAGATGATTTTTTGTTTACTTGTTCCACTGACAAGGGGGAAGGTGTTCCATATTCTGGATGTGTATATGAAGTTATTATTATTATTATTATTATTATTATTATTATTATTATTATTATTGTTATTATTTTAACTGCGCTCAGCAATGGGGTATCATTTATTTTATTTATTTATTTAAGTAATATACTTTTTGTATATTATGAAAGGCACGTACGGTCCGGTGAATCCGTGAGAAGGTAATAAACTATACTAATTCATTCGTTCATATTTACTACCCCGCACATATTATAAAATAATATTAAGTGGGAAGCAGAAAATTAGTGAATAGGAAGTGAAAAAGTTAAACGTATATTAAATGACCAAGATATTTAAACTTTTACACCCCTTGCCAATTTGTTAAAGTGAAATAACTAGGAAGTTAGAATAAACAATCAGGTTGGTGAATGTTAACAGTGTCATGGCAAATGCTGTCTGAATATATGTTAGCTGAGGCGAAAGTAAAAAAGAGAGAATGATATATCTTCAAGTATAAACTTGTACCTTACGAGTAGCAATAAAGCTTTATGGTTTTCCCCGGAGAATATTAAGAACAGCAGATGATGTAACGAATTATGTAGATAATTTATGCAAGGGCATGGATCCAAGCTGCAGTGCCTTTGTTGAAGTCGTTACGTCAAGCTGTTGATATAATAACTGATTTTTTTATGTAAGAGTCTTTAAAGCTGAAGATACGGAATGCGCTGGATGTTGCTTTAAATTGTGGAAAGGAATATGGTATGGTTAATAAGGAGAAGATTAATATTTAGATTATTTCTTGAAACTACAAATTTGTATTTATTTTCAAAACTATTATTTACGGTGAAAATTCTTTTATTGTCGTTTCGTTTCTGTTAATAAATTTAGTTGATTTATGATTTGCCTTGCGTGTTTTAGTTTCGGCAATTTTTCATGAGCCTTCTATTGCTCTTAACTCCTAGGCCAGTATCTAAATACAATATCAGAGGTGTAATGATTAGCACATCTCCTTGAAATCAATCTAACTAATGTATGTATTTAATTTTAGAGCTATCTCTTATTTTATTTTATTTATTTATTTATTTATTTATTTATTGGGGAGGGCTTTTCTAATCTATTTCACATGAACAATCTAATCTGACAATTTTTTAGCTACTTAAAACTAAGGATGCTTTACTTTAAAAGGCATTTGCAGTAACTTTTCCCTTAGATATTTACAATGAGGTAAACGAGATTTTTTATTATGTTTCTGTACGAATTACGTACTTTTACAATGTTCCCCCACAAATGGTTTTTACAGAATATTAGTTCTTAAATATATCGTTTAATTTTGAGAATCAAATCAAACGTTAATTAGACATTTCAAAAAAGTATGTGCATTGATGAACTAAGTTTCGAGAGTAAAACCTAAATTTCAGGTTATCGAAATAAAAACAAAATTGGTGGACGAAGTGAGTGCTTTACACTGTTAGTGCCACATCAATCCCCTTTCGGATGCTAAATTGTTCAGCATACGAGGGCAAAGTTCTTCTGTACGATCTTGACCATGCAGACATCCAGTAATTGCAGAGAAATTTAAATAGCACATAGTATAAATGCGAAACGGAGAAGGAGGATTCACGTACACAAAAATGCACATTAATTTATGCATGTGTGAAGCAAGTTTTAAAAACAGTAAATATAAAACGCGTAGAAAACAAATTTGATTACTTTATCACTTCTTTGATTTGTAAATGTAAATTTATGTTATGTTATCTACAAAGAAAACATTTAACAAATAAAGAACAAAAAATAGAAATTGATATATTACTGACAGATCCAAAATCTAGTTGGTTGCTGGAGAGATAAAGCTGGATTATTCCACCTTTTCAGATATGGAAGCCTAATAACTTCCAAGTGGAAGTAACTATGGCAGTAAGGCAATAAGGATCATCAGCTCTTCTCGTATTATCAAGAGTGCTTCGGCAAAACAGACTACCTCTTAGTGCTTCAGTCTACACAGATATGAATCAAATTCGTGATGATCAGAGATAGGATTCCAAGGCCCCCTAGTGTGCTATCCGCTCGTTAGAAATGCAGTATTAAGTAAGGTTTTTGTTCTGGTACACGACTTTTAGTTATTTCTGAACTGTAGACTATATGGAATATGTTCTTGTCAGCATTTAAAACATCAATCTCATCGCTCAAGCTACGAGCCCGGCAAAGCGTTGACCTTCCGTCCAAGAGTGCAACTTAACTTGCAGGCCGCCTGAACGAGATCAATATATCTTTTCAAGTCTGTAATCCAGCTTTCTGCATACAGCTCTAAGTTTATGATTCAAGGTTGAAAATACAAGAAATCTCTGAGCAATAGATTCCATTCCAAAGCTTAATATGATACAAGAGGATTGTTGGCTGTTAAAGGCTCCTACTAATTACCTTAAGCAGTTTATTAAAATTGAAGTTCTCAATAAGAACTTTACTCATAATAATTTATACGCAATGAAAAAATAAAATAAAATATTGTGACCCCATAGTCAGGGTTAGTATATGCAGACGATCGAGACAAGTAGGGTTAGGAATGGCAACTTATTCGAAAATGAACCGTTTAGCATTCTTCAACCGCCACGGGTGGCCGAGGTCGTTAAAGCGCGGACTCGTGAGTGGGAGGTATGGGGTTCGAATCCCGCCAGGACCATCCTTTCAGACTGAGGTTTTTTCCAGGTTTTCCTCAGTCCTCATAACTGACAAATTCCGGGAAGGTACGCTAAACTTAGGCCTGGAACGTTTCCTTCCTTAAATATAAGTCCTTTCCCAATATTCATTTCTTCTTATATATCCTCAGAGTCCATCGCCTGTGGTGCCTCTGTAGCAAAAAGGGCGTTAAATACTATTCATTCATTTCAACCTATTCTAAAGATTAATAATAAAAGGGGTCGCCAAAAAAGGTGCTAATTAACAAAACTGATTATTACAGAATCTAAGCATAAATAAACATCATAACCATTTACTTTATTATTTATTTATTTTTTTCTGTACCGTCTTAGTTGTTTACAGTGATCTTAAAGTGCTTTTGTAGTAAAGTGCTGCATATTTCAGAAATGCTATTAAATTATATTGAAAAATTTTAAATGAATTAGTGGCAAAAGTAGTTAAAATCAACAAAGCACTTTTTATTCTTGACATACAAACGTAAAATGAAACTGCAACCGCCTCTTATTTAGCAATACAGATTTTTATGTTGAACAATTCCCTTTGCAGCAGATGATGTACTCCTGAATGATAACAACTTGACGAAATATACTTGTAGTAATAGACTTTCAAGGAAAATGCTCAAATCACAATACTAACCATACACGTCAAAACAACTTCTAAGCAGCAGACAATGATATATAGAACAACTGACATTCTTGAGTTAAGTATTCCATGATTTTTAGAAAACCTTTTGTTCTTTGCTGAATTTATTACTATACTTTATAAAACAGTGGCACGTTGTTAGGATCAATTTGCTTGTATAATGACTACAACTGGATTTTCATCCATTCATGTTCAGTACGGGATAAACTTTCCAGCTTACTAGCACATTGTGAGTTGTCCATCACCAATGCCACTGAGTTATCAGCTGTAAATTATATACACATTTCTCGCTTATTTTGACTTCATGTTTTGATGAATTTGTAACACAATTGGTTCAATATTCACAAACTTCCATTACTTTCTAAGGTTTATTTGTCTTTAATGTGCTTACACTGTAAAGTACGGGACATACTTTAATAACCTCGCTCGAGTTCCGAGCGAACTCGTATGTAGTTTTAAATAATAACACTGCCACGAGATAACTGACAATTTCCCAGCGTTGCCACCGTTACTTTCGTACATCAAAGATTGAACTAAAATTGTGAATAATTCCCTTTTCCCACATTATTAAGAATATCTGAGGATGTCTTAATTAATAAAGAATAAGTGAATAATTTATTTACTCTCACTTACACACTCGATCTCTGTTAGACTAAAACAGTACTGAAAGAGATTGCAGAGACGTAACAACGTAGTTTTCCTGAGCAAATATTAATGCATTTTGTTCCTCACATTTATCATAACAACGTAACATATATATGCAGCTGCATAGCTGTAATCTTAGTTCTAGGGAAAAAAGGCCATCAAGGCTTGTTCTGTACTATAATCACATCATAAGGTACGTATAAAGCATATGTTTTCCTACACAGAAAAATCGCGGTCGCATGGTAAGATGCTGTTCCCGATCATTAAGACCTTTTGAATTATTGAGAGAGGTATTATCAGAGTTACAAGGTGATACTATCTTCCAACGGCTATTTTTGGCCACACGTCGGTCTGGCAACAACACCAGCTTCCCTTCTTCGTGAGGTTTCAGCTTTCTGAAGTTTCCCATAACATTCATATTTCAGAATGCATGATGCAATTTCTGGGGACACCCAGGACCTCCATTTCTCCACACTTTCATGGCAGTAATACATTGTGCCTTTTAAAGAACCCATATCATGTATACGTACATTATAATTTAAATATAGTTGTACGTAGTACACATCAGAATGCTTAGGATTTGGAGTGAATATTATTTATTATAGAATTATAAAATTTAAACTACCTTTAGCTGCTTCGGAATTTGCAGATAAGGGGGCATAGACTGATTTACCTTTATGATTGTAAATTTCTTATTCAGTGAGAATTCATTTCCGTTCATCTTCTTTTTCACAAACACAACTAAATGAAATACTATCCCAAATTCTTCATGTATCTGAACGTGGAACTCCAAACCAAAGGTAAGACATTCTTATGTGTGTAAAGTTTTGCACTCGATTGGATGTTTCTTTCTATAAATATCTGGTACGTTTTAGGAATACTTAGACCAGAAAGGAGACATTTTTCTTGTTAGATTTACGAGCATAGCGGTTCTCTTGTGGTGGAAATTATTTTGTATGTTAAAATATTTTTTGTATTTCGTTTGCTGTAACGTTTCCAGGATTTTCATAATTGACCCTTGCATCATCTAAGCTTTTTCCATGCTTAAGTATTTCAAAAATTATGTTCACCCTTTTCCTTGTAGCATTCAAGGAATGAAGGAGGTTATTTCTACTCATCTAGACTCTTTAGTTAAGGTATACTTTACTGCATATTATCGCCGAGAAACATCTGTCTCCGATACTCTTCTTTTAGTTATTTAAAGTTCAGCACATTCAGAAAGAAATCTTCTCTGCTAATTGTATGTCAGGTTGCAGAAGTCATTGAAAAGTTTCAGTTTATATTCAAGATTGAGATACAACACTCAGCTTAACTGCAACTACAGCAATTATCCTAAGAGCAAAAGCGTCAATGGTGTTTAAAGCCCGTTTTTACTACAGAGGCACCACAGGCGGTGAACACTGGTGATACATGAAATTAAATTATATTTTGGGAAAGGATTTTTTTAGGAAGGAAACGTTCCAGGCCTAAGTTTAGGGTACCTCCCCGGCATTTGCCATTTATGAAGACTGAGGAAAACCTGGAAAAACCCCCAGTCAGGTAGGACGGTCCTGGCGGGATTCGAAACCTCCCGCTCACGAGTCCGTGCCTTAACGACCTCGGCCACCCATGGCAGTGAAAAGTGTCAAGCTTTTATAACTACACAAATGTTGGATATCATAGTAATTGTCTGTAGTAGTATAATGAGAGTTCCAGAACGTATCTTGAGAGAATCTGCAGCTTAAGTTATATTTATTTTGATTATTTAGCGAATAAAATTATAAAAAATCAAACAGTGTATCCATTAGATGCGCTTGTAATTAAGAATGACTAGTATGGCATTTTGATTTTTGCCACTTCAGTTGTCTTCAATTCTTACGAAAGAGTTTAAATGAAAAAACAAAACAGCATATCCCGTGAATGGTTTTTATTTCGATCTCCATCTGTTTAACTGCTAGAGGAAATTTAAATCTCGGACTGGACATTTATAACAGTAAGCGCAATTTATGGATATATTATTTTCTTTTTATCTCAAGTAATATCACAACAGGATCTGATATTGCCGATAAATTCACGAACGTAATGAGATATTTAATAGGACTGTTTCACGATAAAAATAAGAATTTAAATATAATTCCGTAAACTTGGCTTACAATATTTAATAATTGTATATTAGTACTATAAATACTTAATATTTTCCAACCATCTAGTAACAGACGAATGTCAATTATCAGTAATGCCAATAGAGAAGAACCAAATATGGGTTTGGGACCATTTCATGAATAGAATAAGAATAAAATTAATATATATATATTTGAAATTCGGCCACGGATTATTAGCAATTGTATAAAATATTACACTTACCCATGAATACCTACATATTCAGAAACCGTGAGAGTGAAATAGACGAAAGTTGTCTATTGCATTCGCTACCGTTAGATTTACTAATACAAACTAAGAAAAATAAATCAATGAAAACATTTTACCATTCTGGGCAACGTATTTATTAAGATTTATAATTGCTTGGGCAGATATTGTTACATAATTTATAAAATTATTTCAGACTGTTTGGCTGAATTGTAAAACCAATTGCTTGAGGGAATACATATTAAGTTAGTCAAATTAACAATTACTGAAAAAAGAGAAAAGTGGTCAGTGATGCGCACTCAGGAATTATATAATATAGGTATAGAGTTGGCTATACTGACAAAAAGATAATTGCACGACGTGTGATAAAATGTATTTTATAATTTTTTTCGATAATTTCACTGCGATATCCGGCTGTAATTGCCAAAATTCAAAATCTTGTTTCGTTTCATTGCTCGGTTTTAAGATGACGTCACACAAGTGAAATAGTAGTTTTATTCGCTAAATAATCAAAGTAAACACAACTGGAACTACAGTAAATGCACGTCGCGTGATCAAATGTATTTTATAATTTTTTCCGATAATTTCACTGCGATTGGCCAAAATTCAAAATCTTGTTTCGTTTCATTGGTCGGTTTTAAGATGACGTCACATAAGTGAAATATTAGTTTTATTTGTTAAATAGTTAAAGTAAAAACAACTGGAACTCCACCTTTTCTCAAGGCAAAATGCCATTATTTTATTTAGTTTATTTGCGCTCTTTAATATCACAGGTCATCAGCGTCTCATTCTATTCAGGGCGTGAAACGGCCGACAAATTTTGCTCAGAGGCCTCTTCTTTCAGGCTTGAAGTTCTTTTTCGTGCTGTAAATGTACAACACGGCACCCACCGCTTTACTTCCCTTCCGAAGGAAGCCATACTTAGGATTTTTACCCTCGAAAAAATCCATCGATCCTGGCCGGGTCTGAGCCCGCGACCTTGGGTTTAGAAGGCAAGAATGGCTACCACTACACCACCAGGACCGACGGTAAAATGCTATATTGATATCTAGTGCACACTGGTGTTTAGGCCAAAAATTCCAGGAAAATGTTTAAGTGTGCTAATCTGATTAATTTACATAAAGCAATTGCACGTAGGTGCGATAAAATGAAAGTAACAAAACGTAAAGGGGTGATGATAAGCAGTTGTGATAGGTTGGAATTTCTGATATTGTTATACCGGATTAGTTACCATTCATGAGCTAAATAGTGAATATAAAGTTTTATGTTAATGATAGCTTGGACGAGGAATGTATCAGAAGATATCATGTTTTAGAAAAAATGCAAAACTTTAAATTTAAATACATCGTTATCCTAAAATAAATATTTTGTTAATAAAGCAATGATATATAGCTGCCAGAAATTTAGTGACAACACAGTTTAGGCTGAAAAGCAAAGGAAAGAAATGAATTATAGATAACACGCTATGACACTAACCATATTTGGAGATACTTAAGCTGAAACTGTAAATTCATTGTAGTTTTGTATACTTTACTAGTAACCTTAAGTTTCTTGTGCCTCACACTTTTCTACTCATTATAATTAACCTGGCGTTTTCACCATTATAGAGATGTTTAACATTTGAAACAGGTGACGCGCTTATGCTGTTAGCCATTGCTCTGATAATAGTACCTTTTGCAATCAATGCCAACCTCCCAACATAAAAATACTAACTTCTAATGTACGTAATCTGATAGACTTCTTCAGAAAGCACCTTTATGCTTTGAAAGTTCACTTTATGCAAAATTGTCAATTAATACCTTTACTGGTAACGCTCTTCAAGTTTATATGAAAAAATAGTAAACTTTTTGAATAAAATCAGTCATGAATGCAGTACAATGAAAGACCTAATGCAAGTGTCAAAAGCCGCATTTTGAAAAGCGCTGTTCAAGGTCTTTCTTTATCATCTTTGGCATCCATAGTCAAGGAACTATGCTGACATCGTATGGATTTTGGATAAACTTATAAAGTTGGTTTGTATGTAGCCGCAATTCTTGTAAGCATTATCAGACTATTGCTTAAATTGCATAATGACAGACTAGCATATGTCAGCTAAACCCAAAGCATGCAGAGGCTGGTAGCCATTGCAGTTTACCTTGAAGATGAATTATTGTCAAAATGGACAACCAATCATTTGTCTCAATTGCTTATATCAATATGAAGTCCGAACATTTTATGTCAAGCAGAACTACGTTACAGATTCATTATGAAAAATGTTGTCCATTTTCCTGCATCTTAGGGATCATAACGGGTGGCCAAGGCCATTAAGGACTAGTGAACTGAGGTTATTAACTATTTTCCTCAGTTTTCATTAATAACAAATGCCAGTGCGGTATTCTAATCGCAAACCTGGAATGTTTCCTTTAAAAACTAATTTCCTTTCCTAATGTATCATTTCATCTCATGCATCACCTGTGCCCATAGTCTGTGATGCCTCAGCATTAAAATGTGAGTTCAACACTATTAAAAATGAGCCTTACAAAAGCGCCGCTTCTCCATTATATGGAAACTGTATCCCTCACCTCGTCAATAAGGTAGGAAGGAGAACAAAAGCGTGATGCGTACAGACGGCGCCTTTGTTACTGAAATATTCCCATTTTGCTATAGAGGACAAAGATTCTATAAGGGAATCGTGTGATGTGGTCAGATAATTCAGTTAAATATGCCCGGGAGGTTAAAAGCGTAAACGGCCCCATGGTGAATGTCTACTGCTACGAGCATATTCCGTTAACAGTGCGATTGCAGCTGATAATCATTCAGGAGCACATTATCTGCTGCAAAGGATTGTAAGACACAGAATATCTCAGTTTTGAAGTCGATTCATTAAAAAGTGTTTGGAGTATTTTTTCTTCTCTTATACAGAGGATTTAAAAGCTTTGAAGCAAGTTACAGGGCATACATTTTATCTTTCCACGCCAACAGAAATAGAGTATAGGCGACATTATGAATACGTAGTAAAACTGCACACAACCCACCGCCGCGCGACCGGCAAAGTACGGAAAAATTGCCCGCAGAGTGTCCCCCGGTTTTCTGCCCTGTAGGCGCTGTAACTCCTAAATACATTTTGCTGCACATATTGCAGATCAGCTTTCAAAATGCTGGCTATTTCTTCTCGTATTTTATTTTGCTAGTTTATTTTAAGATGGCACATTGGATTTATAGACCCTGTCGCCTAAAATGTTGCGTAAAAAAACCGACTTGCTGCTCTGAAGTTCAACGCAGTACTGCACACAATAGTAGACAATATTCCACACGTGACATCAAATCGTTACGTTCTTCCCTCATCCATTTCACTACTTAACTGCGGGTACGTATCATTTTTCTTGATTTGATTTATTTACGGACGCTCTTTAACATCTCAGGTTATCAGCGTCCCATTCAATTCAGGGCGTGAAACGGCCGACAAATTTTGCTCAGAGACCTCTCTTTCAGGCTTGAGGTTGTTTTTCGTGCCGTAAATGTACGACACGGGACCCACGGCTTTACTTCCCTTCCGAAGGAAGCCCGAAAAAATCCATCGATCTATCTATCCTGGCCGGGTTTGAACCCGCAATCTTGGGGGTACGTATAAGGAACAACACTTTGTACCTGCCAATTCTTGAAGCAATTGTCATAAGCTGGTGTTTTCCGAACCGTGTTTCATGGAACCCATATATCTGCTACAGATCTATTGTATTTTTGCTTAGCGGTTTAGGGGTTGCGGGGGTGGATTGGTTTATTAGTTCCAGGGAAAGAATTCATGTTTTGGAGCCATGATTATCAGCGAAAATCGGCATGCTTAAATGACAGCATATGCAGCTAATAATTGCCTACGCAGGTCCCGTACGCGGGCGTGGAAAGATAAAATGTATGCACTGTAGATTGAACACTTCTTTTCTCGCCACAATAATCCTTAAAAGATTTTATGATTATGTTGCACATTAACTTAAAATAATGATTTTCCGACATACTGCATTGGTTTCAGGATCTCCAAGACTTCTCTGTAAGATTTTTCTCTACGACCAGCAACCCAACAAAACGCTTGGAACCTATGTCCAAAACGGCACTGTTCGACAGCAAGATAAATGAGCATGTGACCGAGGTTCCTACTGTCGTGGCAGTTCGAATAAGGTGGGATCGGTTGGCACCAAGTTGTCGTGAGTTACACGAACTGGGGTCAAAATATTTTCTTTCTCCATCATACACGCATACATCATACGCAAGCAGATCTACACCTTTTGGAAATCGTTAAAGCACAAAATGCATCGTACTAGCCCACATCTGTACTCATTCCCTCTTACTTGGCACAATGGCTACTTTTAATCTTTTAACCGTTCATAGGACGTTTATTGAGCAAATTTTGGTGTTTCCATTAGAGACCTTGAGTTAAAAGGGCTCGTTATATTTCTAAATTGAGTAGTTTTCATTTCCTTAATTTAATCAAGTACATTTGAGAATTTCGAGAAAAAATGGGAAATTCCTGATATAAGAATAGGTTCTGGGCTCAAAAGTTGGAACTTCAGACCTTAAAGAGACACTCTTCGGCAGAATTGAGCACTTACTTAAAATCCTTACAAATGAAATGTTGAAATATGGTGTTGTTACTGAACATTTGTTAACCTAGTAATCCAATATTGCCTGTTGCTATTGCATTTTCTATTGCTTAAAACTGAAAATACTTAACTTTCCGAAAACATGTGTATATGTAAATTCTAGAAATTGCTACTAACTGATGATAATTGAATTAATTTGGAACTTAACTGATTGTTTAAGCAAAATAGAAAATTTTGTTTAGCTTTATAAATATATAAGCAAAAAGAAGTAGCAATTGACTGTATTTGCGATCACAATCCTCCCTAAATCTTGGCTGAGATATCAACATTCCCGTACATAAGCTTAGACTAATAATCTGTGACTAGAAAGGCAAGATACTGGAAATTTTGTATTTGGCAAACAAAGGTGGCTAAATTTGGCTTGCATACGTCTTCAAATTTCTTAGTCTAGATGAAGAAATTGATAAAGGACTTAATTTTAACCCTTATCTTCAGAATCTCGAATCTCGTGTCTGCTTGTGGAAATTATTATTTTATGGGGCATGTAGAGGTTTTCATTAATGTTTGTAAGGTTATTCTTTTAATGGCGAACAACTAAATTTTTACACTAAGATTTTATTTTGACTTCAGCATCCATTTTTCAGTTTGCGTTTTCTAATCATTACACCTTTTAATAAATGTGTATTTTTATATTATATATTTAAGTAAAATAGGCAGCAAGTTTAAACTGATATTCACTTCTGACAGTGCGTCTGGAATATGGTTAACATGTGGCAACAAGGGTGCTGCTATATGACCACGTTTAATATTTATTTGAAATTGGTGATATAAATGCAACTTCCAGATTGAATGTGAAAAATGTCAAATTTCTTTATATTAATACATTAATATAGATGCATATAATCATAAATCCTTATACATTAAATATATACAAAGACCTTCAATACAGTAATATTCACGCAACATTATAGAATGTCAACAATTCATCTGTGTAAGTGAGATTTACTATTTCTGAAATTTGCCCTAAACGGTCTATTTACGACTGCAGGGAGATTATTGGCTCTTTCGTCGCCATATAATGACCGCCTTTTGATAAAAGAAAAGTTGCACTGTTTAGTGGTATACAGTGCATGCATTTTATCCTCCCACGCTCGCAAAAGTAGAGTAGAATTGGCAGTACACAGCGCAGCTGTACACACCCCACCCGCCGCGCTATCGACAAAGTACAGACAACGTGCTTGATGTGTTAACTTTGGAGATATTTTCGCGGCAATTTTTCTACTCGGATATAATCCAATTTCTTCTGTGAAGACATGAGGACGTTTTTTTTCCTAGTTCAACATGATTCCGCTGCTTTGAATGTCTCCACTCTTTTATAAAGCGTAGTCCTTTCAAGTTGGTACACCCAAGGAAAATGCTCTCGGAGTTCTCTACGAAAATGAGCTTTTAAAGTTACAGCAAGTTAAATGCTTTATTGTGTATTACATCTCTAAACCATAACGCTACAACAGATAAGAATAGAGAAATGAAACTTAAGACTACACCGCAGACAACCACTTTTATCAGCGACTGTGCACGTTCTTGAATTGCAGCGCGCGAAGCCTAGCTATTACCTACACAGGTGGAAAGATAAAATGTATGCACTGTATTAATAGCAAAGTTTTCGGAACTACATAAGAAGAAGTTTATAGTGAAAATATTGCAGAATTAGATGTGCATTTAATTCTCTCAATATGGCACCTTCATTAAAGGTGGTTGCTCGTATTGTAGCTTTGATATTTCTGTAAGGTGCGGGACGACTAAGACGGGCGGTAATGCTCACGATTTGTATTCATGAGGTTCCAGATTCAAATTCCCCGGGGTCGGCTCTCCTGGTCTCTGTGTGTTTAGAACGCTCAGATAGATATTTACTTTCCATTAATTTTCCGCGCTCCCATTTCATTGCATTGATTTGTCATAGGTTCGAAAGTGCTAGGACGAGGTGGGTTGGTGCGCGCTCTTCTCATTCCTTCTGGAGATGCCCCATTGGGAGCGTAGGCACAAACGGCAAGCCGTTAAGCAAGGGTGAAGTACCGAAATATCCTCTGCCCCTAACAATGTAATCCAAGACCTACAATATTTATCTAAATTACTATCTCAAAAGCTATCAATAGGTGGAGATATGCACAACATATCGTTATTAGAGTACTGATGTTCAGATCTAAATCACAAACATCAATATGCTTGCTCATTGTTTAATGTTATTTCAGTTTAACATACCTATATGTAAACAAAATAATCTGTGTTATATTGATTCTTGAAGGGATGATTATTTGCATTTTAAGCTTGAAAGAGTCAGCACTGGTGACTGTCATTATAGTAATTGCAAATAGTGTAGTATAGCCTATATCTTTTATAAAGGCAAGATTATGATGAAAATGCAAAAGGAGGAAGAACTTGTGATAGTGCACTATCGATGTATCTATAATTGCTTAGAAAGGATGAGGATCTTTATGGCTACAAACAAAACATGCAATACCGTAAACGTTTAGATCACCCATATTCCTCTAACTTTGTCCCATTGCGGATACCCAAATTAGACGGAGAGTTTATGAAGAGCACCAACTCTTCCTCTAGTTCCCTTTGATCCCAACAAGTTTTAAGGTAAATACTAACTGAGCAAAACTATATAAAATGGATTAATACATGGAATTAATGGGACATTTAAGTATGATTTTGCACACGATAATGCCGAAGGATCATGGTAGGTGAAATGCTGAATTAATACAATATTGATTTCAAACACAACTGGCATTATCGTATCGCAGAAACTGAAGGGTGATTAGTTTATTTTAGAATACTGTACGGCAGCTAATTTATCACAAGTAATATCACAAGATTAATGACTGAAGTTATCTAGAAAGTTCAGACCCCTCGGGTGATATTTATTAGGACCATAAAAAAGAATTTAAATATTATTCCACTAAACTTCACTTACAAAATTGTAATAATTATATACTTTTATTATGCATACTTAGCATTTTCAAACCATCTTGCAACAGAAGAATGTGGATTGTCAGTAATGCCAATAGAGAAGAGTCAAATACGGGCTTAGGACTATTTCATGAATGAATAAGAATAAAAGTGTTATATAAATATTTGAAATTCGCACATAGAATATTCACAATTGTATAAAATGTTATATTTACTTATGAATTATTCAGAAACCGTGAGACTGAAATAGACGAAAGTCGATTATTAAATCACCACCGTTCGATTTGCTAAATACCAACTGAGAAAAGCAAAACAGATATAACATTGTACCATTCTGCACAATGTGTTTAATTAAAATTTATGGTTGCTTAGGTAGTTACATAATTTATAAAATTAAAAAAATATAACTTTACAATAATTTCACTACGATATCGGGCTGTGATTGGACAAAATTCAAATTTTTGTTTCATTTCATTGGTTGATTTTATGATAGTGTCACATAAGTAGAATAGTTGTGGTAAAATGAATTTTGTAATTACTTTCAGTAAAGTGCTCTTTAATGCCTCATATATAGACTCTGGAATACACCGATGATCTGAGATGTTAAAGAGCGTCCCTAAATATACCAAAAAAAGATTCTGAATGCGTTAAATTTATTCGTTTAATTGGTTGGTTTTAGGGCTCTATTTGAAAAGCAGCAAACTCTACTATATGACGGTATACATACCGCCACAAGTAGCCGTAGGTCGTTAAATCGCGAACTCGTGAGCGGGAGGTATGGGGTTCGAATCCCGCCAGGACCGTCCTCCCTCATAGGTTTTTCCAGGTTTTCCTCAGTCCTCATAAATGGCAAATGCCGGGGAGATACCCTAAACTTAGGCCTGGAACTGGAACTTTTCCTTCCTTAAAAAAAAAATAAATAAATCCTTTCCCAATATATGATTTCATTTCATGTATCACCAGTGTCCATCGCCTGTGGTGCCTCTGTAGTAAAAACGGGCGTTAAACACTATGCATTCATTCATTCATTTTACGGTATACATACAAATAGGAAGAGATATGAGGCGAAGAGTGTTAGCGCGATACACCCAAAGAAACACACGAAATCCATCATATGAATTTGTTTCAAGGAAGTAGTTCGAATATGCGCATTACTCACCAAAATGTGTACTAGAGCGATATAAAACATACGAGGGCTATCTGAAAAGTTCTGGGTATCGACCATAGGCAACCATACAATTGACAATATATAATATATTTCCAATAGTTTATTTAATATATACGGGTTTCTCAAGCAGACGTGTTGTGAATATTCCATAAAATGGATAAAATTAATATGATTGAGTTAAAAAGATCTTTATGAAAGATGGTTAAAACATCAAAGAAAATATTGCACCAACTTTATAAATGTTTATGGAGACTCTTCTTCTTTATTTTTAACGATTAAAATTGAGTTACTGAACTTGAGCATGGCTACTAGCCAGCCTAGCTAGCCTAGAAGATGAGGACAACAGTAGCAGAATTCGTTGCGTGTGTGTGTGTTTTATTAAATGACCGGCGAGTTAAATTGCTGAAACTGCTGAGGCTACAGGCACTTCAAAGGAACGTGTAGATTATATATTACATGAGAGTTGCATGTGAAAAAGCTTTGAGCACCAAGGGTGAGCTGATTGCTAACACATCCTATGAAAAATTTTCATCAAAGCAGATTTTGACATAGACATATAATTGAACACGAAACTTGGATCTACCGTCACGCACCAGAATCAAAATAGCAACCAAAACAGTGGACGGTTGTTCAGCGCCCCCCCCCAAAGGCAAAGTCCATTCTATATCCAGGAAAGTTTATGGTATTAATCTTTTGGAATGATGCAGAATTTTTATTAATTATCTACAGAAACCGTAGAGCACTATACCAATCTTTTAAACCAATTGGATGAAAAGATTGTCGAGGCAAGATAGGTTTGCAGAAAAAAAATTATTTAAGGTAATGCGTCTGGTCAGAAGCGTTATAACTGAAAAACTGAGAGATTTTAAGCGTGCAAGGTTAAGAGTATTCACGTCCTCCATAGGATACTATCTGCTTTCAAAGAGCAAACTTTTCCTCGCGGGTCAGCGTTTTCCATCAAATCAAGAGGCGATTGCAGTTGTGTAGAATTACTTTGCAAACTTAATCACTTCAGAAAGGGGTTAATGACAATGGGACATCGCTGGAATAAATGTATTGCCCTTAATGATGATATGTTGAAAGATAAAAACAACATTCAAGTTAGAAACTCTTTTGTTGATTGTTAGGTCGAGAACTTTTCACAATGCCCTCGTATGTAGTAAAAAAAGTTAACCTTTAAAGCTAAGTATGTCTAAACGTGCAAATATGCGCTGCGTTCTTCGAGTACTCATTCCGATGAAAGGAAGCAGAAAAAGAAGCCCAGTATAAGGATCGATGAAGTAATAATTCCAAAGAGAGTTCTCCTCACTGCTATATTCATATACCGCCACGGGTGGCGAGATCGTTGAGTGGGAGTAAGAGGTGTGGGGGTTCGATTTCCGCTAGGACCGTCATCCCTGACCAAGGTTTTGCTCAATCCTCATAAGTGGCAAATACCGGAGAGGTACCCTAAACTTGGTCCTAGAATATTTCCTTTCTTAAAAAAATTATTTCCCGGTTTATCATTTCATCTCACGTATCATCAGTGTCCACCGCCTGTGATGCCTCTGTAGTAAAATAAAATTTCTATCATAAACCCAAGTAATAACCGAATATATTAAAAATATAATTTTAAATAACCAGTGCCCCGTTTGATTTTTAAGTTAAGATGGAAAACAAATTTTGAAGTTAACTAAATTTCAAAGGACTAACCAACTTTAAGAGGCCACGCATCGACTTAGCACCTAGCAAAATACACTACTTTTTGATAGTTCAAAGCGCCCACATTTCCGCAGCCAACAGAAGGCCCTGGAATCCTGTTCCGTTTCTGCGCTTACTCTGGGGATCGTTGGTAGTGCAAGTATCCAGGCCGAACCCAGCGATTTGCGCACGTGCTAAAATCCAACTATTAGGCCAATCACCAAATACAACGCCCAACAAAAAAGGCCAAAGAGAGGGGGTCGAAGAACAGCAGTTAAGTGCCAACCGTCAAAAAAGCCAAATTTTAGTTTCAGTAGCAAATTAGTTTCTTATAAGAGATATAAATAGTTTCATTATATAAAAAGTCCAACTTTTGTCGTCCTGCAAAGAGTCTACTATTACAGTTCCCTCCATTTGCTTGCCAACGTTTTCGGAAGCACAGTAAAGCGGCATTGCAGCAGATTTGGCGTGCTGCGTCATCGGCAAAATACAGGCCTGGCACAACACCTTCATACTAATAAACAGCATGCGACTTTAAATTTTGAGGGTTTTAAAATCTTTGCTTTTCAAGGGAGATAATGGAAATGTTTGTAACAGACGGACTGAAGAAACCAGTTGCAGCACTTTTACTTCTATAATATTATATGGATACATTTTAATTCATACTGTATTGTCTTGAATTAAAGTTTAGCTGCCCCCCACACTTATTGAGCTAATGGTGAAAGATATTGTTATAATCAAGCGCAGATATCATCAAGCTTTTCCTCTGTTAAAATGTGATGTCTTCGATTTAATTTGTATTAATTTCGAAACGACACACATATGCAGAGGAATGAAACTGGATGGCACTGTACGAGAGGTGTTCTAAAAGTTCTCATACAGAGATGTCGTAAAGATGGCAAAATTACTATCATAGTTAAATTAAAGGATTCTTCCCCTCCATTTTCGACAGTTAAAAAGCGGACTGCTGAATTTAAGCGTAGTCGTACATTATGAGCGCTCAGGGCCTGTCAAAACTGCTACGACAGACGAGATTGTGACAAAAACTCACAATGTCGTACTCAATGCTTGAAGGTACGCGAGATGGCTGAGTTTCTAAAAACTTCGATAAGCCGTGTGCACTGCATTTTACACGAAGATCTGGGTACGAGAAAGTTTTCTGCTTGATGGGTGCTGCGTTTGTTAACAATGAACCAAAAACGCATTCGAATGAATATTTTCTAACAATATTTAGACCAATTTAAACACAATTGCAGTGAGATTCTCCGATGTTTCATTGTAGTAGATGAAACATGGATTCATCAATAAACTCCAGAGACGAAGGAACACTGCAGACAGGCAACGTGTGAAAGTGCACCAAAGAAAAAAAAAAAAAAAAAAAAAACGGTTTTATTTGCAGGAAAAGCCATGACTACGATTTTCTGAGATTCTCTGGACCAACTGAAGGATGCTATTCAGGCTAAACGTCCACATCTTGCGAAACAGAAAGTTCTCTTTCATCATCAAAGGGGACAACTGTGTTTATCTTTACTTTAGAACATGGAAGAGTAGCACATGTCCAGTGAAAGAAATAAACATTAAAAAAGCATAATGCAATTTAAAAGGAGTCTATTGTGAATAATTCATATGATATATATATATATATATATATATATATATATATATATATATTTATAATGTGTGTACGTGTGTGCGTGCGCGCGGTCAACATTAAACAAATAACGTTTATTATCACGTTTTACAAGTACTCAAGCCTTCACCAATAATATGTCACGATTTTTGATTCCTTTGTCTACAAATGTTATGTTAGGAACATCTTGAAGACGTAGCTCCATGAAGTTCAACTATTAGAACATTGTAAATTCATTAATAAAATGTTGATGAATTATTTTGTTAAAACAAAAACATTTAATACTAAATTACATTATTAAAGTTATATTCTTCTAGGTTATCAAATAGTGTTAGCAATTTCTACATGCCTGATTTTACAATATTGTGTTCAGCTGTGCATGCTTATGGGCTGGGGAAATTTCGTGACAAGACACGACCTACTCGTTTAGTGGTCTATTTCCAACTAATTCTTTCCTAGCGTTCTCCACGATTTGATACATAGGTGGGGAAACTCCCAAGCACCAATCAGGTTAAATTATAAGACTTGCTTCTAGAAATTTCTGAAAACCAATCACCACCAACGGTCATTGTTCTTAACACACATTTTCCCCAAACAATAAAAGAACACAACACAACAATCCAAACAAAGCATATACCATGTAGAATTAAAAATAAATTTCAAATTTCCAAAGACGACCGCAATGTTATCTTATAGATTTACAAGGTATCAAAATTATAGACATTTTCACTTTAATATATATTAATTTTAATGAACAGAAACGTGTATCATTAATAAACTATTATAAAATTAATTATATTTTTACTAAGTTTTTTTTTCTAAATATCTATAAAGAAAATACTATAACATTAATTTTTGTTATGGATTTACTGCAGCGAGATATTTTGTCCAGTGTTCTGTTTTGATTCCACGGTGTGCTTCTTGAGGCTATTAAATGAAAAAGAGCGCCAGTTAGCTTTAATTACCTTTTCATGTCACTGCATGTTCGAATATTTGCTTTACTCTTTCAGGTGTAAATTTTGTTTTAATTGAAGAAATGTCTCAATAACTGTTAGAAAATCGATGGAAGTTGCGAATAAAACGCTTACTAATGCTGTTCAAGATAATATGCGAGCCTTTTGCGTTTAATGATTCTACCTGCGCAATCAAAAAAAATAAATGAATAAATAAATAAAAAATAAAATAAAATAAATAAATAAAAATAAAAATCTGTTAATGTTTTAAATCTGTAGAAAAATAAAAATAACCGTCTTCATTACACATTTTCTTTAGTGTCAACAAATACAACGTCCAAACTTATTCCTTATTTAAGTTTTGATGTTCTGCACTAAAAGCGAAATATTCATATACTCAAAACCTATAAGCTAGTATTTATTTTTTTTAGAAAATATTTTATTGTGATCCTATAGCAAAATGACCAAAACATTATTTCATAGGCCCAAAATTGTACAAACATGTCACATTTTTATTCAAAAGAAAGTCGGCGTGAAATTGTATTTAGTGAAAAGCACATACCTGGCATAATATCAGAGCTGGAATAGTAACAAAGGTTGTCAATTGTTTATTGAATTCTATTATATTTCTTGCCTTTTCACTCTCAACAGGACAATGGAACGTAGGAACTCTTTGGAGGATAGCTACAACGACCAGGCACTTCCAATCCCAATACAGATCTTTCTTTGGCGTCAGATAAGGTAAGTATTCCTTTTTTATTGGGAAAGAAAATGCTCACGACTGAAGTGAAATACTATGTTCATGTACCCTATAATGTAACACGATAAGATGATACGTTAAGTTATTTTTTACGAACTGTTCATTAAGGCGCTAATGATCACAACGGCCAAGCACTCTAAAATTATCATGACTGCCATAGTCGCCACTACTGCCAGCATCTTGGTATTGGTAGAGCCCAGATGCCTTAATATGATGTATAAAACTACGTTAAAATTATAAAAATTATTAACATTTTTAATTTTACATTCACTTGCATAAATGAAAGGAACTAAAAATTACTCTTTAAAATTTAGCCACCTTATTCTGCAATGCCATAGACTACAGTACACGCGCAGATTCTCAAAAATAAAGGAACGTTGATTATCTACATGACAAGCTTATATTTTGCAAAGCTCTTTTCAACACCGGCACTGAACAATCGGAACATATTTAAAGAATACTAAATCACTAGATGTCTGTTTCTCTTCGAAATCTAATATGTTGAAGTTTTCACCAGTTAGCACGTTAGAAATCAAGCACATGGAGAAGTACCCCAGATTTTCTTCCAGCACATGTTTTATTTTATTTTTTACCATTTTACCAACTTCACCAGCTCACCACGCTCATTACCAAGTGCAACTTGAATTTTGTTGACAAGTTTGATGCCAAAATTTGTTTTAATTATGCCAGCTTACCCTCTATTTCACTGTCGGAAAACAGTTCCTGAGTCGCTGGATGGCTTTAGCATCTTGCGCCTTCAGAACATTAACAACAGATTTCACAGCTTGGAAGTTGTTGCAGTAGTACAGAGCAGCACCCTGTCAGGCAGCTCATCAGTACTTGTCAGAAGTCAGAAAGTAGTGTCGCTAATGCAGCAGAATTATGGATGTAATGACATGTCCGGTAGCAGGGGAACATCTGGAGCTATGAATCTGAAGACTTCTCTTTTTGTTGCAGGTTTAGCAAATATTTTCTATGTTTGAAATATAAGCTGGTCTACTTTAGCAAAGTGAGCGCAAGCTTCTTCAGCAATCCTGTGCATGACATACAACGTCTTTGAATAAAAGCCTTTATTTGCTTTAGTAACTTTGACCACGTATGCTGTAGCATTGATGACAAACAACGGGACGCAGTCGTGTCAATTCTCTCAGACCACAGTAAATGCATAGATTGTTGAAGGTTATCTGCCTCCAAAATTTCGGTGTTCAGCAGAAATACTTGACCTGGGCTGTACATTTACATAGTCCCCACAATGATGTGGACTACGAAGCGGCCTTCAATGTCGCTATTTTCATCAATATAGAAAAAAGCCTGTTAGTTTCCATCGTTTGTCTAATTTTTCTTGTGGTGTCCTCATAGCACTGAGGAATATGATTTCTTCTCGAAATCGTCTCACTGGGAATTGATTGGTCAATCTAGCGGAGCAGGAAGTCCCTTAGTTTTGCATTACTTAGGTTCTGTAGAAGACTATTCACTGAAACTACACAATACTTTGAAAAATGCTGAAGATTTACTGCTACATTCAGCAGCTTGTGTTTACGGTTACTGTGCTGATGTTTTCTTTTTGGCATCATTCTCGAGAGTATGTATGTGTTTGTCGTGTTTGATGTACCGTTGCATTGTAAATCTCTTCTCTGCTGCTACTTTTAACTCCACAAACTTGCAAAGTAATATCAAAACATAAGTTGCAAACCGTCTTCACCAAATTTAATTGGTTTATGATGCTGTTTACATGCCTTTACTTTCGGCATTTTTAGAGCGCAACTGAGCAATGTAAAGCCGATTTGTAGGCTACCAAAGTAAATGTGTTTCTAGATTTGTTATTTGTCAGAAAAGAAAAGCAATGGTTATCCTGGAATGCCGTAAGCCAGTGATAAGAGACTGGTTGTCGTCTTACTCCTTAATTCTAAGAATGCGTAGCAAATAACACTTCCTAGAAAAGTTGTGAACTTAATACATTAGATTCAACGCCTTTTTCTACGATGCAGTTGTTTCTAGATTAAAGCATGTCTCACTTAAAAAGTCCCTCCTAGCTTTACTAATACGAGTAATAGAAAGAAATTAAATCAAATCTAAAAGGAAATGAAGCATATCTTAAAAATAAAATACCATATAATGCACTAAAACTAAAAAAATTGACCTATACAAGAAAAATGCAGGAAAACGACAAAAAAGACATAAAAATGCTCATTAATTAATACACCCACAAATCCACGATCAGGATCTATGTATATATTAGTGTTACCTACATTTTAGATAGAAAATGACATATTCATCAACTTCGGGTTCCTTCTTTGCTAACTACATCATTAACCTAATACCACAACTAAAATGTACACTATTCTTAATATTACCACCACTCTCTTAGAAATACCATTGTCAAATGGCTGAAGGTTTTTTTCTTTTAATCAAGGTCTTGAGCTAATTAGACATTATGTAGATATGCAGGTACAAACTTTGTATGGAATACATAAGCCATGGAATGTATCACAGAACGAAGTTGTAGAACCACTATCGACGCCAGCTCAAACAGGAAAACGTGGTAGGCGCTATGGTTACTGCCAAGAAGTTACATAGATTGTAAGGAAATCAAGCAGCAACGGGAAAATCAGCTGTTACCTGTTCGAAGTGCAGCAAATATATGTGGAGAGCATTGAAAAAAAATGTGATGTGTGGAAAAGTAATTGAAACATTAGATTTGAAAAGCTGATTTAAATGGGGAGAGGAATAATCTTTGACTGATTATTGTTATGAGCTGCAGTCTAAAACTTAGAATAACAATGATATGTAGACAAAAGAAGCCATATAAAAATTTAGCGTTTTATAAAGGTATTTTCCACCGCCAAGGGTCTTTGTCATCATTTTCAAAAGATATAAAACACAATTTATGTATTAGTATATCGCGCGCATTTTTTCAACTGAGGCATCACAGGCTGAGGTCGTTATGGCACGGACTTTAAGTGTAAGGTCTGGGGTTAGACTCCCTCCAGGACTGTTCTCAATGACTGAAATCTTTCCAGGTTTTCCGGTCCTCATAAATGACAAATGCCGGGTAGGTACCCTAAATTTAGACCTGGAATGTTTCCTTCCTTAAAAAAAAAGATTTTATCATTTGTCATTTCATCTCGTTTATTATGAGTATTCACCTGTGATGCCTCAGTAGTAAAATCGGACGTGAAACGCTAGTAAAAATAATGTTATTTTAAATATTTCAAAATTGATAACACAGAAGTCGTATCTTATCAACTGCGTAATATATACGCACATCAGATAACTTTTAAAATGAGGTTATTTCAATTATTGGCCCCTGTGTGTGTCTGTTTACTGGGAAAGTGCAGCCTTCACAATCGTAAAGGTGAAAAAATCACTCGCGCAAAGTCGTTTTAGTATTTATATTTTTTCTGAAAGCATGAAATGATTCCGCATTTAAATTTACAATAATAAGCACTGACCTATGTTATAAAATATGTAGAAAAATTAATCTTTTCAGCGACACTACATGGCCGGCATCTGCGTTGAAAAATCCGTATTTCATTTGATTTTTCTTGCTTAGGAACGCGGCGGTTCGGAAAACATTTCTTGTCAATGAGAAATATTGTCTCTCATAACTTTTTAACAAATTGATGAACAGTTTTTCTACCTGGAACACAATTACCAGTATATTTTCTTGCGATTTGCCTTTACCACTTCTCTGCAAGATATGTATCGTACATAAAAACCCGTTCTTCAAAACTATATTTATTCAGTGGCACAACTAAAAAAGAACAATTAGCACGCAATTTAAACATAATAAAAGCACCAAATGAATGAATGGTGTTTAACGCCCATTTTTGCTACAGAGGCACCACAGGCGATGGACATGGATGATAAATTAGATGAAATAATATATTGGGAAAGGATTTATTTTTAAAGAAGGAATGGTTCCAGGCCTAAGTTTTAGGGTACCTCCTCGGCATTTTCCATTTATGAGGACTGAGGAAAACCTGGAAAAAACTTCAGTCAGGGAGGACGGTTCTGGCGGGATTCGAACCCCAGACCTCCCAATAACTAGCACGCACCTTAACGACCTCAGCCACCCGTGGCGGCTAAAAGCACCGAATAAAACACGAAGGCACAACCTCTCGCTGATATAGCTTCCCTCAAACTAACTACAAGCTGTTACCTGCACATGCATTAACAGGTCTTGATGACTACTTCCTCCCGCTACTCAGTCACGTTCTACCTACCCATTATCTTGATATTACTGAAGTTAGGAAAGCTCCGTTGAAGAAAACTATCCATAACAGACTCAAGACCAGTATATTGACAAATAGCATCAAATGCGCCTGTGATTCGCATATAATGCAACAAAAACTGTGCCGTTTTAAAATTACATTTTTAGCTAATGGCTAAATAACAGCAGCCTTCAATAAAGACCTAGTCCTAATAAAGACCTAGTCCTAATAAATATCCAAAAATGATCAATCTTCATTCCCATAGAAGTTGCCAAGTAGATAGCATATTGTGATGTAGCAACATGTGTGCCTATTATGTACCTCATATTGAAAATTAGTGCAACAAATGTTTAGAAACTTTTGCAAGAAATTACCATTAAGTAATCATGCTTAGTTAGCAAACACACTATTTCATGTGAATAAAATGGAAAAGTCATTAGGAAGGCAAGTACTTCCGTCATCGAGAAATTAACTTGTTTAGGCAACATTGAACATGACCAATCGTTCCTGATATAAACTGCATTAAATTAATATCATATTTTCTTTCTCTGGTTTGTTTCTACCGAAGGCCATAAATTGCTTTCCAATTATGAATATGAATATGCGGAATCCCAGAAGGCGTTTCTTGAATTCCTCAAAGAGTTCTTCATTATTTTAAAAAGTTTGCAAGTGTCTTAAAGGATGAGGCAAGTATCAAGTTTTAAAGGAAACGGGAGCGAAATGTTAAATCTGCATTTTTATGATAAAGGCTGCAATCACAAAGAACATTTTCAACATAAAAGACAGAATGAAGTCACAGCTTATCTTGAAAACACAGAAAACATGAAAATAAAATGCTGGGAGAAGTTCCCAGAAGAATTACATAACATAGTTCCTCGGTTTAGCCCTTTAATTATATATGGAATTTATATTTGCTATTTTAACATAAAATTGAACGTTATGAAACGTTTTATCATTACAGAAATAACAGCTGAATTTGGGGAAAGACTACCACCGGAAACTGATAATTGTATTGTGAACATTTATTCCATTTTACCGATGTTTACCGCCACGTGTGGCCGAGGTCGTTAAGGTGCGGACTCGTGAGCGGGAGGTCTGCGGTTCGAATACACAAGGACCGTCCTCTCTGACTGTTTTTTTTTTTCCAGTCCTCATAAATGGCACTTAAACTTAGTCCTGGAACACTTTCTTTCTTAAAAAAAATCCTTTCTCAATTTCACCGCCTGCGCTGCCTCAGTAGTAAAAACGGGCGCTAAAAAAAAAAAAAAAAAAAAAAAAAAAAGTGCAAAACAACTTTAACGGGTACTGTACCCCAAAACCTTATTTTTATTGAAATGCAAATCACTTTTATTCAGAAAATATTATTAAAAAAATAAAGAGGGGAAAATCAAATAGATATAAAGGTTATATTTTATACTCTTATAAAAATTGAAATTACAACAAACAATGTTAAGTTTAATTTAAGAAATACTGTATTAAAATAATCATTAGAGTGTATAATTAATTAAGACTAGAACCGCCGGAGCTAGTTATATACTTTTACGGCCAATGCGGTCAATTTGACCGCTGCTGTTAAAACACACAGATTATTGACAAAATAAGCAGCACAATGGTACTATAATGCATAAACTATATTTAGTAATCAAATGAAAAGAATTCAAGGTAATAAAGTGTAATATCTCATCTTTACTATCATTATAGAAACTTTACAAATTGAGTTTGTTTCTTCACTTCATTTTTTCACTGCTTTGACGATATATAAAGCACAAATTTTTCCCTCCATAATACTCAATGCACTTGTTAATATGTCAGTTTAGTTATCATTCATTTATTGTAATAATAATAATAATAATTTAATAATGAAATAATAAGAATTGAAGCAGTAAAAGATAGTTAAATACTTTGAATTATTATTGTATAACCACACTATCATACATGACAAATGTTACGTTTGTCTCTCTCTCTCTGGCTCTGTAGATATTTCGGCATTGCTTTCTCGGCTTCTTTCTTGGCATGCATCTCATCCTCTTCTTCTTGTTTGATATCTAAATTTCATTTACTCTGCGTAGTTCTTCTGCAAGTTTTAGAATGAAACTTCTTCGGCCTCTGCTGTCCAGTCACAGACTTGAACATAATCCTTGAGTGGATGGCAGTTAGATCAAGGAAATACATGTATTGGACAACACGTGTACCAGAACGAACTGAATATGATCTTCAGGTTCAGTATCTGTGTGAAAAATATGTCAATTAGAATCTGTTAGCTTAGAAAACTGTATTGCTATTATCGAAATCATATTTCTACTAATTATAGTGTTATTGGAAAAGATGGTGATGATGATGATGATGATAATAATAATATATTGATTAACACAACAATAGTATTAACAATAATGATAATTACAATAAGAATAATAACAGTAATATCATACGGTAATAAAAATGAAATTACTTGCTGTGTCTTCATTTCCATGTAGAATTGTAAGTAAGTCATCCTGTTTTTCTGAACTGCTACTTTCAGGAGTATGTTTGCTTGATAATCTTCGTCTAATGCAACAAATCCTCAAATTCTGACTGATTCTCAGAAATTTCAGTCCAATGAGTCAGCACTTCTTCATCTATGAGAGGCGTTCCCTACACCACTGCGACCTCTTTGATATGTTTACTGCTTAACAATCACTTTTAAAAAGATTACGAACATTATTCAAACCCATTATTGCGAGTTCAAAGCAATGTACACATTGTTAAGCATTCAGTTGAGTTTGAATTGCAAATATAGTACCGTAAAATAATATCATAGCCGTCAATCTGACTGTTCTAAGTATAAATACCGATAAGCATGAAACTAATTTAGAAAAAATAAATATTGAAGTGTCTACATGATTTAGGGGACGACTGAGGAAAATTCATAAGCTCACAATGACAAACAGCGAAAACCGTTAGAGTAATAATGCGTTTAAATTTTAAAAGCGGTCAAAATGATTGCGTTGGAGGTTCTAACGTTAAAGCGTACCTTCTAGCGATACAATCTTGCGTAAGCAGAAAATTAGATTACAAATTAGTAATCTTTTATTCACATGAACGAAATTAACCGCTTTAAATTTTCTAGTAAAAATAATTGCTCATTTATATTCTGCTGGGAGCTGGAGAGATGGCTAGTCAGAGGAATGTGCTGACAACGCTAGTATTAATATTCTGCTTTCGTTAAAGCAATGAGAATGGACAGAATCTTGAGTATTTGAATAGATGATAGAGATGCAGTGCGTAATGTTTTGCTTGGCAGACAAAGACTCTTAACCCCTCATACGTCGCTAGCAATCTCTCCAGCTCTCAGCAGTACATATCACTCAATACATTCAGCAAAATTAAATTATTATGCCAAAAAGTGAAATAAATACGACGGTAAAATGTAAGGCATAAAACTTAGGAACATTAGAATGCTTAAACGCATTTCTGGAAGTTCGGCATTTTAGCGTCTAATAGTTCGTTTCTGTTTCAGCCCATTCATTAGGCCAAAACTTGGTAAGCTTCATGAGGCATCATGCATGGTAAGTACAACTTGTGATGTGCCTTAAGTACTGGTTAAGTATTTTGCTGTGTCAACCTTCTCCCACTTTGTTGTGAACTACTTGTATTTATGTTTTTTCAGCAATTCAAAAATGTTAATGTTTTAGGGTTATAGTTTCTATTTCTATTCTTTGTAAAACGAATCACATCCAAATGGAATCATTGAAGGAAGAAAATATAAAATAAAGCTACGGTGGTTAAGTGTACCTTTTATAAAAAGTATACTTCAATTGCACAGATTTCAAAGTAATTTTAAATATCTACCTTTTTTGCTGAATTCGCTTGATGTTAAGTTGGTTTTTCAGTTGATTACATAACCAAGATTAGTAAATCTGTGCAATCAACATTGATAAATTTAATTTAAAAATTTATGAAAAAAGTTGGGGAAAGAACATTCCTTTCAATTGACAGTTTAATCCATTTCAATATATAATTAGATAACAGTCATATGTTTAAAAACACTCGCAAACAGGGTGTTTAAAAACAGTGTTTCATATTTTCACAACAGTATTGACAAAAAGAGGTGGAAAGTTTGGTGAACGTAATTCTTAAACCCAATAGCTGCTTAAATATAGGCCATATATATATATATATATATATATATATATATATATATATATATATATATTTACCGTTACTGTAGTAGGTGTCTTTGAAATGCCTATTCATTGTCACAGAACTACGGGCAAATGAATGCTCGTCCGATTGTAACATTTAACCATGAGAATATTTTCTATCAGGGATTGTAGAACCTTAGTTATGCCAAGCAGACTAGCAAATGTTGTGTATCACACTTTGTTATCAAAAATGTCTTTCCATTCCCCACTATCAAAGGGAACGATGCGGTTCTTGCACGATGGGACAATTCCGTAAATAAGGCACATCTTGAAGTGACGATAAAGACTAGCGTAAATATAAAAAAATATTTGCTCTGGGACATGCGTTCACTAAACTTTATTCTTATTTTTGAACAATCCTACTGTGAAGATGCGTGGTTCTTCTTAACCATCCTTTATAAATCCTTTGATGTTGTACGCATAGCTTTTGTGTTTCATGATGTTAACATGTGGTAAAAATGTAATGTTTTTGACATTAAATGTGTTTATAGTAATATGAGCAGTGTTCTCACTGTTTAATCTGAAGTGTAATACCTGACCTGAGAAAACATGTAAAATATGCAAATAAATAATATATCATGAATATAAATAAATTACAACTAGGTGCTGTATATCATGTTCTGCCACTCTTTAAAAAAGAGTCGTTCTTCCTTCTCTGTTGCTTTGTAGTTTTTCCGTTGTTCTATGAGCTTTGTGTTTTGGCACTTGCTTTGCTTAAAAAGCGCAAGCTACATTGTTAAATGATGAAAAATCTGTGAACTGAATCAAATGTTAGCGAAAAGTCCTTCATATAGGAACACGAATTCTTATTATAATTGCAGGTTTTATACAATTACTAAATATATAATGTTAAAAGATGAGATATAACAAGTATTCTCATGACTGAATTTTGTAGAAATGTGTTATTAGAAAACATGAGCAATCTATTACACCCATTGCAGCTGCTTCCGTTTGGATGTAGACTGTGTTAACTGCATACTTTGTCCTTGCAGCATACGCATCCATATTGTGTAATCTTCCGGGTTTTGTCCTATAGTTTGCTTATGTTCTTCCCCATCTCCGTGAAGTTCTACCCTGAGAACTAAGGCAGTTATTTTCAGAATGATACTTTTAACGACGAGGGTGCTGGTGAAACGTCGTAAAAATACAGTACCGAATTCAAGAGTCGAAAAACAACAATTTATCTCATTAATATTCTAATTGTTATTATTTTTTTATTTAAGAACATTATTCTGTTTCTTTTCTTTCTTTTTTTTTTTTTTTTACACATTTTTTCACGACGTGCCGTTTTTGCAAGTATGTTATTCTTTTCTGATATCTTCTCCGCTCCGCTCCTCTTCCTTATCTTGTTCATCTGGTCAAATCAGAATGGCTGGCCAGCTAATGATTGGTTCCTCGTCTATCGAAAGTTCTACCATGCTATAGCATAGCCTTTTCTGACAGGCAGGTAGGGTCTCGCCTTCCTTCTACGCAGAGACAGCGTGGGCTATATTCTTTTTGCTTTTCTGTTTAAAATTGTTAGGCTTGGAGGATTCTTCGAAGAGTAAGACTTGTGATCCATATAAGTTCAAGTTTTATTGTAATGTAAAAAAGTGTATGTGGCTATGATGACGTAAAATTTGCTTTTGTAATGCTCTTAATGAAGAGGGAGCTTGAAATAGCAAGGTAATGGATAAAATTTATAATTTTGGGCAGCATTCAAACTCTTTTATCCGTTATTTAAGAGGAAGATTTTATTAAACGCCTTTGTCCATAAATGCTGTATCAAATCTTTTATTAAATTTATTGTATTTTATTGGGGCAACACTTTGAGAACTTGCACCTTTTTGCAACAAATGGGCTGATTTTCACGTTGTATAACTTTGCTATTTTTAGGATTAAATTTATTATATGTATTATATTATCAATAGTTATTGCTTAATAAATCATGTTGGAACTGTATTCGCTCTTCTCCCATATTATAAAGTTACTTTTTATGTTCATCTTCTGGGAGGTTCTCATCAAGTACATTTCCAACGCTAAACCTTGAACTGGCATTACCGAAGGTATCGAATCTTGATTACACATAGCAACAATTAATACATATTACTGTATAATACACATTCTACTTATAAATACGTAAAACATTCTTTTTCTTTGGTCATGCTCAAGAAATACACCAACTGTATGCCCGACTGGTATCAGTGTCATCTAATATAGCGAATTAATTTAAATTCATTGACAGGAATGTGGCTTTCGTATTTAAGAGCCATGTAATGCAGTGAAGTTATTTGAGTGCCGGCAGAGCTCGGCTGTTTACTAGGAGAAAGCAGTCGTCAACGCCATATAGTGCTTGATGCAGGTAGCAATTTGTAGCTACGAGCAGGATGCAAACAATAAGTTAAACTTGTTGCCCAAATATAGCAGCACTACGCAAAAATAGTGGCGTTTGCGCAGAACAAATTTCATGTTCAGAATTTCCATACAATTACTTTAGTTGCAGTAGTAACAAGAGGTGCATTCTGGCAAGAGTACAAAATGGCGCGTCAATGTACTCCAAAATTAAAGTACGAGGAAAAATATGTTTTTGTGGGCAAAATGTCTCGATTACATTACGATCTTGAAACGTCGATCGTAAATGAGTCAAATGCAATTTTAGCTATATTGAAACAGTGCCAGCAGTTTGAACAAGGTGGTACAGACGTGAGTGATGCTGATCGGCAAGGAAGAGGCCAACGATCTCATGCACAGAAGATATTGTACTATAGGTTAAAGCAATGGTTATCAGAAATCCAAGATTAACTGTCGCAGAAATTGTACAGAAGTTGGGTATCTAAATAAAAAGTGCTGATTTCATTGTCCAAGATCATCTGGAGCATATTTCTATCGTCAGGGAATTGAAAATTTGGTCAAAAGTTCCGACAAGTGTTTACAGCGACTGAGTGGCTATGCGAAAAATAGTGTCATATTGTATTGTATAGCAATGCCTTGATCAATAATTTTTTTTATCCCCAAATAATCGAATTTCTTGCAGAGAAGTGGTAAGGCGATTTACAAGAAAGTTTGCAATCGCGTTCCAGGTAGAGAAACTATTCACTAACTTTTAAAAGTGAACTCAATAACATGAAACTTGTTCCGAAACACCATTTCATTACGGAAGAAATGTCAAATGAAATACAGGGATTTCCTACTCAGATGCCGGCAATGTATTACCGCTGAGGGGCATTAATTTTAACGCAGGTTATTATTATTATTATTATTATTATTATTATTATTATTATTATTATTATTATTATCATCATCATCATCATCATCATCATCATCAGTTTTTAATAAAGTACGCAAAAATTTTTCCGCTTTCAGTAAAAATATAAACACTAAATTAAAAATATTAACTTTATGGGCAGCAACAACTCCTTTTTCCTGTTGCGGCGGCTTTATTTACTTAACGTGACACATTGCGCTCTGGCTGAAACAAATCAACGCCTCCTTTCACGAACGGCAGCGCGAGATGGCGGAGAAAATCGACACGCCCTTGCAAACCGCCAGCTTATAATGTTATTGCAGCTTGGTGCTTGTTTGGAGTTGCTAACGTTATCGCACCTATTAAGTTATTGCGTTGTATTTTTCGACTACTTTGTAGCGTGGAGTGTGAGTAATAGTGTGAAAGATGTGTCAGATAATAGTGTGAATTGTTTTTGTGTTAATAACGACTGTATCAAAACAGTTCGTATGCCTGGAATGTGGGAGGGAATATGAGTACAATAAAACGATGAGAAGGCACCTCTCTAAAGTACACCCGAAAAAGTTGAATGTTTTCCCACCTCTTATAAAAAACAGCAACCATACTCCTAGCACTGAAATGTATTTCATACGTTAGGAGACTAAAACTGAAACTGTGTTGATCTTGTTATGAATTAGGAAGATCCGTTAATACACTGTTTATGGTATCGTTGCTGCAATTACGTTCACCAGGATAGATTATTGCCATCCGTCGGTTTTCTCCGCCGTCCTCCGCTGCCCTTCGCGAAATGAGGTGATTTGTTCCAGTCAGAGCGCTGTTTGTAACTCGACGTTAGCCCCTGAACAATTGCTGCTGGAGGAATCTTTTGCTGCTAGTCTCCGTGCCCGAGTGCCGGCGTAAAGAGCCGAAGGCAGTGTAACCGCTATTAGCTAGATAAAACGTTTGGAAATCAATAGCGCTGTGGCCTAGATAGTTTAGAGTAATATGCTACACTTGTGAAGATTTGATAGGGGTTTCAAGCATTTCCATCTCATGTTTTTTTTCCTACAGGAGTTACAGGAAATTTGCCAAAATTACAAATGGTTTACTCGTGAATTATTTGCGAATTGGAATTAGAGCAGTTTGCCACAATTACAACGATTTACTCGCTAAACCACTGCGTCCACCGGTTTCTAGGATTTGGCCGAGGTTAGCCGACAGATTAGGTTAGTGTGTGTATATATTGATTAGTTGCGATTTGGAATTAGAGCAGTTTGCCACAATTTACTCGCTAAACCACTGGGTCCACCGGTTTCTAGGATTTGCCCGAGGTTAGCCGACAGATAAGGTTATTGTGTGTATATATGAATTAGTTGCGATTTGGAATTTGAGCAGTCTGTCACAATTTACTCACTAAACCACAGGGTCCACCGGTTTCTAGGATTTGCCCGAGATTAGCCGACAGATTAGGTTAGTGTGTGTATATATGAATTAGTTGCGAATTGGAATAAGAGCACATTTCCCACCGTTACAATATTTCACCCGCCTAATAATGCCCTCATTAAATTAGGTTAGTGTGTGTATATTTAATTACTTGCGAATTAGAATAAGAGCAATTTCCCACCGTTACTATATCTACACCAGCCTAATAATGCAGACCAGCAGCAAGAGTACAGATTGCTGCATTTGTTCAGGGGCTAACGTCAAGTTATTTGTGACGTCATTTCCTCAGCAAACAGCCGACCTCTGGCGGCCGTAACACTAACATCATTGCACAAACAAAACAGCAACCTCCATCCAGTCGACTGTGTACCGCAGGGGTCACAAATCAACATGTCACGATGTTGCATGGGAAACTTGTGAACCTTAACTACCAACGTATGGTAAGTCATTGCACTAATATGAGGATCACTTCGGAAGTTTTCAAAATGAAATAATAAAATGCGATCTGATCACTGCATACTTTCAAAGTATTCTCCATTACATTCTATACAACGTCTTATTCATTCAAACCATTCTGTAAATGCTGAACGTTATGCTTCCTAGGATGGGGTGAAAATACATTCTTCATATGCTGTCACTGCGAGTTCAGGTGGTTCATATAGTGATCACAATTTTTTCATTTATTTTTAGGAGTAGAAAAAGTTACATTAGGCTACATCTGGACTTGAGAGAATGGGGTAACCATTTTACTCCCCACTCCGGCTGAAAATGAATTTTTTCCAGTGTAGTGAGGCGTTGTTGTGGTGCAACAGGATTCCATGCAGGCCGGTCTTAGTTCTCAGTACAATGAAGACTTGGGGCAGGTATTTTGTGGTATACTATCTGGAATGGCAGTTTTTTATTCCGTAAGACTGTCAAAATGTGGTCACTAGCTGAGAGGAAGAACAAATCATCTTGGCAACACTCCTCGCTCGCTTCGTTTTTGTTGGGAGATCCTGTCCTGGGAAGACCCAGACCGATGATTACCGCCTAGTTTCTGGAACATACAAGATGTTCAGCTTTCGTACCTTGTTATGATATTAAATATTTTATTTAATCTCCATCATTTGTTTTTAAACCTTTCTGATACTAATGCACGCGTTTTTTTTCTGCTCATTTTTGAGGTGGTGGGGGATCTAATGACGGCAGAGCTTCCTAACATGAAGTTTTTCTATCAGTATTGTTTTCGCGCTGCCCATCCAATTTCAGGGCTTCTTAAATCTGATATAACAACGATCTTCCCGCAACATACGTTACGCTATCATCACATTTTCATGCGTTGCTGCTGTAGGAGGTCGTTCTGTGCGGTCTTCATCTTCTAGGAAGTCCTTTTCTTTTCTAAAATCTGCAAACCATCGATTAATAATGAATTATGAAGGGTAAAAGTCTCCATAAGCACAATGCAATATTTCAAGGCATTCTCTCTTCCTCGGAAGTCAGGAAAATCTGCATTGGCCTGTCACACCTAATTCTTGTACATTCCCAAACTTCCATTGACCCTCGTATGAGAAAAAATGTAACATTTAAATAATAATAGACACCAGTAAATTGCCCATCTTTTTTTGGAATATGATAAATATGACATAAAATGTATTCGTTTTTGTTAGCTATAAAAATTAGCTCTATAAATAATGTATTGTGTACACGTTACGTATTTGCGTCTCTTGCTTGTCTGTTAGCCCGTAATGAGTTAGAGAAGGGCCTGCTAATGTATTTACCCGAACAGTTCACTGAACTGGATAAACTAAAACTGGAATCATTTGCTTATCCCATGCCTTGCACAGTTGCAACTAGTAAACGCAGTAAGTCACGAATATGAGCGTGTTTTGTTAGGTGCAATGCCAAGACTGAAACGATCTTTAGGAATACGCATGATTTGAGCAGCGAAAACCTAGAGATATTCCTGTAAATGTTCATTTTATATTTTGAAATTATAATTGGTCTTCAGATCTAAGCACCCAACATATGAAGTTAATACATTTCGAATTGTGTTTAACGTCTGTTTTCACCACTGCGTTATCACAGGCGGTTGACAATAAATGATTCATGAGGTGAAATGATAAGTTGGGGAAGACATTTCTATTTGGGAAGGAAGCGCTCCAGGCCTAGGTTTAGGGGTGCCTTCCCGGCAATTATCATTGATGAGAACTGAGGAAAACTGGAAAAATTTCAGTCACGGAGAACGGTCCTGAAGAAACTCGAACCCCAGACCTCCACTCTGTCATAACTACCTTCATGCAGTGTCCTGGTTCAATGGATTACATAACATGTAATTTTTTCTATAGTTCCAAATTTACAGTTGCTGTCTTGTATCTTTCGCAATTTTATGCTCATGCCCGGTCGGTTATGTGCTGCAACACTTAAATTTTATAACGATGATAATAAATAAATGCGCTCGGTTAGTCTCCATGGTTGATTACTGTCAATCATCTAGCATTAACCAGTGCTTTGTAATGTGTGTAACCGATATATGCTTCCTTTAAGTCAAACATTGAAGAGAGGTTGTTTCTTAGTCTCGGCGTTTTAGGTTACATTCCTTTACCTCTACGGGACCATATCCGTGTTTGGTGTCCTTCAAGTGAGGCAAGTATATTATTTCAGTGCCATCATCAATAAACTAATAATATTTTTGCGAGTTAATTCAAGTTCAACATGCATCCTCTCTAAGATATGGAAGTTTTCTTTTCTCCTGTAGGAACACTTGATTTTCTACTTGTTTGACTCTCTTCATAACTGTTTTAAAGAGCTCTGTTCCTCCACCTTTACTTCCTCCTCAACTTCAGATATGTAATTTTGTGTAAACAAAGGTCCTTGGCATGTGAGCAAGAATGGACAAGTTATAAAATATAATAGTAACTGGAATTACTACTGATTAAACTAATAAAAATAAATTCACTTTAACATTAATGCGTCACAACTTCCATTGATTTAATAATAGGTATAAAAGTAACCGTTTAATTACAATCTAATGCTATTTGTTAGAATATTCCTTATGTTTTTATGACATCGTTATCTCGTGTTTTGTTTATTTATTAAACTATGCTGACAGCAAACAAACGTTCACTACTAGTCGCTTAACTCAATTTTCTTTTTCCATTATGGGAAGGGTGAGTGGGACGGTATACTGTCAACTTCTCACAGAAAATAAAACCGTTTTATTATATGAAACAAAAGATTGACACTATTCACTGCAACAACCGCAGAATATAGCAGATTTATAGTGTTGGCCGAAATCGATTCAGTTTTGTGGCAAAAGTGAACGAATGAGATCACACGATTTATGGGACGAGCTGTTTTTCTTTTTCTTCTTTCTTTCTTTCTTTCTTTCTTTCTTTCTTTCTTTTGTAATGTTTACTGGTTCTAAAGCAAAACGTTAATTAATTTAAGTACCACGTTTTCTTCATCATTCACTTAATTGAATAAAATTTATTCTGTGGAGGATTTAGAAAGAGGCAAGAGGCGTTAATAGATTTTTAAGTTAATAAACAGTCTGTCAAGAACGTAATACAAGCGATTTTGGTTTCATTTTCGAAAAATATCTACCTCGAAATGTTGCCGTTCCAATGAAGCCAAAATAATTTAATGCAATTGACGCAACCGAATTATACGTGTTTTTAGCTAGCATTTTGCGCTTAGTTAGTCAAAAGTTCCATGCTTTTGTTTTATTGTACAACTTGTTTTCCTTTTCTGTTACGAAAATTCTTAATTATCTGTAACGTACTCCCGTGGACATTATCTTCAATTTGACATCCCCCCTCCCCGTTGATGCCCGATCGAGATTATAGTTACGAGGTGTACTGGAAGGGGAAAATCCCCAGGTTGTGGCCGGAGAAAGGCAACTTTTCAATACGAGAGAAGAATGATTCAAACAGGTTTTAATTTATTTAAACATTAAGCAAGGAATATAAATAGCATCCAAAGATAACATTGGTCCATAAGTAAGCTCTTGTACAGTAATTCAATCTGCAATATAAATTTCAAACAAGAAACTTCAAATTAATGCCAAGTATAGAATATGATATTGGTCTTATAAACATTAAATATATTAAAGATTAATCACACTTTATAAAATCTCAGTTTAAACAAAATTATAAAACGTTTAGTGCTAGCCTGAAAGTACAGCAATTTCAGAATTGGTTCGCCACACAAATTCCAAATTCATGAACACAAGGAACTTAAAACCAATGTTAAAGCATTAACAATATAATAGAAAAATATTATCAAATCTCATGATATCTGGATCACTGGGTTACGCTAGCGGAGAAGACTTCAGTATTAGAGTTCCAAAAGTAAAGCCAAGATACGTCTTTTACTCCCAAATACCAAAGCGATCCCATTATGAGCAACGGAAAAAAGAGCGGCCACGCCAGAATGATTACGTCACGGTAACGAAGCTTTCTAGCATGGGCACGAACGGATATGATAGGAGGGGATGGGTGAATGGTACCAGATTCAACGGTAGCACGCGCAAGAACAACATAATTGACAATGTTCCTTTTATTTATTCATGGCACTCTCATCCCTTTTACAACCAATTTCTTGATCCAAAAGATCATTTTCGCCGGATCCTTTTAAAATGTGCTTCGACTTCTGAAAGTCCATTGTTCACTGGGAAGCAAAAGAAACCACCACAAATAAAAAGATGCAACGCATTTCTTCATATAGTAGGAGGCAGAGCTGCATGAAGTCAACGGGCCTTATTTTGCTAAAATACGAAAGGGATGTAAACTTTAGAAGAGTTTTATGTAAGGTATCTGTAAATTCTGTCCAATCACAAGCCATTTAAAGGGGGGTAATATAATTGTAATTATAGGAACCAACCTTCTACATTGCAATTATAATTTTAATCCAGAGTCAAATGGGGTAAGGCATGTAATATAATTTGGGTTAGATCATTAGCCATATGTTCCTTTAAATGCCTCAAAGATACCCCCACGAAGTCTTATATCACAGTTATGTTGTTAACAGTGATTAGTATGTACGTGATACGGCGACCGTGAGCGTTGGTGGCCCGCGTTCCACATTGTAGGAACCGACAAAAACAAAGTATATCTATCATTAAAAAATTATACGAGTAAGTGAAAGGCAAAATCAATTCATACCAAATTTTAAAGCATCTGCCCTGGGTGTGTCATGTAATCTGAATGTGATTCACCTTAGCGGTGTAATGATGCCGTACAGTTTAGCAGAGTACTTTTAATTTTTTTCTGCAATGCTTGTGTCCTGACAAGTTGATTCTATATTAGGCACAATTTTCCAGATAAATTTTTATTTATTACTCTTACATTTATTAATACAATTATCAATACATTTTAAATTACAATTTAAATTCTACATATTTAAAAATCTACAGTACTAATACTATAACCAAAACTAGACATTCAAAGAACTAAACTGGCACTGGAATCTAGCACTAGGCTATTTTAGCTGTAACATAATCAAACCTGCAATTGTTACTGGTACCCAATAATTACATTTAGAATTAATTTACAGTTTTATACAATTTAATATTTACAATCTTCATTTCTGCTAACGCTCGATATCTGGGCTGCTCCCCACCGGAATTCCAGACAACGGGACCTGGACATCAACGATTTAGGAGAGTACTGTCACATGCATCTTATTCTGGATGACAACAAATCGTCCCTACGCGGCCGAGTCATTCTATAACCTGTGCTCCGTCATCCAAGTCACCAAGTGTTTGAACCACTGGACAGACACCTGAGGAAAACGGGTATAATGATCCACTGGCTCCTTGCACACCTCAGTTGGAAGATAGTGTGCCAGCAATGATCGTAGAGGGTGATATTTTGAGCAGGTACTAAAATACGCGAACGTTCCAAGTGCATCACAGTCTCGTTCGCGATATTTTGCAGGAGAACGATCTGTACCACACAGATCACCATCTAAAGGAGGGTGATCATTCGCGTCGCATACATAATGTAATTTTGTTAGAGACACACGTCGGAGAGATCGTCAAGAATGAGATCCATTTAACTCTCACAACAGTCACAGGTAGGCCCAAGCAAACTCGCATTCTATATGGGAAAGTTGCTGTTTGTGCTGGGCTCCTGGACAGTAACATTATAGTCTCATGTTTTGTAAATGAACATCTGAATGGTAGAAACTATGCCCTGTTTCTTGTGGGAAATTCACCTAGTCTCCTAGAAGACATCTATGGATTACGACGGGGTATGTGGTTTCAGACGGCTCTCCACTTCACTACTCTTACGAGGTCCGCCAGGGTTTGAATGGGTAATCTACCATGACGGATTGGTCGCGGACGGCCTGAATCCCTTGAACTACCACCATTGGATAACCTGCAAGAGCTAGGCGAGGAAAGCCTCTTCGCTCGCCTACTTGCGGCCGTTGCTACCATCAGAGAAGAGTAGGTGCGCAGTACAACTCAGGGTGTTATGCGTGGAGTGAATGACTTGCCATGGGTGGTGGAAATTTTGAGCAACCGCTGGGTTAAAGCCCAGTTGTCCATTCAGTAGGAAACATAAAAGGGTATAACGTTTGTAAATAAAATTATTTCGTCTCTTTTTCATGCTTTTATTGGTTTCGGCGGTTGCCCCATTTGACCAGAAAGTTCGTTAAGATATATCCGTCATTATGACTCGTGGAATATCGCTCGCTGTTGATGTTGATTTGTTTTATTTACGGACGCTCTTTACCATCTCAGGTCATCAGCGTCCCATTCAATTTAGGGCGTGAAACGGCCAACAAATTTTGCTCAGAGGCCTCTTTTTTCAGGCTTGAGGTTCTTATTCATGCCGTAAATGTGCGACACGGGACCCACGGCTTTACTTCCCTTTCGAAGGAAGCCATACTTAGCTTTTTTACGCCCCGAAAAAATCCATTGATCTTGGCCTTGGGTGTGGAAGGCAAGTATGGTTACCACTACACCACCAGGACCAACTCGCTCGCCGTAATTAAGTAAATCGGTATAATGACTTCTTCCTGCACCGTTAATGAACGGAATTTTTCTGCACACTATATGTTTGAAGACGCCAACTGCATATTTGAAGAGGCCAAATAAGCCTCTTTGTTTTTCTCTAGTTTTCCTGCCATCAAGCTTATGCGTATTAGACCACAGTGTGCTGTAAAACGGCCTTAAGTGAAGCACCTCAATGCATTTAATCCTAAATCGTGGCTTAAATTAAACATGTTATACGCCTTGCGTGTGCGCTTGAATGAAAAATGTATTCTCTTTGGGAGTTAATAGAGAGGACGAGATATTTTTTCAGTTGTATATAATAGTAATTAGCCGAAAAAGCCTCCATATTCTTCAGGGATGAAAGTGCGTAAAAATCTGTCGCCTTTAAGAAATTGCAACCACATAGACATCCACGCATATTTTTTTGCCGCACTTCTGTGAAATTATGGAACCTTTAGACATCCGCTAAGTTGAAGCTATGTACCAAATGTTAATAGAATAACAAAGGTTTTTGGAAATCTAAACATACATTTCCGGTCCATTATTCCAACTCATAAAATGGCGGTCTTGGCAGCCTCTATTAACTCCTGTTTTTTTTTTTTTTTTTTTTTTTTTTTGTCTTGTTTAACTTAGTAAGCAGGTAAGAAACACAATGTCAAGTCTAAAAGTTTTAATATAATTAAAATTCGTGTTCCTATAGCTTCCATTACATGTACTATTGTTTAACATGTGTGTATAATGCATATATGATTCCTTGTCGTAACGTTATATGTGTACTATTTTGTTTCAATTTCATGCCGTATTTGTTTGGTCCAGTTTTGTCAGCACGCACCAGGTCACCATGTAAGTTCCAAGTTCACTTAATGTTATATTTAGAAGCCTAAGCAATGCAAAGATACCTGTTCATTTAAGAAAAATGTTAGACGTAGCTTAAATATTATAAGTAGTGTTCTGCGCACTAGTTTTATTGAATTTTAGAAAATACAATGTACACATATCCAATATTTGCCGCGAGTACTAATGATGTGTCTCTAAGAAAATTATTTTAGAGGTTGCAAAAAATTAGCAAACTTTCGTGATAAAAGAACAAATTCTTATATTTTCTGTTCCCATTTTTGTTTTTTGAATATACTAATGCAATTTCAAATGTTCCACTGGCTCATATTCCTATTCTGCCAAATAAGATGAAATGTGATTTAACAGAAATGGAAGTTCAACAAGTCTCTTTGCATTGAGCGTTTTCCTTTTTCCAACATACGTCATTTCCTTTGCTATGGTGTTTGCATGCAGTTTGTTTGTTACGGTTAAAGTAAATGTTTTGCTTTGCACTCATTGGGACATTTGTATGTAAGCTGTAACTCCGATAGCTTACTATGTTCACAACAATTATTTAATTGATTATATTTCCAGGTAGTGCTGTTAGTCTTATGTACTAATTAACTTTGATGTCATATATGGCAACAGTTAGAAATGTTAGTTCATTTTAAAGACTGTGCTGAATGTTTTACTATACAAAATAACAGGTTATGTATCTTTCTGCCGACACGCACCAGTGGCTGTGGCACATTGTTGCTGTATAGTTAAATTGAGGAATAATACATAGTAACTATTCCCAAGAGGCTGCAATGTATGTACATATTCATTGCGTACAGGACATGTGAAAAGTTGCTTCTCAAGAGCCATACATAAAAACATGACTAATGTTCGGTATCATTATTACCTTCAAGATTCTGACTGATTGCCTCGATGACACAATGTCATGATTCCAGAATCCTCTTGATAAACCAAAAAATTTAACTTATCTAACATAAAAATAAATATTTTCTGCCACAAATATGCAAGTTGGATTTATTAAAATGTATCTAACATTATAACATTCCTTAAGATTTCATGGACGGCCTTGTTGTTCTTGTAATTTATCATTACCAGGCTATTTCGTCGTGGTCGTTGTTTAATTGAAAAGCCAGCATCGGCATCATCGGTGGACTGAAAGCTTCTCAGTTCACTTTGATAGACGCTTTCAGCTTATTGTTGATTCCGTCAGTAGCGTCTGCGAAAGCTCTGGTCATTAAATTGATTTAAATCAACGACCACGGCAAAATAGCCCCTAATGATCAATTTCAATAATAGTGTTTAATATTCCTCAATTATTTATATTTTAATTCAAAAAATACTAATATAAAACAATATAATGTATAATTTATACTTGAAAAATACGAGTACTAACTTACAGCACCATCTGAATCAGTATTGAATACCGTGTGATATGACGATTAGCTTAAACCTAAGTGCAAATAACATAATAAAGGTTAAGCTGTAGTATAATACAGTATTGTTTACTCAT
The DNA here is from genome assembly GCA_030762175.1 of Metallyticus violacea. Lineage (NCBI taxonomy): Eukaryota > Metazoa > Arthropoda > Insecta > Mantodea > Metallyticidae > Metallyticus > Metallyticus violacea. Next base: position 100,612,126 of record CM060846.1, on the reverse strand, counting down.
CTGCTTTATTGCATTATCTTATCATGCGTGATTTTTTAATAGTGTTTAACGCCCATTTTAACTTCTGAGGCACCACAGGCGGTGGACACTGATGATACATGAGATGAAATGATAAACTGGGGAAGGATTTTTTCAAAGGAAGGAAGCGTTCCAGGCCTAAGTTTAGGGTACCTCCCCGGCATTTGCCATTTATGAGGACTGAGGAAAACCTGGAAAAAATCTCAATCAGGGAGGACGGTCCTGGTGAGAATCGAACCCCTAACCTCCCACTCAAGAGTCTTTGCCTTAACGACTCGGCCATCCGTGGCGGTACCATGGATGAAAATATTTGCCACTAAGAAACGGCTTCATTGTGTGCTTAGGCTAGTAGAGATCAATTAGATCAAACACAGAAACTCACCATTGAATACACATAACAAAGACTAGAAGATATTTCAAAGCAGATAAATAACATGGAATTATTTTAGAATACTGTGCAGGCTGCAGAGAAACCTTAATTTTCTTGTAACTTTATTCAGTTCATCACACAGATTTGTTCTTTTAGTTCTAAAGACTGTGCTAGCCTCTGCATCATACTTCGAAACTTTAAACACTACCGATGACCTTAATCATGTACACATACTCCAAGCTAGACGTTTTTCATTTTCAACTACAACAGAAAGGTTTATTACTCAAATCAGGCAATTTGCTTTCCAGTCTTCAACATGCTCATTGCACACACATACTCTAGTGATGCCAAACGGAAATTTGGAAAACTGCCATGGTAGCCAGTCGCATTCAAGATGCTTTGAATCCTCTCTTCTAAGATATTTTTGCTTATCTCCCCTGTTTCCTCTCTGTTGTCCGCGCACCAGTTGCTTACGTTTCTTTCCAGTCATCAATTGGAAATCACTATATTAATATATTTGACAACTGAAGGCACACCTGGTCTAAATCTACTACATATTTATGTTGCAAATGACCGTGGCATCTATGTGGATAGTTGAACAATGTTCGTGATAGTGGCATGCAAGCAAACGTCCTTAGGACTGTTATAGTGCTTTTTATTTTGCTGTTTTTTTTTTCCTATTTGCTGCAGCTGTTCAGTTTTTGAGGTGCCACGTACCTTGCAATACAGATATACTGCTCTAAGTTCAAGCAGATAACAGAGTTTTGCAACGAGTAAAGTTGTATCTTGCTCTTTCCAGCACATATATTGACTCACATTAGCTTTAGTAAGAGAGGGGGAAATTTTAACAAGAAATTCTAAAGATCTTGTACTTACAATACGATATATCACAACGTAAGTAGTGTTTTATATTTAAAATGTAATATGAATTTTATTACAAGTATGTTTTCAAGAGACCTAATTCAACTGCTTTTTTCCATTCAAAACAGGAACTGAAGGAGGCTTGCAAGGTAAGTGCTTTTGCATATAGAAGAGAATAATGAAGCAGCTAATCCAATTACTCTTTTGTGTGATTGCAAGAACACATGAGTATGCTTTGGAAATAGCACTGATAACAAAATTATAGTTCGAACCACAATTTTTTCTCCTGTTATTGAAACATCTGAGGAAGTATCCGGGTATTTTGAGTATGCAAAGGAGAGAATTTTAAAAAATGAGTGAGAACCATAATGCTTATAGTTTTCAAAAATTACAGATAAAAATTAATGAAACACAATATCTAGTAATTATAAATACAGAATGATTCATAAAAAACGCATGGCAGGTATACATAGGTACAAATGTGTAACTACTCTCTAAAGGTAAGACATTTCTCCAAGGGTTTCTTATACTCAAATGTTGGTTTTCAGATCATCAATTATTCGCGATCAATTTCGATAAGTTGCAGTTTTAGGTAACCCCGTAAGAAATAACTTGCTGACTTTAGATCGAGTGACTGTGTGACCTTAAATTCTTAGCAATTACTCAGTCGTCAAAGAAACTTCTCATCAAGGCGAGATTTAGCTTATTTGTGATAAACTGCATCATATGATGAAAATAGCATTGGGCTCATTGTTGCCCAGCCTGTCTGAATTGTACTGAGCTGAATTTACTGCGTTCGGAGAAAAAAAAAAAAATATTAGAGCAATTGTGCTTGTCAAAACCGCACAAACTCAGCTTCAGGGAAAATGGCTACCGTGTGAGCTATTTGAGGCCAAAATTCATGCATTTTGGGAATTTATATATGCAGATAAACGGAAAAAAAACTTTGTAAAGCTTCTCCAAATCAGTCTCCAGCAATTCGCGAACAGTTATAATCCTGTATTGCTTCAGTTTCGCTAACATTGTAGCTCTTTGATATGTGGTAGAAGCACCTCGCATCCTGAGATGCTTTTTATGTGATTGCTGTAGAAGGGTCTGTATGTCTTCTGCCATTTTCCCAAATAAAGAGTATGATGCTTACTGGCCTCCTCATTCAGCAAAGATGCTTTCAACTTTCTCACAGCCAGTATGTGTCCATCTTGGGAGGAATGCAAGCGCCATGGTCTCTTTGCATGATGACTATGGAGTTTCATATTCAGCAGTTTTTCTTTAAAACACGCCAAGGCAGTTTGTACGGACTCTTCAATTATAGATAAAAGAGATGGAGGTTTAACATCACTGGCAGTGGCGACATCACCCGGAAATCTTGCTCATAAAACAAAACGTTCACAGTTCCCGCGTCCTTTAACTGAACCCCGGTCTGAAATGGTCCAATTCAAAGTTATGGCGTTTTCTGTATCTCCTGTTTTGCACGAATCACCATGTACAATACTCGTGCATAAAAAGTATTGCAAAACTTGGACTCAGCCATAGCAAAGGCCGTTTACTTCAACTAAAACAATCTACTCAAGAGACATGCTCCCTAATATAATTTCAACAATTTATTGCATTGTAACTCTCTGTCTTATCTTTTTGATTATATTTTGAAGAAAAAGTGATACATAGAATATTACTTAAATCTTTTACTTAAAACCACTTGTCTTTACAAGGACGGGGTTGCCATTTGGTCTCCTGAATTGCGTGCAGAGAAATTTGTTTTAAGCGAACGAGATTAACATAACAGTTACAAAAAATCGCAAATTCTGATACCAAACTAGAACCATCATTACATTCATGTTAAGCAATATTAATGGTACATGAAATTACAGTTCACTTTTCATATAAAGCAAAACCAATTAAACTGATTTGCTAGTTATTCCAGATGAAATATTAGACCAATTTTTTGCAAAGGAAATATCAGTTAAAAAAAAAAAGTGAAATTCAATTTTGAATACTTGAAAATAAAGTATTTTTTTACTTTTTCAGTAAAGTCTGGAAACTGCGTATACCATTAGTTTACTTTATGTTTAGAAAGTTTTATGTTTGATGGAGAAATTTTCCTAAAACTGGTAAAGCTCGGTTACACAGTAATATTAAGATACGTTGATGAACTGCAATGACTCGTTTTAATAAAACTTTGATATTAAGTAAAAATGTAAAATTTTCAGATACCAAATTTCACTTAGAGTGTAAGGCTTAAGATCAGTGTTAAGTTGATATTAATTATTTTTGAGTGATCCATAATGTTCCATTCTGTCACTGCTGCCTAAGAACTGAGAAGGAAATTTCTAGTGTTTATCAAAGTTCATTTGCTTTTAAATGCTTAGCAGGTAGAAATACAAATATATATATATATATATATATATATATATATATATATATATATATTGAATGTCACTATGTTGAATATCGTATATTAAATTCTTTTCTTGTTTTGCAGTCATTTGAAAAGGTGCTAGTGCAGAACATTCAGTTCGGTTTGTCTCCTAGTTTAACAGAAGCAATCAGATCCATTCCCAGATGGAAGCTTATCCAGGCTTCATTTCCTCATGTAGTGCATTGTGCTGCTAGCCTATTACATAATAGGTAAATGCAATTTTCTACTTTTCTCCGTTTTTCCTAATTTTTTCATAAAAGCCACAATAATGAAAAAGAAACAATTTTATATCACCAAAAGGAAAAATGCAGATACAGAACTTCCAGGATATGTCCTCACCACTCGCACAGGGTTTTGCGTCTCGGCAGCTGGACATGCCACCGTCGGCCGCGCCTGTCTTTGCTTCTTAAAACTGTTTGTAAAATCTTACTTATAGCAAATTATGGAAATGCCGTCCTTTCTCATTTAAAAAGGCATTGTACCCAGTAAATACATTCCAATATACACGATTAAATACAACCATTGTAATATTGCATTCTTCCAATGCGTGAGGATTTGTTTTATTCACATTGTCCTTCACACTACCACACAAATTAAAATCACAGACTTAAATCTGGGAAGTAAAAGGATCATACATCGGCACCAATCACTCTATCTTCAAACACGTCTGTAATTTTACCCATGGACTCCTCTGCTATATGAGCAGTGGCGGAATTTTATTACCACCCATATGATTTCTCTTCCCATCAGTTGGTTAAAAAATTGGGCCAGAATGTCATTTCGGTAACTCTCTGTGTTTACTGTCTGCTCTTAAAAAAGCGTACCGATTATGCGTATTGCGCTAATCGCACACCAAACTCCAATTGTCCTATGATAAAGAAGGGGTTCCTGTATACAATTTGGATTTTCAGAACACCAATAGCGAGTATTGTGAATATTTACACGACCTTTTCGGTGGAACGATGCCTCGTCTGAAAAGAACCCAAGCTGTGGGTCATTAACTATACAGTCACTGATGTAAGAAACCACTCGCAATAACGCACACATGCTACGGGATCACCTTGTCGTAGACAGTGGACACGTGTACATTTCTAAGGTTTGAGTTTAAACACTTTTGTTACTTTATGAGCAGAAGACACTCAAAACCAAACTTATGCTAATTTCGGAAGTGATTTTGTTGGCGAACGTTCAAGATTTGCGCCAATTTCGTCTAATTTGTTTTCTGTTAAAACTACGTTTTCGCATGTAAATTTTGTTTTGCATAGAACCAGTTGTATCAAATTTATTCACACGATCGTGAATTGTATTTCTACAAAAAAGTACTTCGAATAAATTCCTCACGAGCACGACAAGCTGATTCGTATTCATAATATTTACACACAAAAATAATTTGCTCTAAAGTCAGCGTCCCGTAAAGAGGGGGTGCGGCTTCGATCGTTGCCCTTCAGTTGTTCTGGTGCGAGCTCTGCGGACTCTGAGCACCCCGTAGTAGTTCTGACGTTACCAGTGGTACGTCGGACCGGACATTTGGGGAGTGTCTGGATGGGTTGGTCTCAGCGGGGTATGTGGTCCAGCTACTCACAAGAAATTGAGTACCTGCGGCGGCTGAGTGCCATAAGGGAGTGCCTCAGGCGTGTACATTGATGGCAGAGGTTAATTCCTCAAGCGCTGCTTGAGTGGGGCGGTGTTTGGCTAACTTAATGCTCGGGTGACTCACCTGTTAAATATGGGCAGACATGCTAGAGGGGTTCGCCTTACCTGCGGTGCATGATAGTTTTGTCGGAAGACAGACGTTTTTAAGCAAAGTTACTGCTCCCAGCCTTTATAGGGGGTTGTTTTAGGAAACAAGGTATCGTCCCAATGGAAAATATCACAGTGCAAAGCAAGTCTTTGAGTAACACTTGCTGGAACAGGGGATGGATCCTCGTTTTACATGTCTTGCCACCTTTGCAAATGAATAGAATGAGTAGATTGTTACTGCTCAGAAGTTCAAGAACAGGCGGTATGGCGGCTGTGAGTGGGGAGGGGAACCAGCCTAAGCCAAGATGCAAAACTCTGTGCGAATAGTGAGGATATTCTGGAAGCCCAGTATTAGCAGGAAAACCAGAGCTTCAATATTTGTACCTACAGTGATAGTCAGAAAGGGCTGATTATGGCTGTCGTTCCTTGCCACCAGGAAGATTCTGAAATTATAAATGACTCATGTTTAAGATAGTGTGTGCTGTGGGACATAATATATCTTTCAGTGCACTAAGATCAAACACACTTTGAAATTTTTTATTGAGCTGCCATAAAAGAGGCTTGTTTATTTTGCATATTACAGAAAAGATGCAAATTTGCAAAATCTTGGAGCTGCTGAAACAAAACTTTTGTATACTTTGCATTGGATCATCCTTGATGCAGCAGAGGAATGTGCAGATGCAGATTACGAGAAGGGCATCTATCATTCTTCTCCATTCTACTACCTATTTTCAATTCCAGCCATTTCAGTGAGTAATTTAACACACAAGAACTCAAATTAATATTGATGTACAAAAGGTATTAATGTTATATATTGATATTATGTGCAATTTAGTATTCTATGTAAATTTGTTAGCAAATTCTGGATTAAGGAAAATTATACGTGCTTCAATTTCTATGCAGGTTGTGTTTCAATAGAAAAAAATATTTAAAAATCGCTTTTGAAAGAATTTGCATGAATAATTCATGTGCTATTTACATATATTCAATGGTTTTGGTGGGGAGAATGGACAAAGATTCCTAAGAAAATGAAACTCAAGATTGGATATCTAGGTTTTCTCATATAGCCAACTGTAAAAATGAAATCAAAGAAATGATTACCTTTACTTGTTGGTATTCTATAAATCTTCTAACAATAAGTGAGTACCACTTTCAGAAATAATTAGCCTGGAAGTAGGTTTATGCCCCTATGTGGTTCTTACAGCTGTTTGATTAAAATACTAATGTGTGGAGTGGAATGTTTTTCAAACACTGTGTTATACAGACATTATTGTGTGAAAATGTACAAAGTATAACTTGTAAGTACTTAAACTATACCTACGCATGCAGTTTTCCATGTATCAATGTTGAACATAGCTCATTTAACATGTCACCTTTATAAATGCTTAAATTCTTAATGCAGAAGCATTATAAAAAATATGTTAGTACATTATAAGAAATATTAAATTTAAATTAATTGCAATTTATAAGAAACCTCGTCTTTTTATCACCATATTCTATTAGTTTCATTTCAGAGTTTCTGTATGTATCTCGACTTTCATCACCTTATTTTAAATAATATCTTACATGTTAATAGTTAAATGATTTAATATTGTAATATTTATTGTTACATATTATTTATATTTAAATATTGAAACATTTATCTTAATAAAGTCTCCATATGTGTAATTTGAAATGCTGATATAATTAAAAATGATAACATTAACTGTGGTGGTGGGTCATAAAGCACTGATACAGTTACCAATATTTAACTTCATCATATACTTCAGGTAATTTTCCCACATTGGGAGGGGCCATAAATAAACTGGAAATCAACTGTGCTTTATTTCTGGAGACTGGAAATCAGTGTGAGAGAGTATGGGAGAACATGCATCTGTCTCTATCTTTCCCCAGTAAAGGATAATAAATACATTTCACACAGAGAACTTATACTAGCAGTTCCACACAAGACTTTTGTGTCTTTTATGTGGAAATAAGGAGAAAAGAATACTTAAATGGGTTAACTTGCACATAATAAAGTAATCCAAGAAAGTGATATTTTAAATTAGGCTGGTGAGTTGATTTAGAACTCTTATGTTCCACTTACCATTGAACTGCTTAGAAAAGTTTTCATGGGCTATTGACCATATCATCAGCTGCATATCAACTGCCAAATTCCTTTGATGTAGCTCTGGTGATCACTTGATAAACTTTTGAATAAATTTATTCTCTGTTGGGATCTCAAAGCCTATATCTTCATCATAATTTTTTATATAAATCTTTTCCCATAATCCCAGATATCCACAAATTTCAGCAATGTGGATAGATCAATGGAAATGAGAATGTGGGAAAAGATTTATATAAAAAAAGTTACAATAAATTTATAAACTTCAAGATTCCAACAGAGGACAAATTGATTCAAAGATCCATCAAGTGCTCATCAGAGCTACACCAAAGGCATCCATTCATCAAGAAATCTGGCAGTTTACACTTAGCTAATGATGACCCATGAAGTATGTTTTTAGCAGTTTAATAGTAAGTGACGCATAAGAGCATCTACAAAATCAACTCACAAGCTTAATTTAGAATATATAATTACTTTACTGTAGTGGTTCTGACATGAAGCTGGTTTTTTAAATTCAAGAAAGTGATTTTTAATTTTACCCTTGCCCTTTAATCCATTATGCCCTAAAACTATGTATTTTCCCCTTTCTGTTATTAAATATAATCATAATGCTTTGCTTTCTCTTATTTTTCCCATAGCACTAATGCATTTTCAAGTGCATTCTGTACAACACATATTTGTAAAGATATGCAGCCTTAAAATGCTGATGTGACTGAGAAGCAATCAAAGTGCCTGTTAAAAAGATAATTGTATTAGTTATAATCATGTTTATTTACTATAGAATCTCAGTAGAAATATATTTACTTCTTCAAAAATATAGAGAGAACTATAAATTTTCATCTGAATAGCTGTATCATTATAAAAATCTTGATTTTGCCTTTTATATAATGAATGCAATTTTCACTTACCTTTTTATGTTTAACATAATGAAAAATAAATTGTAGGGATTAAAATATTACTTTAAGAAAGTATTTGTAATTTGTTACAGTTGTTTGTGTACCTGTTTGCACCCATTTGCCATAACCTGAAGGAATCAGATTTCCAGAATTTCCGTCTTGAAAATGGACTGAAGATTTGGCAGGCCATGTGGGATTATCAGCACCCAGATACATCCTGTTTTACAGCACATGTCAAACCTAAACCTCGAGCTCTTTGGGCAAAGATGCTGAAATATCCTCATCCCCAGTTTGGAGATGTTTTCTATGGGCGTAAGTGGTGCATTATGTGGACTATTAATTGTAATTATTGTTAGCTTGCTTCTACTTGCATTGTAAATTTTAGATTGGAGAATTTTAGAGCATGTATTTTGTAGCAATTGTAATTGAGTATTATTCAATAAATATACCTAATTATACTGAACTATATTTCCAACTTGTTTTGTTTTAACAAATTAAAAGTGTTGTGGAGAACTTCATAACATTTATTTACTTCTTCAGGTTCCCTTGCTATGTTCATTGTTGCAACATGTCATTCAGTCCTCCTTACAATACCTGTCATCATCACTAAGATAAAAATTAAATATATGATCTATTTTATGTTTAAGGTGCCTAGAACCAAAGCCAGCAATTTTTATTTTGAAAAATAATACAGTAGGTATATAAAAAAAAACTTGAGGTGATCTTGGAATAAATTTTCATAAAATACTTTTTGCATATGTAAATTAATATTATAAAAATGATTTTCCATGCTATTTTAACTTTAAAGTAACTGTAGAGAAAGATACAAAGCCTTTTATTTGGAGATTGATGTTTTTGTAACTTAGATGTGGGTTTTGCCATCTTTGTATCTAAATTGAGGAAAAATGATAGGTTCATAGTAGAATTCAGAAATCATGTCTAAGTATTAAATTGAAATCTAAGTTACAAAGAAGTAATTTAGGCATAATAAAGAATATTATATCTTACAAATTCAACTTTTTAAAGTTTTCATGTTCATCTTGCTAAGAACATAAATAATTCTCTGCATACATAAATTTGATGATTCTTCCATAGTTCACTTTCACAATCACCGTTTTCTGCCTCATTATTTTCATGGGATGCAGGAATATTGCAATTACAGCTTGTAAAAATAATCAAATTTTGTGTTCTGATGCCAGATCTTACAAAAGTGCATTTTAGATAGTTGTTTTATATCAGCAATTTTCTTAGGATTTACATGGTTCAATTATAATGATTAAATAAGTTATGATATCATTTGAGCAGCATGGATTTATTTTTTGTTATGTATTTCAAGGAGCCTAAGTCACACATGTAAAAGTTCTCACCTTTTACCAAACTATTGTTATTTTTGAGTATGCATCTCTTGCAATGAGATAATTTGAAATACCAAGCATTTACAGGCTTAAATATTTTACATTTTTCTGTTCTTATCTTCACTATCTTTGAATATTTGGAGATTATTTGAAGATATTGATCGGGTTTTTCTATTAGCTGCTCCTTTTTTTTTAAATTTCTTTTGAGCACAACCCAAAGAAACTGTCAGGCATGATAAAAGAGTGGCCTCAACTTAGGAAAAGCATATCAATCTCCTGGGCACTTTAGGGTGTTTGAAGTAGCCATTTAGCAATAATGGAAAACAGAATTTTATTTTATACTGTCCACCATCCCCATCAACAAATAAATTGATTTTATTTCCTTTCACATTTAGACTCTGCAGAGAATGGAATAGTAATGTAGAAATTTCATTAGGTCCATTTTTTATGTACATTTGGTGTCCTTACATAATTTTTGCAGTTGCAATTTGTTTCAGAGAAGCGAACAACAAAATCAACAACAGAAACATTGTATAGATAGATCTGTCTGCAGTAGTATGCTTCTTTATTGGGAATTTTAGGAAGAGATAAGTTTTTCTGACATACAAATGTGAGAGCTTAATTTCTTTGGAAAAAATAGCCTTGGATAATTTTTTTATATATCCATCTATTTAGTTCATTTCTGAGTCTTTCTCAAGTTTAATCCTTTCTTTGTATTCAAGCACACAGAGCATACCAATTCTGGGATTCTCAAACTTAATATTAAATTCAGCATTCAGAGAGGGCAGTGATCTCATTTTTCAGATGGAACATTTCCAGTGTGAAAAAACTCTTTGGTTGCTTGTTTGCTTTACCTAGAGTAAAATATTCTAACATACAGGAACTATATCATTCCTCTCATTTTTTTCTCATGAAGTACTTTGTTTGGAAGAATTTTTTCTGTGAGTACTTGTAATTTATTTCTTTTAACTTATGGAGGACACTTTGCATATTGTAATAAACAGGTGTTTTGATTTGGTTGATCCTTATTCACATGAAATTGTTTATTATAGTCTAGGTACTACTTCATAGATAAGTTGAATATTAAAAGCTTTATATAGTATGCCCACATGAAGGAAAATCTGAGTCTTGGGGCCCCATACTTATGGAAGGGAAGTTTTTAAAAGCATGTCTTTCTTTCAATATCATAAATTGTTATCATAACCAATGGACTTTTCAATACTGAAATTGATGTAGAAAGTTGTTGAAGAATGTAAACTATCATTGCTTATTTATTAAATGGTTGCTTAATCTGTAATAATATCTTTGAAATTGATTTCAATTAAAGAAAGCAAAGGGAAAATAATGACATAAAAAATATAGAACTTACCTGAGCTCTTTAGCTTTTGATTTCTTTCATTTCTCATCCTGAGATTTTCTCTTTTTTCTTTGGAGGATGATACTGGTGTTATTTTCTCTGTACTGTTCATGTTACCAAAAGTTTTATAATAACAAATTTCATTTACTGTTTTTCTCCGACAAATTCTCAATAAACACATACTGTGTAGACAAAAGAAAAAATATGGCTGCCAGTCAAATAACCAAATGGTAATTCCTTATTGGCCCATGCGAATACTGTTGTGCTTGTTTTATAATTATAAAAAAGGTTATTATATCAGTTGCTACCTTTGCTCTAACCCCAGTTTTCAATATGAAATTTAGCATTTTTACTGCTGATTTTGCTCCATAGAACCTTTGGAAATTGCTAGAAAACACCATGGAGAAGCCAATGCTGCCTAATAAAATGTATGTTAAACAGTGCTATACAAAAACAAATCAGGCAAGATTCAGTACAAATTATAAGGTAAATTAAAAAAATAAAAGTAGAGATTACTGACTTTGCTTCTAGGCACCTTCATGGTGTTTAAAACATATGAAATTATTAATTGTTGGGCCTATGTACATAAAATACAAATTAACTTAACATATTTATTAATATTATTTTATGACTTTGTCTCTTACTTCGGTGTCAGGAATAATGTCTCTCACCCAAAATCACAATTAGGCAATTAATATTCTTCATGTAATTTAATTCATGTAATTTGCTAGAATGTTTACTAGCAATATGCATGTTTCCAATATCAGAAAGAATGAATGTATAAAGATATTTAATGGTCTGCATTAAAGTTTAAAACTAATAGATGAACCTCTAAAGTGCTATTATGTATCATATACGTATTCTTCTTTTTTCAAAAATTAACAAATGTGAATATAATTGTAGATTAACAAACATATTACTTAATACATGTTCAATATTTTGTTCCATATTTATTTCATTCACTTCAATATTGTATCTAGACTATACATTGAATCTGACTTCTTGTATATCCTTGTAAAAACATGTACTAAACACTATTCAAAAATGTATATCCTTGATCCATTACTATCCAACTACCAGGGAAATTCAAAAGCTAAGGCTCTTAACTCAAATACTTCTTCAGTAATTTATTTCTGCTCAAATAAAAATATGTCTAAAAGTACAATTTTATACTATTTATCCTCATAGGCTGTTGGGGTAATTGTTTAGGTGGGAAAGCCTTATTAATAGAAACTGAAATGAAATTGTGTTCATGCAGCCATTTTTCACTTCATGTCTCATTCAGTGAAATCATTTGCCAATGCTAGATGCAAAAATACACAATCAGGAATTTAGTGTAAGCAATGCATTTTCATGCTCCACCTTACCAAAACCTGCTTTGGCATGATATGTTATGTTCTAACATTAACTGGCATGATATTGAAAGACATCCATTATAGTAACTAGATCACTAATAACTTCATGACACCATTTGTGAACATGCTGAATATTCATAACTTTAGACCATAAGTTCCTTTAATTGCATGGTAAATTTAAATCATTCAGAATCCTTTGCACACAAAAACTGAATAACCATTGCACCTTTTCTGTTATGTATTCACTTGGTACAGTAGCCATTTTGAAATTACCTAGTTAAAAAATTGTAAAGGTAAGATTTTATTAGTGGTTCCACTTACCTTTTAAAGTCTAAACTATGTGCTAGATAAGAGAATTTACTCTGTATAACATTAATTGGTGATTATCAAATAGGGACGTGTTTTTTTCCCCTTATAGTTAGAATTACTTGTTATGCTCCTATATCTCAAATACATCAATCTAATATCCTTGCATATTTGTAGGTTCAGAATTATGGTCAACCATTGCTGTGAAAGAAACTAGTCCTCCAAAAAACTATGTGAAACCAACTTGGCTTTCCTAAAACTGGCATCTTCCAACTTTCTTAAATCTAAAATATTTAAAAGTAGATAAGTGCTTATACATATGTAAATAATGGTGTTTAAGAACGGGGTTAGGTTAAGAAGGGATAAGAAATGGTTCTTGAACAGGGAGCCACTGGAAGTGGAAGAATTTTATTTTTTGGGAATGAGGTTGTAAAGCAGTGCAGGGTGGGAACCACAAGGAAAGAATGTTAGTGTTAAAGATAAAGTAGCTATGAGAGCAATTAGAATGTGTTTGAAGAAAATTCCAAATATGTCAATAAATTCATTGTAGATATTGTATGAATCAATCAAAAGTGCTATATGGAGTAGGAGTATGGCGAACTTTGAAAGGATGGTTGAAAATTTATTTCATTCATAGGATGTTCTGTGGGGAGGTATTGAGATGGGCTAAAGCTTCTCAAAAGTAGTACTTTTAGCTGAATTAGGAAGGGTAGGAAGGAAGGGTTTGATGGTGGAGAGAATTTTAAAATATTGGTACAGAATTGTGAAATTAGGGGACCACTATGTTCTAAGAGAGGGTATGAAATATCAAAGAGGGAACAAATGTAAGGTAACAGCTGGATGGGAGAAGTGGAGGATATATTGCAAGAAATTGGAATGGGAGAACTTTGGGAATTTGTAGATAAAAGTAAACAAGGGTTTTGGGAGGAAGTAAGGCAAAGAATTTAAGTTATAGAGAGGCAAGAGATTTGGGCTAGTTTTAGAGATAAATATTCTTTAAAATTGTACAGAATAATTAAAAAGGAGTGGGAAGAGAGAAATATATAGATTGTTGTGATAAAATGGGAGGGAAGGACTGGCTTGGATGTGAGCAGGGGCATTGTTTTTAAGGAGTTTCAGAGGAGAAATCAGAGAAGGGTATGTTATGTGTACAGAATCTGAAGGAATATTTCATTATTTATTAAAAGGGGTGCATTGTGAAGGGATAAAGAAATGGAAGGAGGATGTGGGGGAAGCAAAATGGGATAAATTACAGAAAGTATAGCACATAGAATGTTGACTGATATGGGGACAAAGAGAAATAAATGATGGGAACATTTGGGAAAAGTAAAGGGGAAATGGATAAGAATAGCTAAGAAGGATGAGAGAATTTAGGTATGATTTATAAAAAAAATAGCGCTAACAAGGTAAATACAAGAAGTGGGGGGTTGCATTATGCAGATAACCTGGGGGTTGTGTGTAGTGAGGTCTTGTATAGATGAATGTTAGATTTATTATTAGTATAATATAGTATGTATAAGGATTTTTAGCATTTTAGTTAATATTATTTTTTGATAGTATTAAACATTTTTTATATATTTTGTGTATTTATGAATTAAAATAGTGGTTTGTGCATAAATTATTTATAATATTGTGTTTTTTGGTTGGAGCAGAGCCTGGTCTCCTGGATATTCCAGTAGGTAGCTACTGAAGAACCGGGGACTAGGGGGCTGAGTTAATCAAATTGGAATATTTGGATGGAAGTATTAAGAATTAAAAAATATTGTAATACATTCAGAGTGCTATAAAGGTGTTACTAACATTTATTTAATTTTGATTATAGCCTTTTAACTTATGTCTTCTGGAATTATCAAAGGCACTGAACCTATTTGTTATATTTTAATTTCAATTGTTTTTTTTTTTGTGTTCATTTTGTGATAAACATTTTGTATTTAGAAATAAACTAATTTATTCATTATATGTACATACAATATGTGTGTGGTGTGTGTGTATTTTCTAACTTCTCAGACTAACTTAAAATCTTGTAGCTTTTGGCAGCAGAATACCTTGCTAATATTGTAGCATTAGATGAAATACCATTCCATTGATTGCAGAAATATGAACAAAGAAATTGAGCTAATAGCAAAGTATATGGATTCAATAATATCAGTAGTTCATCAGACACAGAAGAAAAATTAGTTTTTTCTATTCAGCTAGACAAGGTAAAATCATAGTATCAAAATAATTAGATAAAAACATAACATCAACAATATTGAGTGGATTGTGTTTGTAGTAATAGGACACCTGATGAGCCAATAAATAACATGCACCAAATAAATCTTGCCAGTCCAACCAATTAGTGAGGCACTAAAGAAATATGTTCAGTACTATCAGTAGTCGTCACCTGGAAAGTGACATGCAGCAGCAATATAATGATAGCAACATAAATGCAATATCAATTATAGGGTTATGCAGTGAAAATTTGCATAAATAATATTATTTAACAATATCTAATTAACTAAAAGGGCTTGGAATTAAGATTTTGGGAATAAATTTGCATATGCATTTATTTAGCATAAAATTATTGCAGCCTATATATTTCAGTAAACTGAAGAACCTGACATGTGGTTTGTTAATTTTGAACTTAATTATTTATACTAAAAGACAGGCAGCTTCAAAGAAATATTGAAAAAATGAAAAATTGACGAGTGGTATGAATAAATGATGCAATCAGGAATAAGATATTAGGCTATAATTCATTGGCATTGTCTTGGTGATGGCAGACTTTAGACTGGGAAGAGCCTATGCAGAAGCTAGTTACAGTTCTAGAATCCTATAATAAGAAGTTTGTAACTTTTATGAGAAATAGCACTGGAATTAATGTTTGCTGAAACATAATCCATAGCTATTAAATGAAAATGAAGAAATTTTATTTTATTTTAATTTTATCAGAACTTGTAGTTTTATGCCTGAAGAGAAGGAACTTCCCATCCAATCAAATTCCAATATCTCCACAGACATGGTTTAGAGTAAGGTTACCAGATTTTTTTCACAGAATCTGGAGACACTCTCTAAATTTTATGGGAGTATTTTTAGATAGGAAAAGGAGAGCTCAATTACATGCTTCCTCTTATATAATTACAATTTTGAGTGTTTTATGTCAAAATAATAATTTTCAATACTGAACACTTTTTATTTTAATAATTCAATGAGAATTCTGCAAGTATTTTGCAGGCCTCTTTAGATCTTAAAAATTAAAATTACTGCATAAATTACCTTTTTCTTAAAATCCAAGTGTACCCTGAAGAGTGCATTTTGTTGAGAATATCTCTTCTTGACTGTAGCTTGTTTACAGCTAACATAGCTTTAACAGTGTCAACTCCAAGTCTGGATCTCTGTGAAGTACATATCAAGGTTATGGTTGAAAACATCCTCTCCACTGATGCATTTCTTCCTGTCAGACAAAGACACAATTCAATCACCATTTGTAACTGAGGGTAAGGAACATTTTTTCCAGAGAAAAATGAAAGTATCTCACTCTATCTTGAGCACACATCAATGCCATCTTCATTTCATTTATTTATTTTATATTTGGTCACATATTGTTTCAATGAAGAAATTTCATCAAATAATTGATCTTCATTTAGATCAATTCCATCTATTTCACCCAAACAATACTGGAAACACTTCTCAAAGCTTTCTCTCTGTGGAGGAGTTCTAAGCAACATGCAGTTAAACCTATAGACTGGGAACCCCATGCAAATAAATATTCAATAGCTGTACTAGAGAATTCACTTGATACAGTGAGAAATTCTAGGTTTGTACACGAACCATCTTCTTCAAGTAATGGCAAAATTTTTTTTCATAGGCTGGAATGAATTTGTCATCTTTCCTTGGCTGAAACTTTTTGATAAAATTGTTTAGAATTATACAAAATTCCATCGCAGTTACTTCTCCTCCTTCAGCTTAAAGTATAGCATTATGAAACAATGGAAGAACTGAGCTAACAAAACTCAACTACAAGAAGGTGCAGGGATCATTAAACATTTCTTTAATATCATGAATATTTCTCTTCAGACAAAGAAAGATTTCAAGGCAGAATATATTTCACAGAGCCCTGTAATAGCTAGGAGTAGTAACAGCCATCTTATTTTCTGTAACTGAGAATGTTCCTGTGTTCCTGTCCAACAAACTTGCAAAACTGTTTTACTCATTCAACTCTTACTGTAAATATGGAAATAGCTGAAAACTAGCACCACAAGTCCTTCAATGTCTACAGGGATTGAATTAATTGCAGACAGTTATGTGCAGCGAACCCAAACCCAGAATATTTCTGCCCAAACATTTCTTCATTTTATTTGCACCTTTTCTCTTCAGACCACCAAAATTTAGGCTGATATTGTCTGCAGAAACAGAAACCACTTTCTTTTCCAGTTCCAAATAGCTGATTATCTGAATGAGGTATTGTATATTAATTCAGCAGTTTCTCCAGTGATTTCAATAAATTCTATTATTTTATTCCTGATTGATATTCATTTATCAGAATTTATGTTCACATAACGAACAAAAACTTGAAGTAATTTAATATAAACATGACTTGATGCATCAAAAAGTACAGTCACAAATGAAGCTCTGTCAATTTCTTCTAAGGCTTCAGTCATTGCTCATGGTGCAATCATGCATTTAAGAATTGCTTTCACTTTTGTCCTTGAATAAGTAAATTTTGCCACATGGAACTTTTTGATCAAACCATAAGTATAATTCATAGATTTGACTTCAATGTTGGAATGCAAAATTTCCTTCCTGGAGTGCAATATAAACTTCACTTTTATCTGGCACATTTTTCTTAAAATATGATGACATTATGTTACTGCTTTCCAGAATCACGGAGCTTTTACTTCTTTTAGTTGCAACATGTTCAACAATTGCTGCTTTACTGCCACTTCCAACACTGAAAGTTATTTCACAAAATGAACAAAATGCATTGTTCTCTTTTACTCCTCTTCTAAGAAATAAAGAATCTTTTAACATAGAATCACTAACAACACATTTTCATTTTTTTAACATTTTACTAACTGCAACACTTTCAAACACAAACAATGAATTAAAATTTTTTAAAAATTGTAAAAACTTTAAAAAAAAATTCATATGGGTAAATAGTTCAATAAGTACAGATTTATCTTACTATTATAGGAAAGGGATCCAGTGAAGAAGGGTTCCTGGGAACTGAAAGTCCACCAAGCCAATCAGCAAGTGCATCTTATTCAGACCAAGCTGGCATTATTCGAATAGAAGGTCGACCAAATGAGGATGAGGTAAGTCTGCTGATTAATAATGCCAGAGAGGTGGAATAAGGAGATAATTTTCCCAATCTTCAAAAAAGGGGATACATTTGATTGTAGAAGCTACAGATATATTACCACATCAAATGTAGCTTATAAAGTATTATCATCTATAATTAACTTTAGGGTTAAACAAATAACAGAAGCAATAATAGGTGAATATCAGTGTGGATTTTGCCCTAATAAGAGCACAACAAACCAGTTGTTCATTATAGAGCAGATGAAAACATTTTATGAATATGCATTTGCTTTCATATTATTCATAGATTTCAAATAAGCATTTGACAGTATTAATTGAAAGAAATAGTATGAGGAAATGGCTCATGTGAAAATCCCACAAAAGCTATAAGACTGGTTAAGATGGCTATGGAGAATACAAAAGCAAAAATTAGGATTGATAATATATTAAGTGAATGTTTTGAATTTAATGGAGTAGGGAAACAAGGAGATGGATTATCTACTATACTGTCTCTTTTAGCTCTACACTATGCTATGAAAGGTCTGGATCAAAGGGGTACAATTGTTAATAAATCGAACCAGATATGAGCATATGCAGACAATATAGCGATTTTGGCAAGGTCACAGAAGAAAATAATAGAAGTTTATATTGAATTTCAGAAAGAAACAGAGCAGACTTCATTGAATGTGAATACAGAAAAAAACTAAATATGTGGTCATATCAGCCTCAGAGATTGGAAGACCAAAATATTTAGAATAGGACAAAAAGTGTTTGAAGAAGTACCTAAATTTAAGTATTTTGTAATTTAATTGATAATAAAGTTAAAATAAGAAGCACTATTATAGACAGGATTCAACCATGGAGAGCATATTTTGGAAATTTGAGTTATCTGAAAAGTAAGCTGCTAACTACAGCAATGAAAATGCATATATATAAAACACTAATAAAACCAGTGGTCACATACAAGGCTAAAATCTGGATGATGACTGGCAGAACAGGGAATGTTAAGGAAATTTGAACAGAAAATAATAAGAAAAATAGGAATGCGATAATTGGAGAATATGGTATAACTATGAAATTAATAAAAGGGAAAGATATTGTTAGACTCATAAACACAAGAAATCTACAATGACTTGGTCATGTATGGAAGAAAGTATTATACCCAAGAGAATGCTGAAAGCAAGAATTTATTCAGCAAGGAGGAGAGGGAAGTATAGGTTAAGGTGGCTCAACAGTATACTAAGGATTTAAAGATTATGAAGGTGACAAAATGGGGAAGGAAAGTAATAGATAGCACAGAATGAAGGCTGATTGTGAAGGAGGCCAAGGTTCACTCAGGGCTGTAGGGCTGATGTCTGCTGATTAATTTAATATGTTTACATCCTGACATTATTGTATGTCTGGGAAGGTAAATGGAGCAATAATACATATGAAAATAATACGTAAATGATACCTTGGTAGTACATATTGAAAATTATATGTAAATGATACCTTGATAAAAATCTGTTATTTAAGAAACTTGTCACTGTTGTATTAAAACAGCATATAACTGACATTAACTGTTTTCTGTAATGTAGAGATAAACTATTAGTTGTGACTATTAAGGGCAATGAAAATGTCATCTTAAAGTTATGGCAAAATATGCATAAAGTTGTATAGTTTTCAGAGTTTGTGTGAGAAAATGGTATATAAAATGCATGCATGACAGAGCATAAAAATCCTTCATAAAATGGGGGGGGGGGGTAATCCATATGAAATCAAATACCAAGGAAACTTACAAACTATTATTTCCTTGAAAAAATTAAACAAAAAGAGGGCTAAGACATAGAATTATTTGAAAGTCATTTTTATTTTAGAGCATTAGTTTTCTTGTTTTATTGTAATACATTTGTTATATATTTGAAAATCAGCAATTTTAAAGAACATAAATCTGAAAAACTAATGCTGGACTTTTAAAAAATGTTGATATTGTGGCTGATCGCACACATTCTTTATATCTGTATGTACCATATTTAATATAATATTTCAATAGAATCATAAATCTTATTAATTATATTTGAATAACTTTTTCATGGAAAAAGTAAAAACAAGACTGTTGGCTGATTGTTCTTTCACACAAATTGTGCCAATGTTATTTTGATCAAGAAAAACTTTCATAAAAGCAAAAATTTTATTAAGTTATATTTGGAGCATGCAGTTCTTGCTAGTTGCATCCAAATATGGTTGTGTGATACCAAGCAAGAAGTCAGTTGTGCTGCTTTGACTTGAGAGTTCTTGGCTGTGTGATAACTCTATTGGCAAGCAAAACAATCAAAAGGACTTTACCTCTAGGTATGAAATAATTATTTCCGTATATTTGTTTACCTTGCAGTAAAAATCTGAAAACTATATTTATTTGTCTTAATGTTTTGCAATTGTTTCATATTTTTAATTTTCAGTGTCTTTGTGGAGAAACTGTTCAAATAAGCACAAAACAGATTTTCTTCTAATCTTGTAAATTAATGACTGTAAGCAGTTGATCTTAAAATTAATTCTAAGAGAAAAAACTGGCAAGTGAAGCAAGCAGGAGTATAGAAGTTGATGCCTTAGTAGATTAGTGAATTGACTATGGTTTACAAATCATTATGTTTGTCAAGACATTTTATTCTATTTTATTCTCACTGTTCAAGGGCACATGGTTATCCTCACCAAAGGATACAGTCTTTCCTGAAACAATACCAGAAGAGAGCTCAAGTACTGAAGAGGAACATGTTGTGAGTACTAATGATTTAATATTCATGCTCCTTAAATTTTAATAAGATATTCTATTTTGCTCTTATTCCTTTGAACTGTCACAAGCATTTTATGTATTTTCTGTTTCATAATTTACAGTCATATTGAATGAATAGCAGTTTCTTTATTACAAATTGAATGTGTGTTTTATGAGCAATTGTGGCTGTTAGCTCTAACAGCAGTATACTCTTACCTACAAAGGAGGAGAGAGGGAGAGTGTAATTCTGATTTTGATAAACTATTTTAATTTTAACATGTATAATAAGGGCTACAATGGTTGTCAATAAACTATTTTAATTTTAACATATACAATAAGGGCTACAATGGTTGTCAATGGTTGTCCGGCTTGCTCTATGTTAGATATACTGGTCTCCCTCATCCAAAATCTTTAACTTTAGGACCTGGGTAATAAGAGGACTTGTAGATTCCTATATTGTATTAAACCAAAAGTAAATAGCACAGCTATATAGTTCATATTACCATCACCACCATAATTTAACAATTTCTATCTTTTCCAAACCTTAGGTCAAGATTCTAATCCCCTCCCTTTTCTTGTGGCATCTTTGGTCTCAGTTTTCATTCCTCTCTTTCTTATAACAATGGTTCTTTGATTTTAGGTGATATTTCGTCTTCCTTCACTTCCTGAATCTGACACAGTTAAAGAATCTTCCATTTATACAGTAAGTATATATTTGCAATATTTTTTTATGTTTATTTTTTGTCTTCATTCTTCACTTTGTACAATGTTTAGCCTTATATTCTAAAATATGTATTGACATTTTGAAAGTACTACAGCCTTTGTATTGTTTTTAATTCCTTTATGTTTTATAAAAAAAGTGGGATTTTTAATTCAAAATATGTTATTTTTTATTTTGTTTTTATTTATCATGAATGTTAATTTGATAACAGATATTGAACTGGGTGAAGTCAAGGATGAGGGAAATGTACAAAATGTAAGTAATATTTGTGTAGTGACTAGATTTACACTGATAAAAAAGGAAACAAAGGACTTCAAATAGGAAGATGTAAAGAGGACACAAAATGTCCATTTAGATTTAAGTTTACATTACATTTACAGTTATGTCCATATCTATTCTATATAAGATATTTATAATAAGTTTGATAATAATGAGTTTACAGTTAGCTACACATGAAAGCTTAGAAAAAGGTAATGCTAATTATTAGATTAATTAAAAAAGACAAAATAGAAGCACAAAATGTGAATTTAATATTGTTTTGTAATAGTTTCAGAGGTATTAGATTCCAGATTTACAAAATTTACATTCAGCTTCAAAGTTACTTCTTCCTTTTCTGAACATAGCTATTTGCTAGCTAGGGCATTATTGAACTTAAAGTGATGTTTTAGCATTTTCAATGCCTGAATGGTAATGTCTAACTAATTTTAACTTTGTATAATTGAGAAAATAATATTGAACAATCCACATATGCAATGTTACTACTCTATGGGCAATTACCTTAAAACAGTTGTCAAAAGATAATTTCAAGATACAAGTTATGAAAAGGAGCATATTTTAAGATTTTTAAAATATTCACCCAGACCCCAGTCAGATGTTAAAAGGATATGTCTGGACAAAAGGTCACCCTAATTTTGTATATGTTGGTGCTAATGTAAATACATTTAATAATTAAAGTAATTTATGAACAGAACTAATATACAGGTATACAATTTATAAATGATGTTATTTATTTAGGTATCATTTAAAATAATATTTAAGAAAATATAATGTGTTCCAAACTAATAATGCAGATAGTAATTTAAAGCACCTTTATCACAAATAATTTCATCTATTGCAGTAGCTACTTAAGTTACCTATTCTAATGGATTCTTCAATAATTTGATGAATTTCAACAGTATTAAGTTGGTACTTTTATTAGTATAGTTCACAATTTCCTTTAGCAAATGATTGTTAAAATCACTAATTATTTTAAATTTTAATGATTTGGGATTTTCATAATGAAATATAGTATCATATAACAAATTATTTATGAGGAAGTCGCTCAAATTTTACTAGTTTTGCTCCACTTATTTGGACATGTTTCAAAGGCAAATTTCCTTCATTGTCAGCACAGTTTCATTGTCAGCTTTCCAGCATGGTATGAAGATGTCACTCTTTGGATTTTATAAACTTTTTAATGAGGCTACTGTTGTTTGGAAGATCAAAATTAACTAAATTTTCTTTGTTTTCATTCAAGAATATATTTTTCCCCACCGATAATTCTGTGGGTTTTTGAAGAGCTTTTAAGAGTTTTGGTTCATTTTGGAACTCATGATTTTTTTACCAGAAATGGTATGTTACTGCTGATGTTTCCTTATGTTTATATTTTACATTTCTAATGTGTTCCTTAAACCATATGGTAATGTTCCTTTTTGTTTTACCTATATGTTTATTATTATAGTCTTTGCAACTGATTTTGTAAATGCCTGATTGTTTTCCTAGCTGTATTATGTCCTTTATGTTGGTTTTTTAGGATGTTTTTCAAACTGCATTTATTCACTGGAGCCAAAATAATGTTGGCATTTTAAAAACATTTTGAAATTTTTGGTGTGCCCATGGATGGAATATCATTTTTTTATATATCTGCTCTCCTTTGTAACCTTTCAGTGTGGTGATTTCTTTTATTTGTTTTTATTTTTTAATTTTTCTATCTTTTTGTTGACCACATCTATTGTGTAGTCATTTTTCTGTGCTATATCAATGATTTTTTGGTATTCCAATTTGTATTCTGTTTCACTTATTGGTAGGTTTGTTAATCTGAATGTGAGGCTATTGATTATAGTTAGTTAATGTTGTTTTGGATTGTGGTTGTTGCTATTTATATAATACCATGTGGGTATCCTTCCTGAATATGCCAAATTCCAGTATTTTATCATATTTATAATTTTTATATCCAGGAAAGGAAGAAACTTGTTATTCTCCATTTCCATTGTAATTTTATGTTGTATCTTGTAAG
Source organism: Metallyticus violacea (assembly GCA_030762175.1). NCBI lineage: Eukaryota > Metazoa > Arthropoda > Insecta > Mantodea > Metallyticidae > Metallyticus > Metallyticus violacea. The sequence continues at coordinate 100,588,323 of CM060846.1, read as the reverse complement.
TTTAGCAGTTTTATTGTGTCATCTTTCCATTTTTTATCAAAGACATCATCAACATAATGATACCAACATGTGTGTGTGTGTGTGTGTGTGTGCGTGCGTGTGGGGGGCAGCCTCTACTAATTTTGTTTCCAAGAAACTCATGTATATGTCTGCTAAAAATGGTGAGAGTGGATACCCATTGCTAAATCCTTCTTTTGTATATATATCTTGCCTCTGAATATGAAGTAGGTTTGATTGATGCAAATTTTGGTGAGGTTCAGATATTATTCTATTATTTCTCCAGGTAACTTGATTCAGGTTAGCCATTTTTTAAGACATTTATTAGATTCTCTTTGGAGATGTTAGGGAACATGGAAACCACATCATAGGGCACCAGTAAATCCCAGTTTTCCAGTTTCATAAGTTTAATTTTCTCTATTAATTCTGTTGAGTATTTTATACTTTGGCTTTTATATTTTGGTAACCTATTGAGTTGTTTTAATAAGTAATTGGCTAAATTGTATGTGGGTAAACTTATTTATTTACTATAGGTCTCATTTTATTGCCAGGTTATGTATTTTCGGTAGACCATAGATTCTAGGTGTGGTAGGGTTGTCTGGGAAAAACAGCAGTAGCATACCATTTCTGGTAAAAAAAACCATGAGTTCCAAAATGAACCAAAACTCTGAAAAGCTCTTCAAAAACTCATAGAATTATCAATGTGGGAAAATATGTTCTTGAATGGAAACAAAGAAAATATAGTTAATTTTAATCTTGCAAAAAACTGTAACTTCATCAAAAAGATTATAAAATCTGAAGAGCAACATCTTAATACCATGCTGGAAAGCTGACAATGGTACTTGCTGATGATGAAGGAAATTTGCCTTTGAAACATGTCCAAATAAGTGGAACAAAACTAGTGAAATTTGAGTGACTTCCTCAATTTGTTATATGATCACTATTAATTAATTAATTAATTGAATGAATTAAGTAACAGAAAACAATTCATTAACAGTATTCTGTCCAAGGGCAGGTCCTTCACCACACACTAAGCATTATCATGCTGTGTTTACATCTTTTCTGGGGATTCAATTGTTAATAGTTCTTTCACAAGTATAAATTTTAATTGGTGTTTTTAATTTGTCTAAATGTTTTGCAAGTTTCGATAGAGGGAGTGATAGATGCAACCAATAATCATGTTATATTCACATATTTCAATAAGTACAATTCCTGACAATGTTATTACATGCACCTGGAATTTTAAATATAATTGAGATTGTGAGGGCAAAAACATAATTATGTTATTTTTACTAGCCTGCAATAGAGAATTAAGTTTTTTTCAACATTTATAAATAATTTAAAATACAATATATAGATTTGTAGTGATAAAAAGAAGGTATTTATTAATTTTTGTCAAGTATACACAATTTACTGTACAATTTAATATTTACACAATCCCACTTTGGCAGGTATTAAGGCTTTGATCCACCTTGGCATACTGTTAATGCATGAATGTATTCTCTTTTGCATCTGTGGATGATGATACCAGACTTACATTATCTTCAATAAACTGAGTTTCCATAGTAATCACTTCCCTCTCCACTTCCTTTCTGAACACTTGCAAAACATTCAGTGGAATTCATATCTGGTAAATTCCTGCCCAGGATAACATAGGGATTTTCTTTGGTAAAAAGTTTATCTCAGATTTTTCAGTATGGCATTTGGCCCCATCTTGCATAAAAATAAATGGCTCTCCATTTGGAAATCATTCTCTTAGTTGAGGCAGCAGCCTGCTTCCCAACACATCCTTGTTTGGTACATCATTCCTTGAATAATGTACAAACATCCAGGACCTTTCCACCTGTGGTGCCTCAGTAGTAAAAATGGGCATTAAACCTACTCAAAAAAAAAAAAAAACTCACGACCTTTGCCAATAATGACTGACCACATCATGACTTTAGAGGGATATTTTACAGCCTATAGAACACAATCTAACTTATACTTTTCACCAGGACACCATCACACAAACTGAGCTTTGTCAGAATTTCAAAAGTGCTTTCATCACTAATACAAACCTTAAATAATGGAAAAGTCCAATGATAGTTTGGTTTAAAGGAATATTTTAGCTCATAAAAATAATTTTATAATTAAAATTTACACATTTATCCATTGCCAGAAGTTCAAGTCTTTGTCCTTATCATCCTTGCCTACCTGAAATGTTTTGCAGCCATAGTAGTGGTTAATTTGAGTTATGAGTATATCTGTGTGCTTTTAAATTTATTTCTGAAAGTCAGCATCTCACATTTATTTCTAATGCAGTGATACCACTGTCTTCAAGATCAAATTTAATTTGTTTTGTGCTAGAAAACCTGTTTCCTTCACAGATCTTTTCAAGCAACATTCTGCTCTTAGGGTGAAAATTGGTTTTTAGTCACATTTATTCCTCCTTTGAGAAACTAATTCAACACCCAATTCAATTTTATTCTTAATTTGCCTTACAAATGCTTGAGAGAGGTCCAATATTTGAGAAATATCTTCATTTAAAAAGCATTAGTATTAACCAGTCTCTTACCTCTGCAATCTTTCACATGATTTGCCCATTATTCTTGCAGGCAGTTAACAGTTTTCACACAGAATGACTGTTGGTGATTTAGAATACAAAATTTCACATTTCAAATCATAAGTGAACTGACATGATTAAACTTCAATATCACAGGCCTGAAATAGGTCTGTTCTAATTGTTAGTATTACAGTAACTGATATTTATTTAGCAACAATATGCAATCTTACAAGAATGAAACACCATAATAGAATTTTTATTGTAGACAACAATAAGGGATAACAATAATAGTTGAGCCATATGATAATCGTAATAAATGAATTTAAAAGTATGAGGGTGTGTCTAATAGTATGGTTAGGGGCTGTAGATGCACTTAGTTATATTTCCCACATAATAGGTTAGATTGTCAAGTATGGGATGGAGGACATTTGCTTGAGTAGAAATGTATGAGGAAATGTTTTTGGAAAGGTATTAGTGGTTGAATGGAAAATATGATAGACAAGAGATATTGTGTGAGAGAAAAGCTCCTTGGCAGTATTGAAAGAATTCAAAATTGAGCACCATAGACGAATGAAAGTGGATAATTGTAGCAGTATATAGGGTTTTAGAAATCCAATAGAGCAGTTTAGCTGCCACATATGAGGAATGGAAGATGCAAAACATATTTTGAGTGTTGAGAAACTGAGAATTAGAGGAAAGAATTAATTTAGAAAAATGGTGTAGGATTAAAAATGTTAACAACAGTTAAACAAATTTGGTAATGAGATACAAATGAAAAATTTAAGAGAATGTTTATATTAAGCTAAAAGGTAACGTTTCTGGTTAATAGAAAGGTAAAGTATCTTAAATATACACAACATGGTCATAATGTTATATAAAAGAATAAAGTTTATCAACACAATCATTAACAATATATCTAATCAGTTCTGAGCTCCTGCTTAGTTCAGGTTTATGACTGCCTTTTTGCAATATTTGGATGTCTTTGCAAGAACAGCTTAAGCCATTTCTTTCCAGCTGATGCTGTGTGAGGGTTGAATGGATTTTTAATTCCATTCATGTGGCAAAAAGTGAACATTGTTAGTTTTAAGACCTTTGCACTAAGAGACATACCAACATCAGCTAATTTGATAATCCTTTGACATAACTTAAGTTCTTGGTTAATAAATAACACAGTTATCCTTCCTTTATCTTTTACCTTCTTGGGATTGCCAGACAGAAGGTGATTCCTTAATGTTCTTCTTGGAATGCCAAAGGTAGAGCAGCATTTTTTACAGACATTTTATATTTCAAAACATGCCTTAGTTAGATTTTACTGAGAGCATGACTTTCGTATTTCTCCACTAATGGTGACCTGAAGCATCTTTCCATAGTTCTCATAACTTTTGTCCTAATACTCTGCCTTCTTGCCTCTTAATTTGTTTCTCAATACAAGTATAAAACTGGCTACAGGTAATTTTCTGTGATCTTGAGACTTAGAGACTTGTTTTATTTTGTATCAAACTGAAGAACTGTCTTAAAACGTATACAATTATGGTATTTTGACAGTAGTTGAAATGAAATTACTACAACCATTTTTGATGCCATTATTCAAAACATACTATAAATAGTTTAGTGTTCAAAATCACATTCTTTATACTTAAATATAAAAATAACATAAGATAATGGAAATTTTATTATTCTATTAAATGATAACATAGAAAGAAATTTGGAAGTGTCTTAGTTCCTTCTCTGTAAGTGATCTGTATTAGTTATATTTTATCTGAATTAATATTAGTAAGTTAATAAAGATATTCATTTTGGCAGGTATAAAAAAAATTGTTTGTAGCACATGTACATCATATATTGTATCCTTATTTTTTTTAGGCAGAAACTAGTATTTTTCATGTAGCAATGGGGCGCAATGCAACATCAACAAAATCAACACTCACTATTGAGCAAGTGACGGCAATATCTGGCTCTGATATGAAACAACTCCGTACAAAACCACCAATGCAAAAGATGGGGTAAATAACTGCCTTTACTCTCCTACTTACATAAATTATTTATTGTTCCTCTTCATACCATTCAAAATAATACTTTGAGTAGCTATTATCCAATATGGTCATGAAACAAATGATTTTAGATACAAAGCTTAATTGAATCAATCAGAACTAAAAGGCATGTATGATATTTTGCAACATTTAAGGTGAAAGAAAAAGCATTACCTCTAACAAAATACTTTTGAATTTAGATTAGACACTCACTCAGTGCTGAGAAGTACTACATGATTTACATAGAAGAACTACTTAAGGTCAAATAATTATTTAGAACCAAATAATTTATAATAATGACATAATTCCTTCTAACTTTGAAAATGATGTAGCAGGAATAAACCATTTTAATTCTAATATACCTTATGGTTTATTATCTGAAATTTAATATTTTGCTTAAAAGAAATATAGTTTACTTAGCAGCACATTATTTTAAACTTTTTCTATAGTGAATTAAATATTTAAAAAAAAAATTAACATATTTTCAGTATTAAATAAGTTTTTTAAAATTACACAAATAAAGAATAGTTATGATTGTGATAAAATTAGTGAACCATATTTGAAAATAATATGCTTCAAAAAATAAAAGAAATCATTATACAGTAAAAACATAGACTTATTGCCACCATCACAGTACTGTATCCTTTAATATTCCTTCCTAATTTTTTCCACTTGTAGCAGCAGGGCATTTTAACATTTCATCATAAAAGCTTATATTTCCCATATTAACTAGTTGTTTAACATCCTGCATCTGCTTAAAATCAACCGGTACTTTTTTATGTTTTGTATAGTTTCCAAAATAAGACATATTTCATCGACAATCTATAAAATTTATATGAACTGCCCATGGTCTGTAATTGAAATACCTAAATGGTTTAAAAGATGCAAGAATGGATCACTGTTTCTGTTTCTTTTAAGCAGGATTTTTTGTGCTTTGTTTTTTCTTTTTTTCCAATGTCCATGGTCAAAAAATTTGTGCATTATTTGTGTGAAACTTCCAGAGGTAGTTAATTCATTACACACCCTGACCATTATATGCTCTCTATTTTGTCCAGAGCAGCAATCCAAAAACTAATTCAAATCCTTGACACTGTTTGCAACATACTTTTTGCAATAGTACAGAAAGATCACACATCATTGGCTGTTTTTTTGTTTTCAACTTGGTGATATAGTTGTACCATAGTCTTTCCAGGTTTCCAATCATTTACATTGAAAACATTCACACATAGTTGACACAGGTAATATCTACGGAAAGCGTGAAAAACCAGGAAAGTCCACTTTTGGTTGAAAATTAGTTATTAGCATGCAGCGATTCTCAGTGAGGAGTTTCACTTTGTGACACATCAGTAAGTCTAATTCCAATTAGTTGAGGAGATATTAAACCATGAAAAAACATGTGGAACATAATATGTGGTAGCATTGTAGGTATATTGACTATGCTTATTTTTCACCAACAGATTGCAGGTGGGAAAAATCATGCAAATCCAGTTACTTAAACATTGCCTCCTTGTTCTTCATTTTTGGTTGCATGAAAACCCAGATAAGTGGATTTTCCTGGTTAATAAAGAACTTTCCCTCTGCCTAAGGAAATGAGGGAAGTAGTTAAGTTATTTAGTTCTCTTTTTCATGCCTGCACTTTTATGCCAGCATCAAGTTACTGAACACTGTAATCACTTTTTTGCAATTTTTTTTATTAGCATTTAAAACCCATTTTTACTACTGAGGAACCACAGGTGGTACCTTTTAGAATGAAAACCACTTTTGGCACTATTAATATTAAGAGTAATACCCATAAACAAATGAGCATCAATAATATATACTACAATTTTATCAAAAGCTGTTGACATTTTCTCTGTTTTGGCGTGGAGGCAATGCGTGGATGTGATTTTGATTCTGATGATAGCTTGAAAGATCCTATCAACCAGAAGAGCAAAAGTTTATAAGAAAAATCAAAATCCTTTAATGCTGCACTGTAACCAATGAAAATCATGGAAATTAAGCTACAGAGGATACCAGCATGCTGAGTAATAATGGAAAACACCAGTCTGAAAATTGTGAACCAAGTACTCCTGTTCAGGGGAAAAGGGGCCAGAAGGACAGAGAAGTTAACAGGAAACTCAGAAATAAAGGCAGACCCTACATATTAGAAAAAGGGGACAAAAGAAAGAAAGAGAAATGATTCATCTTAAACCAAGCTGGATGAAATGCTTGTAAAAGTTTTAAGAAGAAAGACCATAAAAATATGTTTTGAAGATTATTGGGCCAATTGGTGACCATGATAACAGGATTAGGTACAAATGTTCTTTAATAATGATAAGTAAATGAAAAACGCATCATGTGGTTGAAGACAGCACTAAATTAAGGGAAGCTGTAAATTATATATTTAATCTGTCGTCTAACGTACTCTTATGCTTCAATTACTTTTAAATATGGTGGGACCAGTTTCGAAGTGACATCTTCTTCATCTTCAACCAATTTAGCGACTGGTACGAGAAACTAACATTTATGAAGACCTGTGGCTCCATCCTGGTGGTGTTTTTTTCTTTATAAACTGGAAATTTGTATTACATTCTCCTGTAATGTTGAAATTCATAAGATGATCACTATGTTTATGAATGTAAATCTTCTCCCATGTGTGCAATTCTGTAGATCTGTGTGCTTCTTTAAGTAACTTTATTTCTCTTTTTATGTTGTGATTATTTTTCCAAAAATGGTGTGCCACTGCTGACCTGTTTGTACTTAACGTCCCTTCAACCATGTTCCTATGTTCCTTTTAGTTTTTCCAACGTATATCTTATCACATTCATTACATGTTATTTTGTAGATACCTGACTTTTTCTCCTGTGGAATGTTATTAAAACTATTGCCCACTAAAGCATTTTTCAGAGTGTATCTGTTAACAGGTTCCAATTTATTGTTAATATGTTTAAAAAATTTTTAGAATTTATTCATAGCTACTGGATGGTAGGTGAATTTTTTAAAAACCGGTCTCTCTTTTTCAGTTAATAGTGTGGTGGTATCCTTGATCAATTTCTTCTTTAGGAATCTATTAAGTTTTTTATTTACTAAATTTTTGTTAAAACCATTTATAATGGCAATCTCCTGTATCTTCTCAAATTCTTTTTTGTACTCCTCTTTACTGACTGCTAAATTCACCAGACTATATGTTAAGCTGTTGAAAATTGAGGGCTTGTGAGCTATGGGATTAAATCCATTTGATTTATATAGTTATCTGTGTGAGTATCCTTTCTATACATTCCAAATTCTGAATTTCCATGACTCGTATTAACTTTTATATCTAAAAATGGCAACATTCGCTTTGTTTCTGTTTCCAGTGTGAAGGATATATTCCTATCTTGTATATTTAAGAGCTTCAAAGCATCTTCACCAAAATTCTTTTTTCACTCTACTAAAAATGTCATCAACGTATCTGTACCAGCATTTAAAATAATGTAGGAAGGCGGAAATTATGTGATTTTGAAATGTACTCATAAATAAATCTGCCAGAAAGGGAGACAAAGGATTTCCCCTTGTGAGTCCTGTTTTCTGTTTATAGAATTCTCCTTCAAATGTAAAATAGAACTAGTTTATACAAATGTTAGTAAGGTGGAAGTATACTTACTAACATTTGTATAAACCAGTCTTATTTTGCATTTGAAGAAGAATTTTATAAACAGAAAACAGGACTCACAATGGGAAATCCTTTGTCTCCCTTTCTGGCAGATTTATTTATGAGTACATTTCAAAACCACATAATTTCTGCCTTCCTACATTATTTTAAATGCTAGTACAGATACGTTGATGACATTTTTAGTAGAGTGAAAAAAGAATTTTGTTGAAGATGCTTTGAAGCTCTTAAATATACAAGATAGGAATATATCCTTCACACTGGAAACAGAAACAAAGCGAATGTTGCCGTTTTTAGATATAAAAGTTAATACGAGTCATGGAAATTCAGAATTTGGAATGTATAGAAAGGATACTCACACAGATAACTATATAAAATCAAATGGGTTTAATCCCATAGCTCACAAGCCCTCAATTTTCAACAGCTTAACATATAGACTGGTGAATTTAGCAGTCAGTAAAGGGGAGTACAAAAAAGAATTTGAGAAGATACAGGAGATTGCCATTATAAATGGTTTTAACAAAAATTTAGTAAATAAAAAACTTAATAGATTCCTAAAGAAGAATTTGATCAAGGATATCACCACACTATTAACTGAAAGAGAGAGACCGGTTTTTAAAAAATTCACCTACCATCCAGTAGCTATGAATAAATTCTAAAAATTTTTTAAACATATTAACATTAAATTGGAACCTGTTAACAGATACACTCTGAAAAATGCTTTAGTGGACAACAGTTTTAATAACATTCCACAGGAGAAAAAGTCAGGCATCTACAAAATAACATGTAATGAATGTGATAAGATATACGTTGGAAAAACTAAAAGGAACATAGGAACATGGTTGAAGGGATGTTAAGTACAAACAGGTCAGCAGTGGCACACCATTTTTGGAAAAATAATCACAACATAAAAAGAGAAATAAAGTTACTTAAAGAATCACATGGATCTACAGAATTGCACACATGAGAGAAGATTTACATTCATAAACATAGTGATCATCTTATGAATTTCAACATTACAGGAGAATGTAATACAAATTTCCAGTTTATAAAGAAAAAAATACCACCAGGACGAACCACAGGTCCTCATAGATGTTAGTTTCTCGTACCAATTGTCAAGTTGGTTGAAGATGAAGATGTCACTTCGAAACTGGTCCCACCATATTTAAAAGTAAGTGAAGCATAAGAGTGTGCTAGAAGACAGATTAGATATAATTTATATTTGACAAGCTTCAGTGTGTGAGTTCCAACAGAATTTTTTAAAAATGTTTTATTTTTCGAAAGTTCTTAAATGAATTAAGGGAAGCTGTTTGCAAATGCGAGCTTATTATTAATAGCAACAACCAGCCAATCTGCAGGGAATGCTTTCACAGAACATTTGGTGAAACAACTGGATTTATTGAACATGCAGCTAGAAAGAACAAACTTTCACTTACTGGAATAATAATTGCATCTGATGGTATAGGAAGATCTTCTTCTGCAAATAAAACACCAGAGTGAAAAAAATATAGGTGTGTTGTAAAAGCTCACGTTCTCTCATTTCATAGTTTATGAGAGTCATTATTGCCGAAACAGAACCACTAAATGGTTTCCGTCATCTGATTTTTGTCTATCAAAAATGTATGATTTGTAAAAAGAATGTACAGAAAACCCTGTTGCATTGAAAATTTTTACCAGAAGCTTCCATCATCTTGGCCTGGCATTCAAGAAGCCAAAACAAGACACTTGCCTCAAATGTGATGTATTGAAAATGGAGATCAACATTTTGGTGGGAGAAGCCAGATTTGGCAATACAGGAACAAAAAGCACATCATAAGGCTGCTGACGAATCATATGAAGCCAAGAAACATGATAAACAAAAAGCACAGAACAATGATAAGATGACAGTATTTACCTTTGATCTCAACAGTGTCTGCCAATACCTTATCTTACTACATCTGTCTCCTATAAAAGACAGTTGTGGAATTCAAACTAACAATCCATAATTTAGTGCCAATGAAGCAACTTGCTTTATGTGGAACGAAATAATATCTGGAAGAGCTGGTAATGAAATAGCTTCTAGTCTCTATGAATTCCTTCTGCAGTTGCCAGAAGCTGTAGAAGAGATAATATTTTATTCTGATGCTTAGGGGGGCTAAAAAGAAACAATATTGTGGCTGCTATGTTCACATCCTTATTGAGAAGAAGCACAATATTCATGCAATTCATTACAAGTTTTTGGTCAGTGGACATACTGATATGGAATGTGATTCTGATCATGCTGTCATCGAAAAGGAGAAAAGGAGAATCGGATTGAAAATTCACCACCCTAATAACTACTGCCAGCTAGTCATGTAAATACAAGAAACCATTCTAAGTTTTCGTAATGGAAAGAAAACATTTCTTAGACTTCAGCTCCTTGATAAAAATCAGCCGGCCATTCCTGATGATGAAAAAAGACACTGAAAGTAACAAATTCCTTTGGAACATAACTCACTGGCTTAAATACACCCTAGAGTCCAGGAAAATATTCAAGTATTCCCTCTTTCAGGAAGAACATTTTTGTGAACTTTCCATCAGGTGTGGAAAAAATCTGTTGCTTCCAGGTCCTGTTTCTGTAAGTGCTGAAAATAAGAAAGACATCTTGAACCTGTTACCACTGACCGACAGCATTTTCCATGACTACTATGAAAATTTAAGAGTAGACAATATTCCCAGTACTGATCCTGACTTGGAGGGACGAAACAAAGATGCATGAAATGCAAAGTGTAACATGTAATTAAATTAAAATAGCTAACAATCTTGTTTTTGAAATTTTGCTGTAAGAATTAATATAAATACATGTTTAATGTTTGAGTTAAAAAGAGGTGAATCTTAGGAAACATGTGAAATTAAATGTTTGCAAATCTATTTTACATACAGTTTTTCAATTTTTTTTATATGTTTTAAGTATGTTCTTAGATATGCAATTCAAAAAGAGTTGGCTATAATGAAATATGTGCAATTAAATATGCTTTAATACTCCCCTGCTTACAAATTTGAACATGTTCTAACAAGAAATAAAATAAATGGTTAATGTTTGACTCAAAGTGTCCTGTTTAATATGAATATAAATAGATAAGTCACCAAAGCAGTTGTATGACAGAAGAGAAAAATCAATTTAAGTCAAAAGCAACAGGAGGTAGTGAACTGTAAGCATTTCTATTTGAAAGACCTTGTTTTAAATGCTATATTGCCCAAAAACTGTTTTTTTACATTAATTCTTGATTTTGGGGGCAGTTCCAAAGTTTGTTTTCTCCCTCCTGTAACATTTGCTTTTGGAGACTTATCCAGTTTTTCAAACTTTATGTAGAAACGTTTCCTGAAGTGAAATCTTCAGTAATAGAAGATAATGTATAAATTCAAAGATATAGCCCACATCTTGTGGATGTTTGAAATGAGTCATTAAAAAGCTTAAAAATTCAATATTTCTTATTAAATGAACCTACAACTTAGCATTTATAGCAAGATTCCAATTTTAACAGACATGGAAGTCTTTCTAATTTTTACTTTCAATCCTTTACAAAGAGAGCACATATCAACATGTGGCCTCCCAAACTATTAATTATAATTTTCCTAAAATATTTCCTGTAATCATATTTTATAGTTGAATCCATATACTTGGCACAAATGAAGTTCATGTATGACCTTCAGAGACTGAATGGGATGATTCAGGCAGTAACACTTGGAGCTCACATTTGGGAGGTTCCAGATTCATATTCCTTGGAAACACCCATCTTGACCTTGGGTTTTTCTGTGATTTCCCGTGGTCAATTAGGTGAATGTTAGGATTAGTCTTTCCTTTCCACAAATTTTCCATTCTCCCATTCTGTATCATTTTATTCCATGTTACAGAATCAAAAGTGCCAGGGCAAGATAGACTGGTGCAAGTGATGTGGCCTGTTCCTTGAAAGGATTTTTGCATCAGCCCCTTTTGAGGGGCTTTGTTGGCATTAAGGTGTACCTGTAAACAATATTAGGTACACTATCTACTTTCATGCCTCATCACCCATGATACTGGCCACCCAGTGTCTCCGGCGCCTTATCCCTTTCTCCCAGAGATGCCCCCACTGTGGGCACAGGTAAAAATGGTGAGCCCGTGGGCAAAGCTGAAGTACCTAAATATCCTCCTCTTATCTTAACAATCCAATTCAATGGCTTTAATGCAAAAGCAAGCATCTAAATAACAAATTTCTTTCCCAGCATAATTTAATGACTTTACAGGAAAATATTTGATTTGATAAGTTCTTTAACTATCAGATATTTTATTTGTGGCAAGATTTTTTCCATATTGAACTTTCAGCATTTCTATGCAAGGAGCCTTCTCCACAGAACTCTATCCTTTGCCTATCTTACACTCACACTTCTCTCACATTGTCTACTCACCTTAGTTTTGGTGAAACAGGTTTTGTGTTCCATATAATTATAGTGTCAAATCCTGTTTGTGAGTCTGAGGTCTCCAATCTTATTAGATGTCCAGTCCATTTAATTCTTCCTATTTATATATGAGAGATTAAATCTTAACCCTTTAATGTCATGTTGCCCATATGATCATGGATTACCATTTTTCATTTAGCCTCTTTGTAATGCTTTGTGTAATTCTGGAGATCATTGTTGACTCTTTATATCAGTTAAAGAATGGCGTGGTAGCTCTGTCCACTCATATTATTGCACTTCTGTATACAACCAATTGTCATGGCACGGCTTTTAGTACCTGATTGTGTTATAGCAGCTGCAAGACAATGGTGCATTTCAAATAAGTTGCTGCTTTGTTTATGGTTATATTTTGATTGTATAATATACCCATCTAACACAGTTATACATGATAGTATTTTTTGTACTTTGAAGGAAATCTATAGATTACTGCATGTATAATGCTAATACCTACCTGAACAAGCACTATCATATGAACACACTGAGCACTATTATATGCAATAAAGCAAATGTATTTTTCCATTTGTTATGTTAGACATTGTTCTGTTGATATGATTATTGTCATGGTAAATTTTGTTTCATTATTTAGAAGATTATAGCTGCACTATACAGAGTATTACATTATTTTTATGTTTCTAACAGGGATATAAATCTCCAGGAAGCCCTGGACATTCTCAAATATGATGAACCTATAAGAGATATTGACAGCATTTTTATAGAACCTCCAGGAGCTAACATCTAGTCAGATGAAGATTTGGGTGAAGAGGATGGTGGTAGTGCTGTTGACAATTTTATAGGGTGCCAGCTTTCTAGCAAAGCAGAAATTTTCTTCAACAACAATGTACATGTAGGAGGTGTAGGTGATGATATCCTATTAGGAATATGAATAGTGTTTACCGCCCGTTTTTGCTACAGAGGCACCACAGGGGATAGATACTGATGATACATGAGATGAAATGATAAATTGAGAAAGGATTTTATTTTTAAGGAAGGAATCGTCCCAGGCCTAAGTTTAGGGTACTCCCTGGCATTTGCCATTTATGAGGACTGAGGAAAATCTGGAAAAAGCCTCATTCAGGGAGGACGGTCCTGGCGGTATTCGATCCCAGACCCCCGCTCACGAATCTGTGCCTTAACAGCCTCGGCCACCCGTGGCGATGGCTCTGGCAGTCGCCCCCCCCCCCCTATTAGGAAATTTTGTAGTTCCTCCACATCAGAAGAAGAGAAAGAATATGAAGAAAGAGTCATGTGAAGTAAGAATGATAATTAAGATGCAGTTAGTATATTCCCAGAAGCTGATTATCCTCATGCAATGCAGAATATGAGGAATGCCTTAAAAAGTGTGCTGCTCCAATGGTGCAGATGCATAAAGTTCCATAACAACATGGCTCTTTTGACAATCCTTTTACTGGGATGAAACTTTTGGATCATCTGAAAGCTTGTAGATATGGTGCTACAGGGATAATTAGAGATAATAGAATTCCAAAAAATTGTCGTATCATCCCTTCAAAAGAAATGAAAAATCATGGGATACCTACAACATGGCAAAGAGCTCTGATGGATAAGTATCATATGTTGAACAGGCAATCTGTGGTTACCATAGCCTCCACATGCCATAGAGTTGAGCCAACTTCTTCAGTATTCAGATATTCTCAAGCATAAAAATGAGAATTATGATTCAGCTGGACAGTCTATTTCAGGATTACAATGCAGGAATGTGCAGAATTGATAGAAGGACCAAAATGTATCATACCACAGAAAGAAATGGTGATAGTTTCTGTTATTAGATGTATTGGTTCACAATTCCTGGTTACTTCTAAGGAAGTCTGAGAACAGCATCTTGCATCTTGACTTTGCCTGTATATTGTGCAAACATACCAAAAGAAGTACAGAACTGCACCATCAGGAAGTGGCTGCCCCATTATGTCATGATACAGCATTGTTAGTAATCCTCTTGATGGGTTGAACCATCTCACAGTACCCTGCAATTGATAAGTGCACTGGTAAAGAATGCACCAGCACTGTTTGCACAAGGTGCAAAAAATGCAATTTTGGACTCAGAATTCCATATTTTGTTCAGTTATACACCCTATAAAAGAATGACTTAAGCTCTTAGTCTTTATTTCAGTGGGATTATATCTGTCTTTTCACGTGTTAAATATTGCTAATTCACTTTAAAGCTTCCACTTTATTGAACCACTGAAGTGGCATTATAATTTTAGCTTTATTGGTGACATATTGCCAATAAAAAGTAAATTGCTTACAGAAGTGCCTAGTGTGATCATATGGACATATCTCGTGCTGATGAAATGGTTAGATGTAGTGACTTAATATTTTGTAATATAACAAATTATTATTGAGGAAATCACTCAAATTTCACTTATTTAGTTCCACTTATTTGGACATGTTTCAAAGGCAGTTGCCTTCATCGTCAGCATGATCCCAATTTAATATTTTGCGTTTATGTTCTTCAGAGTTACTGGAATTGCTCATTACAAATTCAAACAAAATGAAAAAAAAAAAATAATTTCAACATTAAAGGGTTAATTCTTGCATATTTTATATAGCTTTAATATAAGCCCATATCCATCATTGTTCTTCTTCTTTTATTCCTCCAAATATACTTAATGTTTTACCTCTCAAATGTGTTTAGGCAATTTTAACTCATGGCCCATGCCTCAGTTCTGTACTGATCTTATTTAAGTATTATATTGATGAATTTTTGTTTGTCAGGTTCAGTTTTGGGCTTATAAATTGCTCAAAACATGATAACTTCCATTAATAAATTTAACCCTCCTTTATTTTGTTAAATATTTGGTTTCTGCTGTTAATTTGCAAAGATACTTAAACTCTTCCACTAGCTCTAAATTATAATTACCTTCCAATAGCTTGGTATCTTCCAAGCCTTATTCTTAATCCTTTATACTTTGTTACTAACATACACTTGGTTTTGTACTCATTTATTTGCAGTCTTGTAGGAGAGGTACCTTCTTCAAATTTTTGGAATTTTTGGGGGAAGGAATAAAACAGTAAAATAAAATAATTAATAGGTCAATTTCATGAGATTTTTTTCTTATAAAATTTAATGTAATGAGTTCCATAGAAGTTAAAAAAGAATATCAAAATACACTAACCTGCAATCTGGAGCAGTTTTCTTTTCATTCACATGATGTCTACTATAATTTTAATATTTGAAACCTATTAAAATAGAATTTTTAATAATATTTCTTTTGAGATTAGATTAATTTCTTTTCTTTTTGGGAGACATTTTTCGCCAAAAATACTGCACAATAGACTGTATACATTCTTTTACCAAGGACTTAATCTACCTGTTATTCAGTATGATATTTTACATGGAAATATAAATAGAGCTGCTATGAAACAAATGACATACTGCAGTGCAATGCTGAAAGTTAAATAGTCAGAGTCACAATGCTCCTCCTCCTTATATGCCTATTCAAAGTATGTATTCTAATATAAATATTGGTCTGAAAAAATTATTTTCTTTGCCTAGATCACCTTCTAACCAAAATTATATTAAAATATAAAAATGACAGTTTTTTTTATATAATGTCTTTTAGAACTGCCTGGCTCAATTCTTTAATACATGCTTTTCAGCTAACATAGATTGCTTTCACATTTAGGGAAGTTGTAAAAATAGTAATCACAAAGATTCACACTTGTTATCTAATGTCCAGCTATCATCCAAAAATAAATAAGCATGTTGTATTTAATACTCAAATAATTAAATTAAGATATTATTTAACATTTTGAACAATACAGCTATGATTCATTGGATATTGCTGCAGTTTATGTTTAAAATAGAACTCTTCAATCCAGTAATTATGAGATTAAAATGAAGGAAAAATAATGTGTACTAAAAGATGTAAAATTAAAGAGATAAAGTTTGAAACATTTATGTACAGAAATAGTTTCAATTTTGAATTGGAGAAACAGAATACATTTTATTTCATTAATGTGACAGCACACCAAATGGATGTGTAGAACTCCTGTATGCATTTTTAGAATAGTTTTTATTTTTTGAGCAAATACTTGAAGGAATGAAAATGTTTTACGTTTTCCTTTTTTCTTTTTAAAATGCAGAGTGTAGAATTATAGCTTACCTTGCTACAGACACCACCAAATGTGCCATACCTCTGGATGAGTATTAGTGCACAAGTAAACATTTAATTTTTCTACATTTTCCATTATTGTTATCTCCTACAGTAACTATATATAAACCAGTTTGATATATATTTTCTGAACCAAAAATTTAGCTGCCCTCACTTTGGTCATTTCAATTTTATATAGCAACAATGGCCTCAACACTCATCATTGTACTCATGGAATACTATACATATACTGTATTTATATGTGAAAATTATGTAAACTGAAAGAATATTTCTTTAACAGCATATTTACTATATTATTTTAATAGCAGTTCCTCCACGGACAAAGATTCTGTTAGCAGCAGTAAACATCAAGAAAGCTGTGTAGTTTCAAGCAAATCACACAGAAGTGGATATGGGACATCTTGTGGTGTTGTTGATATTTGTGCAGCTACATTTCTTGATGTGGCGGTGCTTAGGTGCCTTTTCATAGCTCAATGGCCAGAGGAAGGTGTTTATTGGGCCCTGCAATTCTTCTACCATAGGTAAGAATCCAACATACTCACAATAGCACAAGAATAAAATAAATTTAAAATAAGTTGCATACTAAGAAGCAGGAATCTCCAAAACTGACACTAGACTTAGAAATGTGGCCTAGGTCAATAAGGCAAAAAATTGTGGATGGCATGTCTGTGGTTAAAATTCTGCAAGGACCTTCATCTCTGAATGAGGTTTTCTTCCAGATTTTCCTGATTTCTTATCAACTGCAATGCCAAAGGGACATTCTAAAATTAGTTTGGAAAATTTCCTTTCTAAATTTCTTATTTCATTTCATGCATCAGAGTATAATCTATCTGTGATGCCACAGTACGAAAAATCAGCATTAAACACTATTAAAAAAATTACATCAGAGGTTTTTGGATCCGAGCAGATACTATACTTTCCTTCCAAGGATTTTCTTTTATAATTTAAGATGAGCATAAGCTGAGAAGAAATGGGAAATCTAGAAAAAAATAATTGATTTGGAGTAATGTAGTGCATTTCAGGGAAGCTCAAACATTTAAAATATTTTGTATGTTTAGCTTAGTCACTAATATAAGCAGTGCCAGCTTTTTAGGTAGAGCAAGTACAGTTCAACTGCACCAATCTTTTATCTAGTATATATATTTTTTTTATCTTCTTTATTTACTGCATGCCTCATTACTATAATAATTAGTAATACTACATGCATTGCTATCATTTCATTGTTACAATTTTATCCTTTTTGAATACTGTTTCATTCTTATTCTAACCTAATCATATTTTGAAGATTGCCAAAATTGGTTATATAAGTATGCTTTTACATTATTTACATTATCATTCTCAGTCACCACATTTTCTATCCTATTAGTCAATTTGTTTTAATTTGAAAACTGTCAAAATTTATACTGTTTACAAAATTTTTAAACTGTTTATTATATTTTAAAACAAGTTTACTATTGTCTATTGGCCATCGCCTAGTTACTTTTGCTACATCTTTCCAGAATATTTCTCGCTCTTTCTTCAAGATTTTGCAGTCCCACAAGGTGGGTTCCACCGTTTGTATACCCTCCTGACATTTACGTGATGGGTTCTCTGCTATTTTGAAGCGATGAAAGTAGGCTCCAAATTTTCCACGTCCTGAGATGATCGCTGTAATATTGGGGCTTAGAAGGATGTTGGTTTTTAGCCTTTTAGCTATAGTTGGGAAGTATGATTTTATAATCACTCTGTTCATTGTCATTTGCCACTCTGTTTCCCATAGTCTCTAACTTTCTTCTCTTAATTCATTCCTCACTTCACATTTTGGGATGAGTTGATAATCCACTGGCAGGTCCTTGTTTTTCGCTGCTTCTTTCGCAAGTCAGTCTGCTATTTCATTCCCTTCATTGCCAATGTGTGCTTTAACCCAAGTATATATGTATATATGTAATTATTAATTTTATGCTTTTTGATTTAACTCAAATTTACACTATTTCTGAATGCTGACACACATATTTTTTGGTAACAGCATGCTGCTTTGGCATGAGTCTTACACCTGTATCCTCTGGTACAACCAATCCCGTCAGATCAAATTTGGCTGCATTTGCGGCCTGTTTCATAGCAGTTGCCATGGCAATGGTACATGTTTGCTTTATGCTCTGGGATAGCAAATACAGTGAAAACTGAGAAAACAATGGGCAGCATCTAGGGAAGGGATAAATGTATGTTATTGATCGATTGCTCTGCTATCATTGCAACTCATAAGAATATATGTACCAGCTTGCTAAATATAACTTTTGAGACTTATAACCCAAGTATATATGTAATTATTAATTTTATGCTTTTTCATTTTAACTCCTATTTCTGAGTGCTGACACACATATTTATTGGCAACAGCATGCTACTTTGGCACAAGACTTACACCTGTATCCTCTGGTACAACCAATCCCGTCAGATCAAATTTGGCTGCATTTGCAGCCTGTTTCATAGCAGTTGCCATGGCAATAGTAGATGTTTGCTTTATGCTCTGGGATAGCAAATACAGTGAAAACTGAGAAAACAATGGGCAGCATCTAGGGAAGGAATAAATGTATGTTGTTGATTGGTTGCCCTGCTACCATTGCAACCCATAAGAACATATGTACCAGCTTGCTAAATTGCTAAATAAGAAGTGTGGTGCCATACCAGTGAATAAGATGCATTATTGCATTTACATAAAAATATGTATAAACAGTGAATCTTGTGTATGTTAATATAACTTTTAAAACTTCGTTTTCCTTATTAAAAAATTTAGAAGTTTATTTTCCTTTTACATACCTGTTGTAGTACTTCTGATGTGTTTGTTTATTATGTTTAAATATAGTTGTTTTTACTTTATTAGCCTTCTGTTCTATAATAATATAACGTATGTTAATACAACTTTTAAAACTTTATTTTCCTTATTAAAAAATTTAAAAGTTTATTTTCCTATTACATACTATTGTAGTACCTCTGATGTGTTTGTTTATTATGTTCAAATATAGTTGTTTTTACTTTATTAGCCTTCTGTTGTGTAATAAGTAGTCTTAAAACAGTGAGTAGATATAACTGTATATATCATTATATTATTATCCTTAAAATATATAGTAGGTACTGAATATTATTTTCAAATTAAGCTCCTTATTTGAAGGTAGGACTGCACCAACTTTTTGTCCCAAGCTACCACTGAATAGAAGTTTTGTTTTCTAATTTATATGTTCACTGGCCATTTTCTAAACACCTGAAAAATTTATGTTTCTTAGCATCACATCAAACTGGAAATTAAATGCTGTCTGTAATCTTAAAAGGCCTTCCTCAGACCTACCTCAAAGTCACTGATACAATATAATAGTTTAGAATTGCCAAGCTCATGGAAGAAATGGAGTAAAAGAGAAAGTACAAGGAAAAGAGTGGGAAAATATATTATTTTCATTGCAGAGGAAAAATGGAGGCAAACAAAAATTACAATAATGCTAACATAGATGTAAACACAAATTCAGGCTCTAATAATCAGCAAAATAGCAAAAGTTACAAAACATTGTGAAAATTGTGATAATGCAGATATAAATGATATTATAAGGGCAGTCTGAAAAGTTCTCAGACCCAATCAAAGTTGGCCATACAGTTGGCAAGATAATTGCTTTTTATATTGGTATATCTGTCTTGAGAATTCATTTGAAATATCAAGCCATTGTTTCAAATAATTTATTTAATACAGCTTTCTAAAGCAAATCTGTTGTAACTGTTCCATAAAGTGGATCAAATTAAGTATAATGGAGTGATAATGATCTTTTAAAAAGGGTTTAACATATATTATATTTATAAAAGTTAATGACGATTCCTCTATTTAATTTTCAACAGTTAAAAGTTGTTGCTGAACTTAAACGTGGCCATACTAGCCTTGAAGATGACTATTGTGAAGCACAGCCAAAAAGAGTAACAACAGTGGAATTCACTGGACAAGTGCATGATATGTTATCGTCAACTTAATAAAGGTTAGAAATAATTAGACATTTGGAGATAAGGATAAAAGAACACTTTAGAAATGTGAATTAATCAGCAGTTTCAGATAATTTTTGGACTTACAATCATGGCATTATTAAAGAAACCAATCTCTTGAAACCAACATTTCCAGGGAATTAGCAACATGGGAAAATATTTTTATTATAAAGAATAAGCATTATGTTATTAATTTTGACATCCCACCAAAAAATGTTCTGTTTTTCTGTATATTGGAACTTCCAGAGGTCACATTGTCATCTGCCAGCTTTAGTCAGTCTCAGTTGAAGGGCAAAAGTTCTTGAAACAAGCTCTGACAAATTAATCAGTTAGTGAAGTATATTGTCACATAATATCAACTGCTTTTTGTGTAAAATACATGATAGGCTATTATATGACCAAGTTAAAATACATGAAGCTGCTAAGGTTATAATCATTTTAAAGAAATATTTTGGTTATGTTTTACAATTGTATATGAAAAGGATTTGTGCAAGATGCTATGCTAACAGCAGATCAAAAATGCATTTATATGAAAATATTGTAACAATGTTTTGAGCATTTTAACAGCAACAGAGCTGATTTTGTATATTAACTTATAACTGTGAATGAGACTTGGATTCATCAAACACCAGAATCAAAACAGCAGTGAAAACACAAAAGCTATTTGTTCAGTGCCAAAGAAGACAAAGTCAATTCCACCTGCAGAAAAGTTTGTGGCATTGGTATTTTTTTTGGTAAGCTAAGGAATAGTACTAATTGATTATCTTCAGAGAGGGAAAACCATAACTATAGGGTGTTATTCCAATATTTTAAACCAAATAGATGAAAAAAAAATCACTAGAAATAACCCAGATTGCAAAAGTAAAAACATTTTTAATCAAGACAATGCATCTGCTGAAAAAAGTGGCTTAGAATAGGAAAATTGAGAAATTCAAAAGTATGAACTGTTAAAGCACACCCTACTCTGCAATTTTCTTCCTCTGACTTTCATCTGTTCACAAACTTACTTGCTGGTCAGTATTTTTCATCAAATCAAAGAAAAATTGTAGGTGCATAGGAGTATTTTGCAGACCTTCTGGAAAACCACTTCAAAATCAGTATAATAGCCGGCAATAAATGTATTGACTTAAGGAGATCATGTTGAAAAATTAAGTTCAAGTTAATAATTTTTCCCTTCATTGTTAGATTGAGAACATTCAGGCCACCCTCTACATTTTTGTTTTACACACACACACCTATCTTATTTATGTACACTGAAACCAAAAAGAAAGGATAGAACAGCAGCAGTTACACAAGTCTCTGCAAAGGAAAAATATCTTTCCTTAACTATGGAAAATATATACTTTAAACCACTGTAATTTCTTTGGAAATGATAGTACAAAGCTGGAAGGGAAAATAAAATGTGAAAGATAAGGATGTTGCCTAAAAGTAGAATGTAAAACATATATTTCTTGTCATTAAGGATGGGGTAATAATGGAAAGCATATTTAATATAAATAATGAATGGATTTTCCTTGGCTAATAATGTGAAAATAAAAATTAAATTAATGGAAAGGAAAATGCATCGAAATAATAAATAGAATGTTTCTTTTTTTTAAAAAAAATGTTGACTTCAATGTATAGTCCACCATCCTCTGCTGTCAATCACAGCATTAATTCTTCAAGGTATGCACTGGACTAGAGTGGAAAAGGATTCTTGGGCACCTTCTGACACTTTTCCACACCTCTCTTACATCAACTTCTAAGAGCAACTACCATTATCCTTTCTTCCCTTTGAACTGCAATGACCTATATACATTAAATTGAAGTTTGGGAATTTGGCAGGCCATTTAATGGGATGGATTCTAGGATGGCTAGTAAGCCATGTCTTCTTTAATTATAAAGTGTACACATTGCTGTTATTGTGCACTTAATGGTTGGCATTTTCTCTGTTCAATAAACTGCTCAAACAATTGATAGCATACTGCCTTTTAGCACTTTTGTGTATTTTTTTGAATTTATGTTGCTCAGCATCTCAACAAACTCTTGAACCATATCTATGATCATTCATCCCCAGAAGGTGAGATGTAAAATATCACCTCTTGCCCTTACATTAATGTTCTCCAGAGAGTATCTGGTGTTATCAGGTTGCCTAAGCAACAGTCTTCCATATAATTGAAATCATTTTATGATATAGTCGAACTACACACTCTTATGCTTCACTTACTTTAGTGAAGCATAAGAGTGTGTAGTTCGACTATATCATAAAATGATTTCAATTATATGATTGGCTTCACTGTGAATGTTCCAATTAACATTTTTAGTTAACAGTCTTCCATTCTCATCTGAGGAGAATATCTTTTCATCTGTCCAGATCCCAGTCTTCAAGAATTCTCTTGGAACAGGCAGATATTGCAAACAAAAGGCCATTGAAGCCTTACAATGTTCAGTCTTTAATGCATCTTTTTTAGCAGGCCACCTGTGCTGCATTTCAGTGGCATTAAGTCTGCATGCTAGCTTGGAATATGAGGCTTTTTCACAGTGAAGTTGCAGCAGAGAAAGGATTCTTACAACTAATTCCAAACAGTTGTTGAATTTCCTCTTCTGTCATGTTTTTGGGAGCACCAGATTTGGCCTTACTTTTTAAGCCATTCTCCCCCTCTTCCTGGAAATGGCAAATCCAAACTAGGACACACTTCTTGCTTCATCCTACTGCTTCCATTATATTAGATGTGAGATGCCCATACTCTCAAATGCCAATTGTGCTTTCTCTTGTTAGCTCTGAAGTGTAAGGCATGGTGGACAAAGAATAACAAAAGTTCTTACAACATTACTAGCTTGTGGTGTCAGCCAAGAAAAAGCAATGTGCAGAGAGAGAATGGGGGGGGGGGGGAGAGAATGCACTATGCACAGAGGACCTCCAACAAAGTGTTCTGACATTCAGATTTTGCCGGGACAGTCTCCACTTTTACTCGAATGTCCCATGTCCTGAGAAAATATTTGGGATACTCAATTTTCCATATATTTACCAAGAAGTGAAATGAATGCAGTATTTTCTAAGTAAAATTTTATTTTTTATCATTAACAGCTGCAGAAACTGAGAGAGTAAGAAAAATTTGGTCAGCCTAGTTTTAAAATAATCAAACTGTCATTATAGTAAAAACTTATTTCAATTTGTCAAGCTCAAGTTTTTTGTATTAAATGTTTTTAAATAAAAACAGCTACATGCAATTTATTTATGTAATAAATATTAGATATTTGGCAGCATTTTTTGTAGAACAATGTCTTTTATTTTGTATTGTGAGAGTGATTTATGTTTGCCAAAAAGCTTAACATTTAAAATTGATTAAATCATTTCTGATTTTATTTATATTTAATGTAAATTTTCCTTTCTAATATTAAACATGTATTTGCACTTGATACAGGCTTCCAGTCATATCACCACCACCACCACCACCACCACCACCACCATCTTCATAATTATCATCATTCTTAATAATATTGAATAAGTTAATAATGGGCAAGTATTAAAGTGGAGAATAATCCTGGCTTTTAACATAGAAAATCTGGTCAGTCCAGCAAAGTATGGTGAGAGAGGTTGAACCAGTAGACAGGTCTGGGAAACCTTACACTGTTCATTTTCCCATACTTTTGCAATGGATAAAATCAAGCAAAAGAAGTATAATGGTAAGTACTCTAAATTCTTTTTATCCATTAATTCTTATTTGTGTCAGTGCATTATTAACATTTTTTGTCTACTGACTAAATCTTCAGAATGTCCTTTAATTCAGGTTTAGATAGTCTGTTATTGAACCCATATCCCACTTAACTAAATGAAGTGTGGTTTCAGCTATATTACTGTTATAATTTATTTTTTCTATTAAGTTTAATGTTTACATTATATATATGCAGTGTGTATTTATTATCATAGCAATACCAGAACTTTTTCTGGAACTTACTTAGCAAAGCACCTAATAGATTTAATCTATTTTATAAATAATATGAGGATAAATAATTAAAATTTTCTGGATAAACTTGGAAATGACAGGAAAGTTTATTGTTTCAGTTTCTGTGGCCCTTTTGAAATAAAATATATTTTATTTCACAAACTGAAAATTTATTTTATGATACATGAGTTATTTTTTTTTTGATTAGTGTTTAACGCCCATTTTTACTACTGAGGCACCACAGGCGGTGACACTGATGATACATGAGATGAAATGAGATATTGGGAAAGGATTTTTTAAGGAAGGAAATGTTCCAGGCCTAAGTTTAGGGTACCTCCCCAGCATTTGCCATTTATGAGGACTGATGAAAACCTGAAAAAAACCTGACAGGGAGGACGGTCCTGACGGGATTCGAACCCTGGACCTACTGCTCACAAGTCCGCACCTTAACGACCTCGGCCACCCGTGGCAGTACACATGAGTTATGAATCAATATGTACTTTAATAGGTAAAAAATATCTGAAAAGCACAGAAATAAAGCTAGAAATAGGACAGTCAAGGATTTTAGACAGTACAATTGTATGAAGCAATAGTTTGTGGATGTAATATTCCTTTTTGTATCTGCTGAAGGAAAGTCATGGAGTAATTCTTTAAATTATGAGATAGCATATGTTATCTGAAATCAGGTATTGGTGATAATTATTTGAAGTTACTGTTTTAGATACCTACTGATGATTTTCATATTTGCCTTTTGTCCTTGCATTGTCCTGTCATCTGTTACACTGCCAGTCAAAAGTATCTGAACATCCAGGGCAAAAAATCTTATTCAGATCAAATCAAAAGAAAGGAAATAGATTTAATGTGTAAAATACTATCATATTTTTTTTTCTAATCATATTTTACTAATGTAGCAACAATGGAGTAACAATTTCCAATTTGAAGTGAATAGTTTACAGATTTTTCTCAATGAAAAAAATACCTTTTCATCAAAATCACTTTATGTACCATCTTTTTGCATCCTGTGGACAAGTTTTTCAATGATAGATGATGGAATGTCATTCCAGGAGGCTGCCAGTATATCCAAAAGAGTCTTTTTAGAAGTAGGACACATCTTTCATATTTTACGATTCATTCTTCTCATAGTAATTAATCGGGTTGATATCAGGAGATTGAGATAGCTGCTACATAATTTTGATTTCTGCTGGTTCTCCAGATACATCTGCACTATTTGGAAGAATGTTTAGGGTCATTATATTGTTGAAAGATAAGTCCCTGAGGTATCAAATGCTTTTCTGAAAGACCTACATATCTATTTGATATGGTATGGTATTCACTTTTATCAACTATCCACTTGATATAATGCAGAGTGCCTCTTCCACTGAATGAAAAACAGCCCTATCTTTCATTTTAAAGCACATTTACTTCTGAGCATTTATCAGTACTCAACATCTGCTTATAGTTAGTTCCTATATTTAAACCAATTTTATATTATTGATGTATAAACTTCTATTGCCTATTTAAACAGTGCACTGAGCTTCTAGAGAGATCCACATCTCATCATTATTTAACACTGGCATTTTGCTCAACATGTGGGCAAAGTTGGTAGTAAATCACAACAAGACGTAGCATTCTCCAGAAGTTCAGTACACCAAATTTTATATTAATTCATTTTTTAAACATGAAAACTCAGGGCTTATTGCTACCATAAATGATGCAATTATTTAAAACAAACCATACTCACTATTTTATGGATAGAAAAAGAACAAGATGCTCTTAGATGGTCCCAGTGTGTCAAGTACATTCACAGTACAGAACTTATTGCACCAGCATAATACTCCACATTCTGCATACCTTAACAGATAATATACTATGCACCATGGAGATAGAGTTCAGGTGTATGTTTGCAATGCTGATGCATATTTCTGATCTTGTAATGAAATATATGTATGTTATCTCTATAAACAAAGACAATCATTCATTTAAGCTAGTTATCTGCTTCTGTTTCATATGTAAACAGCATATTTTTATTTTATTTTATTTTGTTTAACTTTGAGTGATTTATCAGGGGGGGGAAACATTTAAAAAGCTCACTTACCACCATCAGCCAATAAGAAATTTCAAAAAAATTTTAAGCAGTACATTATCTTAGCACCTCAAAACTGATACAGTGTAAAAAATTTATTGAAATTAAACAAAACAGATTCCAGGTCCAAAGAGAAAAAAACTGGTATTTACCAGATAGATTATAAGGATTGTGAAAAAATCTACGTAGTAAAGACAAAGAGAATATAGGCATTAGGTTGAAGGAACATTGGAAAAACATCCGTTATAAACAAATAGTTAAATCAGCTGTGGCAACATATTTTTGGTATGAAAACCATGAATAGAAAAAGGTATCAAGTTATTAAAAACTGTTCAACAACCAAAAGAACTAATCATGTGGGAAAGGACTTATATAAAGAATATGAGCATAACCTTATGAATTTTGACATCCAGAAAGCAGACAGCACTTTATTTAAATTTATCATTAAACCACCAGAGTGAACCTGGATACTTACCTCTCCAGCTCCTAAGAATGATCCAACAGTCATTTAACAGCTGATGATGTGGATGATAGTTCCACAAAACATATGTCCTAAGTAAATCTCATTTAAGTGAAACCATAAAGAGTGTTTTAAACATCCGACTCAGAAGAGATATTAACATATTTTTATATTGTGTATTCAGAAGTTTTATAGCATCATTAATGTGTTTTTGTTAACTATGGCAAACATATCATCAACATATCTGTACCAGATTTTAAATATATATAGGAATGCTGTATTGATGTGTGTTTCAAATCTGCTCATGAAGAGATTAGCTACAAATGGAGATAAAGAGCTGCCCATGTAAATCCTGATGCTTGTTTATAGAATTTGCCCTTAAATGAAATATAAGATTGGTTTATGCAAAATTCAGTGAGTTTCATGTATTTCTTTATGTGTGCATCATTAATTTTACTTGTTCTTAGTCAATCATAAACTGGAAACAGAGATTCTATGTTAAAAGATAGTAAGGTGCTAGAAGGTTGTGATTTTACATCCTTAATTTTTTCTATTAGCTGAAATGAATTGCTTATATTGCAGCTTTGAAAGTTTGATAAAGTTCTGAATCTGTTAGTCAGTTAATATGTTCATTAGTATGAAGGTGTGTTAATATTGTTAATGATGGGTCGCATACTATTACTCATCTTGTAAATGTTTGGTAAAGTGTATATTTTCACTATTGTTGGCTTATTATGTTTTATTTTCTATTATGCTACTTTGGGATAAATGTGCATATTTTCAGAGCCTCATGGACAGAATTAATACATCCCTTTAATGGGTATGTACAAATTCTTTGTTTTTTAGCAACTCTTGCATCCTCATAGTATATTCTTCTTTATCTAATATCACCATTCTGTTCCCTTTATCAGCATTTGTATAAATGACATCTTTATCATTTAAAACTTTTAATGTATTTATGTACGTCTTGTTTTCTCTTTTTTCCCACCTTATATATCTCTTTTAAAATTTGTTCATATCTATTTCTAACTCTCTTGTTTTCTTTATGGTTTAACCCTTCAATCACCACTTCTAATTCTACCAAATGATCTTCTGTATAATTGGACATTTGCACACATGTTTTAAGGCCTTTATTTAGAAATGTTATCTCTTCCTTTTCGAAAATTTCTTTGGATAGTTTTTCCACATAATTGTGTTTAGATCTTGGATTCTAGATTTCTCAGGGTTCTTTTTATGATTTTAATAATAATAACGATGGTCAATGAGGCCCTGAAAATATGCACAGCTATTCCAAAATTAGTACAATACAAAATAAACCATAATAAGCCAACAATATTGAAAATATACACTTCACCAAAAATTTACATGATGGGTAAGGGTATAGAACCCATCATTAACAATATTAACACACCATCACATATTTAGCAAAATGACTGACTAACAGATTCAGAACGTTATCTAAATTTCAAAGCCAGAGTATAAGCAATTCATTTTGGTTAATAGAAAAATTAAGGATATAAAATTACAACTTTCTGACACCTTAGTATCTCTTAACCTAGAATCTCTGTTTCCAAGCATAATATAAAGGAAAGCTTCTAACTTATCTCCCTGATTGACTAAGAACAAGCAAAATTAATGCTGCATACATAAAGGAATGCATTAAATGCATAAAGGAATTTTGCATAAACCAATCCTATTTGTCATTTAAAGGCAAATTCTATAAACAAGAATTTGAACTTATTATGGGAAACTCCTTATCTCAGCTTCCAGCTAACCTCTTCATGAGCAGATTTGAAACACACATCCATACAGCATTCCCCATACTATTTAAAATCTGGTACAGATATGTTGATGATATATTTGCCATAGTTAACAAAAACACACAAATGATGCCGTTAAACTTCTGAATATACAAAATAAAAACATATCGTTCACTTATGAAACAGAAGTAGATAACATGTTACCACTCTTGGACATTAAAAATAAAACATCAAGTCAACCTGGAATTTGGAATCTACAGAAAGAAAACACAGGCAGAAAATCACATGAAAATTGATGGATTTACCCAAAAACACATAGACATGCAGTAATCAACAGTTTAATGCACAGAATTGTTAACCTACCCAGTAACAAGAAAATATAATTTGAAGAATACAAGTAAATAGAAAGAACTGCAATTGAAAATATGAGGGTTGGAACTTAAATAGTGGCAACTATTTATTTACAACCGATACAAAGGAGCTACATGTCAGCAACCTTTACTGTCCTTCATTTAGTCACCAGCGTGGTGTATAACCTGTTGCCAGCGATGTGGAAGTCGTAGTATACCTTTAACAGAGAGTGTTCTCTTGATGGTGCAGATGGAGCGGTCTACTGCCTGTCGAATCTGTGGAACACTTCTGAAGCGAAAGCCACGAAGTGGTTCCTTCATCTTCGGAATCAAATCAAAGTCACAAGGACTTAAGTCCGGGGAGTATGGTGGGTGGTACAGTACTTCCCAGCCCCGTCGACCGAACAAATCAGCCACAGTTTGCGCTGTAGGCGCCCAGCATTGTAGTGCAAAATGATGGGTAGATTCTGCAGAAAGTATTAACCGCTTCTTTCTCAAAGCTGGTCACAGCTCCAAAAACGAACGGTAATACTCAGCATTGACGGTCTGCCGTGGAGGAATGTAATGCGTTAGGATAACACCATCACAGTCGTACACGAGAATCACCATACCTTTCACCGTATTGGGTCTCTGACGAACTTTCGACTTTCGTGATGACCCATACTGACGCCATTCGTTCGATTGGCATTTCAGTTTGGGCTCATATGATTTGGCCCATGTCTCATCCAGGGTTATGATACGGCGTAAGAAAATCTCTCCTTCGCGCTCATAGCGCTCCAAGTGCGTCTTAGCAGCGTCGTAACGCAACCATTTCTCAATTTCCTTCAAATCATGCGGGACCCATCGTGATGCAATTTTTCGCATGCCCAGACTTTCCTTCAGGATGTGAAGCACAGTCTTATCCGCTAATCTTGGGCGAGCTCACGAATCGTCTGGCGTTGATCACTGTCCAGTAACGCGGCAAGAGCATGCACTTCTTCACTGACGCTCGCAGGACGACCTGCCCGATGAATGTCTGCCATAGTTTGCCGACCATCTTTGAAGGCTTTTACCAAACGTGCCACTATTCTGTAAGGAAATGCAGATTTCCCGCAAGCCTCTTGAAAACCTTTATTACACTGTCGTGCTGTACGACCTCTGGCACATTCAATCTTGATCCAAATCGGTTGTTCCTGTTTCGAAAACATAGTGACAACAGTACGTTAGACCGCTAGCTCACAAGTGACTGTGTTTCTCTCTATGATGCGCACGAAGGTGATGCGGGAAGGGAGAGTCCATTTGCTCTGAGAAAAGATAGGTATGTAAACAACGTGTGCTATCAGCGACAATATTAGATTCCGTTGCATAGCGTCTCCACAGCAGTGTTGCCACTATTTAAGTTCCAACCCTCGTAGATTTAGCAAAGAACTGGTTTACAAATAGCACAGAGGTTCAATAGGCAAAAACTTATTAGAGCAACCATGAAACTTTTAGCAGGAAAAGATAAGATAATTTTTAAAAATTTTCACAATGCATGGATTATGCACAAATTTCAAAATACCTATTCTAAAATATTTTAATATTAGACTTTCACCAATAGCAGATTTAAATGCT
This sequence comes from Metallyticus violacea, assembly GCA_030762175.1. Taxonomy (NCBI): domain Eukaryota; kingdom Metazoa; phylum Arthropoda; class Insecta; order Mantodea; family Metallyticidae; genus Metallyticus; species Metallyticus violacea. The sequence continues at coordinate 100,557,376 of CM060846.1, read as the reverse complement.
GAAAATTCCTGAATGGCAATATTAATGAAAGTATTCAATTGGAGAAAAAAACAGGTATTTACAAAATAATATGTGCAGAATGTAGGGAAAAAAATCTATATTGGAAAAATAAAAAGAGAAACATGGGCACACAGTTAAAGGAACACTTCAGAAACGTACAGTATGGAGAAATATAGAGGAATTAGCAGAGGCATCTAATTTCTGGACAGAGAACTACAGCATATTGAAAAAAGCAGCATTATTAAAATCAGTACAGGGAACAACAGAGCTAGCAGCATAGGAGAGAATCTACATTTATAAATACAGAGACAGATTAATAAACTTTGATACTTCCAGAGAGGAAAACATAAACATAAGTTCATCACACCCCCACCAGGGTAGAATATGAATCCCCAAATGAACATAATGAATTATCCAGCAGTCGACTGGTAGCTGAAGATGCTGACGATCGTCTGCAAAACATGTTCTAAATATAAACATGTAAAAGGAGCCATTAAGAGTGTGTAGTTTAACTCAGTCAATAATCTTAATTATATGATTGGCTTCACTGTACAAATTCCAATTAGCACTTTGCAATCATTCAGCCTAACAATGAATTGAGTACATTTATAGTATCTGAAAATACTATATAATTTGACATTTTGGATTTTTTATAGGTGGTGATTATAAATAATGCTGACTGTTAAATTGTGATTTTTTTTGATTTTTTTGCTCATCCAAGAAAAGATAATTTAGATCATTTAAGGCATTTGCAAACTTTTGCATCACTTGTGCCTTCATAAATGCATTTCATTTATCATTGTGAATAACTATGGAGATTGATATTAGATATTTAACACTATTAATGCTATTGTTATCACCATCATCATCATCATCATCATCATCAAGAAAATACATCATATATTAAAATGTATATACATTCCCAATATGTGTATTTTTATTACTATTTAGTCTAACATTAGAGCCTTTGGATGTAAGTATATGATTGAATAAAGGTATTAGAATAGGGGATGTATACCCATCAATCTCTCTCTCTCTTTTACATATACTATGAACTTTTTTCCTTTCATGCTTGTCTTTGTTTGGTTCAATAGCCAAAACAAAGTTTCCTTTCAAACCACCTCACCATGCAGGAGGAAAACAATGCATAAATTTAATGCATTTTTATGTATTAAATGCTTCACATAGACCCCATATATCTACAAAATATGTTCCGTATTCTTTAGAAATAATAAAAGCAAGCTATTTTTGTGAAAATACTTTTCTATTTATTATGCCAAACATTTTTAATTCAGGGGCAATGCATTCATTTTCAGGTTACGTGAAATTAGTGAAGATGCTTCAATGCAGCAACAGCCTCGCCGACGAAGCAACTCACTACCCATCCCCAAAATTGAGGTGTCACTTTATCAGAGCCCGGAACTAAAAAAACGAGAGTCTAAAGATTTTATAGAAGTGCCTGAAGTTAAGGATGTTTCATATCTTGGTGTGTTGGTTCTCTTTGCATCTTAATGATTTTTTTTTTTTTTTGCGTGTGTGTATTCCTTTATTTTTAGTGTGAAGTTTTACTACATATCTTTTAATGTAAAAGTGGGACATTAACTTAATTTAAGTATGTACATTAATTTAGGTATTAATTTATGAGTTAACAAAATTACGCAAAATTAAAATTCTATCGTGTGCCATTCTTTCTGAGCATTATTTATATTAATCATTTGACATAGCCTTTTAGAGGCTAAGTATGTAACAGCATAGTTAACTTTCCTTTAAAGCACAGTGTATAAAAATCTATTTATTTATAAATCCAAATTGTAAGAATAAATTTAATTTAATAATTTATTAACCATTTATTTATAATAAATTTATTTAAAATTATCTTATAGTGCATGCTTAAAATACATTTATTGGTTAATAAGGACATTCAATTTTGTAGTTCACATATTTTCTCAATTCATCAAACCTAATCTGAAATAAATCAGAAGCCTTCAAAAGAATCACGGATATATTTTTACTGATCATCCCTTCAGATGATTCATTCCTAATGAAAACTGATAGTTTATAATCTATGAAGGACAGCCAGATCAGTTTTGTTGCATTTTAAAAATAATTTTTAGGAATTGTAATGTACGAGTGGCATCTAGAAAGTAAGTCCCAATCGCGTTTAGAGATGGCACCACTAGTCGGACAGGAATGCGCAGGAGTAGAGAGGAAGTATGTGGGAATAATGCAGGGAAATTTCAGCCTTGTGACGGCCGTAGTTACGACGCTGTGCTAGGAGAAAATGGCTGCTCTGGTATTGTCTCCCCCAACTGCGAGGTTTGTGCAGTCATCCGATGTTTGCACGCTCAAAAGCAAAGTCCAGCAGAGATCCATTTCCAATTGTGTCAAGTGTATGGACACGACAGTATGGTAAGACGATAGTGCAGGCAATTCACTGAAGGACGAACCAATATTCACGACGATGACGGTAGTGGCCGACCGTCCGGCCCTGGTGACGGCAGAAGTGTTGGAAAGTGTGCGATAAGCAATTGAACAGAACCGGCGCTTCACATTTTCCAAACTCTCTTGTCGATTCCCCCAGATGTCTCGTTCGCTTGTGCACAAAATTGTCTCCCGGAAGCTTGGTTTTTAAAAAAAAAGTGTGTGCAACATGCGTGCCTGGGCAACTGACAGATGAACACAAAACCAAACGTCTGGCCGTGCATTGACATTCCTACAGCGGTACGCAGAGAAGGGTGACGAGCTTCTGGACAATATTGTCACTGGGGATGAAACATGGGTGTCGCATGCCACACAAGAGACAAAACAACAATCAGCATTGGTGGCATAGTGATTCACCTGCGAAGACCAAATTCAAGCAAACAATCTCTGTCAAAAAAAAAATCATGTGTACTGTCTTCTGGGACCGACGTGGTGTTCTCTTTTGCGAGGGGAGACCGTAAATGCTGATAGGTATTGTCAGACGTTGCATAAACTGAGGAGGGAAATCCAAAACAAGAGACTTGGGATGTTGACAAGAGGCATTACGTTATTGCTGACAATGAAAGACCCCATACAGCCAACCCCACACGAAATGTGTTGAATAAGTTTGGATGAAAGATCTTCGACCATCCACCCTACAGCCCCGACCTCGCCCTAAGTGATTTTCATCTCTTTCGTCTCATGAATCGTTTTCTGGCAGGAAAACGTTTCCACAATGACGCTAAGGTGCAGAATGAAGTGACTTTGTGGCTCCGAACATTGGCGGCAGACTCCTATGACTTGGGCATACAATTGATGGTGCACAGTTATGACAAATGCCTCAACAATGGCGGTGACTATGTTGAAAAGTAGCCAGTGAATCTATGTAATTATTCCAATAAATATTGCTTACTTAGTGATGCTTTTGTTCTCTTTATTGGTCACCGGGACTTAGTTTCTGGATGCACCTCGTATATGCTTAATTGATCCCAAAATGCTGAGGAAGAACAAATAGTATGTAGTTGCTTATTTTCTTGCTAATTTTTCTGTTTTTCTCTCCATCTGAAGGACTTAAAGAAATCTACTGTTATTACTCTGTGACAGTGCTGCCCAATGTTCTTATGTACTAGGACACACCTGATTGATGCTCATGCAGGTGCAGGTGTCATGTAACAATTCTACCATGAAAACAGCTTAAAGTTGACAAAATCTGTTTTAAATATAATTATATTAGCTTATATAATTAGTGTAAAATTTGACACTCCATGTATGCAGTGGGTTGAAAATCTATTATGTAGTTGGAAAAGGCTGCTCTCAATGTTTCATCTAAGTGTAGGTTTTTCCTACAGGAAAGATATTTATGTTTGATGATGCTCACAAATGATAGTGAGACTTTGCAAAGATATGTCAAACCAAAACACTATAAACCATGGGATATTTATTCCTGTCTATCAGAATCCAGAAATTGCTTGATATTGCATAAAAGGATTTAAAAGAAATATCTACAGAAGATTTAAAATGTCTATTTCTAATTTTCAAGATTATACTTTCTGAAGATTTTACACACTTAACATGGAAATTCATTAATGTCAACAGAAGTGAAAAGATTGTTGATAAATGGTTTCCATGGATCAAGCATTGAAAAATGTCTAAATCTCCTACCAAATTCAGTCACCAGGATTTCCAGATACTAGAAGACCATATTCTCCATAGTCACTAACCACAATTTTCTGGGATTCCACATCCACACTGTAATCTTATCTCATGAAAAATATAGCATTAAATTGGCAATAAAATAAGAAAAAATTATGTTTGATAAAGTACTTATGAAAATACTTAGAACCAGATCTTTTAAGAAAAATTATATTATGATATATTCTACCCAAATTTGAGCTATGGGTTTAAAGTATAGGGAGTTGTGGAGTAACAAAATTAAATTGACTACTCCCACTCCTAAAACAATGCATTAGATGCATATGCCATCCAAAAAGTAGAGAATCCTGCAATTTAGCATTTAAGAACAAAAATATCCTTATAGTTATAGCTATTTATGCACATAAACTGGTAAATTAGTAAAAAGGAAATCATTGTTCATAAATAAAGACCTGTTATCACACTAGGGGCATGCTAACTATCACAGAGTAATAATTGCGAAAACAACCACAGAAAAAATATACATATATATTGTGATCTATTCTGTGTAACAAATTACCAATTTACACTAAAAATTCAAATAACAAATCTTTTATTAAAGTCTTAAAAAAGTACCAAATTATTATTGAGGAAATCACTCAAATTTCACTAATTTTGTTCCACTTACTTGGACATGTTTCAAAGGCTGTTGCCTTCAGCATGGTTCCACTGTATGCTTCCGAGCTTGGTATTAAGATATCTCTCTGTGGATTTTACGAACTTGGTGATGAGGTTACTATTGTTTGGAAGATCAAAATTAACCAAAATTTCCTTGTTTTTGTTTTAAATATATTTTTCCACACTTTATTCTATGGGTTTTTGAGGAGCTTTTAAGAGTTTAGTTCCTTTTGGAATTCGTGGTTCATTTGCCAGAAATGGTCTGTTATTGCTGATTTTTCCATGTGTTTATGTTTTACATTTCTCATATGTTCCTTAAATTGTATGGTAATATTTCTTTTGGTTTTGGCTATGTATTTCATATTGCAGTCTTTGCAACCAATTTTGTAAATGCCTGATTGTTCTCCAGGCAGAAAAATTTGTCTTTCTTTTGTGTTGGTTTATAGGAGGTTTTTTAAACTAAAGTTGTTTGCTGAAGCCAAAATAATGTTTGTCTCTTTAGAAATCTTCTGGAATTTTTGGTGTGCCCATGGGTGGAATGCGAATTTCTTATATATACGATGTACTTTGTAGCCTTTTAATGTGGTGATATCTTTTTTATTTGTGGTGATATAAAAAATGACAATAATCTGGAATTTGGCATATTCAGAAAAGATACCAACACAGATGATTATATAAAAAACAACAGCCACAATTCAAAAACAACATAAAGTAGCCATAATTAATAGTCTCACATTCAGATTAACAAACCTACCAATAAATAACACACAATACAGTTCAGAGTACCATAAAATCATAGATATAGCACAGAAAAATGGCTACACAACAGATCTGGTCAACAAGAAAATAGAAAAATTAAAAAAAAAACAAATAAAAGATATCACCATACTAAGAGGCTACAAAGGAAATTTTATATATACACACATATGTGAATATGTTAATTTCTTTTATATATATAAGAAATTCACATTTCACCCATGGGCACACCAAAAATTCCAGAAGATTTCTAAACAGGCTAACATCATTTTGGCTCTATTAAACAAACGTTTAAAAATCCTCCTAAAAACCAATACAAAAGACAAAATTCTGCCAGGAAAACAATCAGGTATTTACGAAATTGGTTGCAAAGACTGCAATATGAAATACATAGGCAAAACAAAGAGAAATGTTACCATACAATTTAAGGAACACATTAGAAATATAAAATATAAACACACAGAAAAATCAGCAATAGCAGACCATTTCTGGTAAAAGAACCACAAATTCCTAATGGAAGCAAAACTCTTAAAATCTGTTCAAAAACCCATAGAATTAACAGTGTGGGAAAATATATTCATAAACAAAAATCAGAAAAGTGAAGAGAAATTTAGAAATTCAGGGAAAGGAACACTTTAGGAATATTCATTTTAAACAAATTGATAAATCAGCAGTGGCAACTCACGTTTGGACCCAAAGTCATGAAATTAAACCAGAGACTAAGCTGCTGAAAGAACTTCACAAACTAATAGAGCTAGCTCTATAAAATAATAGACAAAATTAATGAATTTTGAATTCATGAATGAACCCAGCAAGTTCCTACTCTCAGAGACCATTAAAAGAAGCACTGTGGTATCCAGCCACCAAATCAAGTAGTCAGTCAACAATTGATGAGCGAGATTGCCTCTGAAACATGTCCTAATGTTACATTAGTAAGTGAAGCTAGTTTGAACATATTTAAAACATTCTTATAGGATACTATACACATTATTTATATACATGCCCAACTTGGCCTAAACACTAAGACTGTATATACTATAAGTCTTTATTAAGTCCTTCTGCAGGTCTCCAAATGACCCTATTTTTTGCTCTTCTTCACTATTGGCTGCCTACTATGATCTTGAAGTCTGACCATCAACATTTGGTCCTGCCTGTATTTTTCCTTCTTGTGTAAGGGTTCCACATCATGGTCACATCCGGTCTCCTAAAGCTTTGTGACATGGCCATCCCATCTACATTTGAGAGAGTAAATTTCCAACTTCAAGTCTTTCAGACCTGTCCATTTTCTAAGGTCAATGTTGCACAATTAAAGTTAGGCATTAGGCACCTAGCAGCTTCCTCTTCATTATTCTCTGTCATACTAGAACTGCATTCATGGTCTTATTTGATATGTATCACGCCTGGCAACATATATGAACATGGCAAATGCACAGTATTCCAATAATATTTTAAAAAATTAATTTTAAAGCCAATTTGTTTGCTTTTTGCAGATAATTCTTGGAGCTTACTTTCTGGTGTTACTGCTGTTTTTGCAAACATAGGTTTGTTATTCTCTTACCATTTATATTCACCCTGTATTTTCCTGTACAGCTTTAACTTCTAAATATATCTTCCAAGAGACATATAAACAGTTATGGAGAAATTGGGTCTCCTTGTTTTACTCATCTTTTGAGTCTAAATAATTGACTTTCCTTATCAGTTTTTACTTTAGCATGGCTTTGCTTATAAAGTCTGCACATAACTTTTATGTATTTGCTTTCAATGCCTTGATTTGCTAGTGCTTAAGTTAATTTGTTCTGTTGAATCAAAAGCTTTGCTGTAGTCTACAAATGCAATGTATAATTTCAGGTTGAATTGTTACTGCCATGGGTGGCCGAGGTCATTAAGACATTGACTTGTGAGTGGCAGGTCTGGGGTTTGGTTCCCACCAGGACCAGCCTCCCTGATTGGGTTTTTTATTTTCAGGTTTTCCTCAGTCTTCATAAATGGCAAATGCTGGGGAGGAACTCTAAACTTAGGCCTGGAGCATTTCCTGCCTTAAAAATGTCCTTTCCCAATTCATTCATCTTTTATATCATCAGTATCTACTTCTGTTTTTTTTTAATGGTGTTTAACGCCCGCTTTTACTACTGTGGCACCACAGATGGTGAACACTGGTGATACATGAAATGAAATGATAAATTGGGAAAGTATGTTTTAAGGAAGGAAATGTTCCAGGCCTAAGTTTAGAGTACCTCCCCGGCATTTGCCAGTTATGAGGACTGAGGAAAACTTGAAACAAACCCCATTCAGGGAGGACGGTCCTGCCAGGATTCAAACCTCAGACCTCCTGCTCACGAGTCCACACCTGAATGACCTAGGCCACCCGTGGCAGCTCATTCACCTCTGTGGTACCTCAGTAGTAAAAATGGGTGTTAAACACTATTAAAATAAAAAGTTAAATTTTTCAATTATTCCCAGGATTTGATTTAAAGTTTGTTGCTTTTTGAATGCATAATTTCCATTCAGAGTTTTTGTTAGTTTATTTGTTAGAACTTGGTGAAGCATTTGTTTATATTAGAAATAAAGCTTATCAAATTGTATTTAAGTTGTCTTTAGTTCCTTATCTGAAGAGTAAAATGATTCTACTGTTTTCATACTATTGTAGTATTTCTTCTGATTCAAGTATTTTGTTGAAGGGACTGTAATTTATCAGACAGTTCCTCTGTTCTTCCTTCAAATGTCATCTTCCTCTCAGAGTCTTTCCATTTTTAAATCCAATAAATGCTATCCTTAATTCATTCTTCAGGATTCATCTGTGTTGTTGCTATAGGTTATGACAGGAGTCACTGCCATTGTTGTAGAGTTTATAGGAATTTTATATAGCTCTTCATAGAAATCTGTGACTTGATTCATTATATCTTTTGTGCTGGCTAGTCATTGATTGTTTGATCTTTGACACCAAATATCTACTGTTTTTCTCTGTTCAGAGCTTTCTTCATTCTCCCTACCAATTTTGGTTCTTCTATAATTTACCTTGTAATCAGTGTAATGTGGTTCCTTAGGTCCCTGCATATTTTCCTTTTCATGACCTTGTTCAGTTCTCTATATTCTTCCTTATATATTTGAATTTTACACATGCATTCAATTTAGCACTCTCCTTGCTGAATTTTATTGTATTTTCACTTATTTTATCAGTGTTCTTGATAATTTTCATGCTTTTATTGTGTTAATGGCAGCTAGGATTATACAAGTCTGAAGATTACTACACAGTAGATTTGTACATCCATATTTATGCTGAAATTCTGCTTCTTTAACCACTCTGCAATTTCAGCCAGTACTTGACTTAATAAAGATTTTCTCTTTTCTTTGGTTTTGTAGATGTGAAATATTTTATTTTATTCTTTATTCTCATAATTGCTTACATCATTTTGTGGTCTGTGTCCAATTTTAAGTTATCTGCTACTTTATGTCAATTACAGTCCTATAGCACATTTCATTCAATTTCATTCTTGGTAATACAGTTAGGCACAATCCAAATTTCCTTTAGTACATCCAAATTTGTGTGAGTCTTTGAGCACGCATCGTTATCAAATATGTTGAAATTAAAATGTAAATTGGAACTTGCACAGTGAAGCTAATCATATTAATTGATATCATTGTATGATTCAGTTCAACTACACACTCTTAAAGCTTCACTTACTTTTCATAAATGATTAGAAAAAGTAATTTTACAGCAGCTGTGTCCAACTTACTTTCAAATCAATTGCATGCATCTTTGCTGTTCCGTTTTTGCTTGTGGGAGCATATAACATGCAAAGTGTCTCAAGAGCATCAAGAAGGGCCTCTTTAGAAGCCCTCCTTTGACTGTGAAGCCCACACAGAATCTACTTTTTTGTACTGGTGTGTATTTCTCCACATTCTGGCCTTGATTGCTGTGAGAAAGCAATGGTTGTTGTTCAAGATCTTTTTCAGTATTATGAACCATACCATACCTCTGGATAATATATTCTATAAACATAAGATTTTGCAAAATCTTTGTTTTAAAACATTTGAAAATTTTAAATACAGACTTTCCTGTCTCACGAACTTTAAAAATTGCATTTTGCACTTTTCACAATTAACAAAAGAAACTGGCAATGATCTTACATTTTAAAATCATTGAGTATGTAAACATGTCAACAATAACAAGCACATTTTCTTAAATTAAGAATTTACAACTAGTTCAAAGTTAGTCAAAAAACTAATTACTCAAACAGATTCTAAATTGTTCTTCTAATAAATAGGCAAAACCATGAAACTAGCACAGATATGGTTCAAATTCAGTGATTTTTTTATAATAAAAATAAGAAGAAATATTCTCCTCATGATAAAAAATAATGATTTAACCTCTAACATTAGAAAGAGCATAATGCTCTTTGATATAATTATTGACAAGCATATTATCTGGAATCCCTATTTGGACTAGATATAGAATAAATTGTCTTATGTAGTGTTTCATTATTTCAAAATTTCTTTAGATTTAGGTTATGACAAAGCAATTCAATGGTAGATACTAAGAATATTAATGAGCTCATTGAGGACAGAACAGTGCAAACCACTGTTCATCTACAAAAGAATTCCTACAGTTACATCTATAATGTATTTTTTTCATAAAAGAAAATTTACTCATTTTCATTGCTAGAATTGAGGTACTTACTCAAAAGAAAATGAATATAAGTGGAATACATAACAATGTGGAGCTCCTAAAGTATGGAATAGAAATAAAATTTTTAATATAATTAGAGATGTACTATATGATTGGCAAGTACAGCATGATTTTTAAAGTATGAAGGTATTTTAAGATAGAAACTATTCCCATCTATTTGAGCTTACTTTGTTGGTAGTAAACTTAATAACTAACTGCCTATGTTATACTACATCATACTTTATACAATCACTGTAGAAAGCATCACTTCATTGAAGCAAGCATTTGATTATGGTTGTTCTCTTGTTCAGTATATTAAACATGTTATAAATGACTATACATAATTTCTTATGCAATATATATGTTGTAGTATATTGTTTGGTGCTAATGACTCATTTTGAACATTATATTTTCATAATGCTACTTGGCTACACACTCTTTATAGCATTGTTATGCAACTATAATGGTTTTGATCCCAATTTTGCTTACTACAATCACTAATATTTTTTGCTAATAAATACACAAGATTACTCACACTCAATGATAAAGTTAGCTGAAATGAATATAATTACTTTGTGTTCAAATTTCACATTTCATGTTTCTTTCACTTTTTCTTCATGTTAAGGTCTATTGCATATGTTAGTATATTATGAACATGTCATGAGTTCATTGGTTGAGCTTGTTATTTTACTTTGCTTGCCACATCCTGCAATTCATAGCCCTGAATAGATTGGCTGATAGTTATATTTTGCCATAGTAGGGAAAGCACTATGATTTCAATTGTTTTAAATAATGATGTAGTTGTATTATATTGCAGAATCACCTTATTTTGGAAGGAAACAGCTGGAAGAGAGTTCTCACACACGGAGAGCAAGTGAAAAAGTAAAGAAACGAATGAAAATGGCTGATCTTAAAGCTTTTGTGGAAACTAAATTACTCTCTAAATCAGAAAAAACTCTGGAAAAAATTGGTCGTGATGAGCCTAAAGCTTACTATGACCAGGTATTACTATAATTTTTAAGATTGTATATTTAACACATGGCAACTCCAAAGTTAATTTCATGAAGTCATGGTGCTATATTTTTACTTCATGTTCTTTAATGTTTGGAATTGGAAGAGAATTAAGTACATTATGTAATATATGTATGTATGTGTGTTTGTGTGCGCCCGTGTGAAAAATTAAGTAACACTTTGAACAATGTAACTAAAATAATGAAAACTAACAAACAGAATAAGCTAACTGTTGCTACTTAGCTCAGTGCTCAGGCCCATGTAGCTGGAATTAAACACAAGATTCATGACAGGGTTCGAGTCTTGACGAGTTCATCATAATTTTTTTATTTATTTTATTTATTTATTTAAAAATTTTAGATTTTAGTTTCTGTTGCTTACAATTACTTTTGCAGTTCTGGTTTAATAATTTTATGAAATAAGGTGCCATATTGGTGTGATTGTAATGATTTTGTTTATCTGTTTGTCAGTAGTGTGCACTTGCAAATGTTTTAAAGGAGAATCTAAACAAAATAGGAATTTACAATTAATGAAAACAATTTTCCCCCTTCTGAAAGGATAAAAGATGGAAATACTAAGCATGATGACACAATAAGTCAATAAGTTTTGATTTAGGTTGAACAAAGGAATAAAAATGAGTAAATGATAACAAATGCATTTTCACACTTATACTAAGTATGAAAAACCAAACATTGTGAAGCTTATCTGCATTCATGAACAATGATAGTAGGGTGACACTTTTTCTTGTTTTCAGGGTTTGAGCATTACTTAGAAAGCGATTACAGAAATTGTTGAAAATGGTGACCACCAACATCCCCACAGAGATTACTTTGGCATGTAAATGATTCCTTCACTCATTCAAAGATTCTTGGAGTGCCACAAATTTCATAACCAGCAGCCAATATCCTTGCCAGCAATTCTTTGTGACAGGCAACTGGTGTTTCAAACACAAAATACTTGAGGTGTCCCCATATAAAGATATCTATAGGGATGATGTCAGTCAAGTGTGGTGGCCAGTCTACTGGACTGCCCATTCCAATTCAATGATCAAGAAAAATATTGTCCAGATGCTGTCATATGTTTTCCTATCAAAATGGAGGAGGAGACCCATCATGTTGGAATCACATTTTATATCTTATTTCTAGAGGGACATCCTCCAGGAACACAGGCAGTATGTTAATCAAAAACTGAAGGTATACCTGCCAATTTACTGTAGAGGAAGAAGGTATGGGCCAATTAAATGGCCTCCAACTATGCGAGCCCGCATGTTCACATTGAACCTGTGCTGACTGCGTGTCTCATTGAGGACATGTGGATTTTCATATTCCCATATGTGACTGTTCCTATGGTTGAGTACATACCCATATCTGTCAAAAGTGGCTTCGTCAGTGAACAGCACTGAGGAAAAAAGTATAGATTTCACCAGGATGCTTTAATGTCCAGTTGCAAAAAAGTAACTGGGGAATGAAGTTGGCTGATCCCAAGGTGTTCATCTTCAGTGAAGTACATGTTGAAGGATGAGCCTACAGTCTGTAGAGCACTTCTTGTTCAAAGCCTGGAGTGCGCAGGGTTCAATTTGCACCGGCATCTGATCTATGAATTAATTGGGATTCAGTCCTTTGTAGATGCCAATTGATAGACTGAAAGGTGTTATGATGAGGATTTTGTCTCTCTGGATATTTTTTTCAGTACAGTCGCATAGCTATGGATGCAGGTCTTCTAACTTCATAACACATTAAATGCATACCGACAAGCTCTGAAATTATTTATGTTTAACTGTATGTAGGACTTGTAAATGACCCACTTGAACGGTATAAAAAATGCTCCATGTGGACATAAAGGTGGTCAACAACTCATTCTAGGCAAGCTTATCAAGCAGTGAATGGAAACTAATTCACATTCATGAAGCTTTGCTATCTCCCTCCAACCTGTCTCTTCCACAGTTAACACCAAGTTGATCTATCACTACCTTTCATCTACGAGTGCTACATATGAAATGTTTACTAACACTTTTATTGGGATAGTGGTGGAGATTAGTTCTGTTAATTTAGATGGTAGGATTCAGCTATTTCTGGTTTGCTGTTTTTTGTCATTGTTTGTTTTCCTTTTTTTGAATTTAAAAATGAGTATAAAGTTGTAGCACTATTCAATATCAATACATTTTCAAGTCACAAATGATTGTATCTCTGTGATTAAACAGTTAAGAGTAAATGTGATCTCAGAAGGCCTAAAATGTATTAAATTGAAATAATGACAACTGTAAGTAAATTATAAACAAACAAAAGAAATGCAGGTGAGGTACAAGGCTCAAATCATCTATGCTGTGCTACAAAATCCTACACTTTGCCATATCAGCTAAACAGACATCTAGTATTTTTTGTATGATTAGCTTGAATAATCACAAATGCTTTACACTGTTCTCAGTGATATGCATACCTATGCTAGAAGCAAATTGTTAACAAAACAGTGATGCCCATATCATTGAAAATTAATAACCACTGACTATGATTCCAAGATTTCCCCACTAAAGGGGCATGAACAAACATTTGCATGATACATCTGAGGCATGCATTATTTTAATTTAATGGATCTCTGACTAACATCCTGTGCCATATATTATGCATTATCTTCACATTTTGAGTCTGCTGACCATAAGTTTACAATCTCAAAATTTTTGTCTATGACCCCTATGTAATACTTTAAATTTGTGCAGTCAAATTCTGAAACACTCTGTTTATATATGCATAGGGAAATATTGTTAGAATGGTTATGATAACCTCAAGGAACTTTTAATACTGAACACTAAATAAATGGCTAACATATTATATTCAGCTATTAGTCTATTCTTAATAAATTTATGCTACATTTAAGAAATTGGCACAATTTTATTCCAATTTATTTTTCACATGTTAATAGTGTTGTTGTTGTTGATGATGATGGTATTATTATTATTATTATTATTATTATTATTATTATTATTATTATTATTATATACAGAGTGCAGGAAAATATGTACAATGAATTTATGAGTAGGAAGAGAATTGAAAATAGGCAACATATGAACAAGAAAAAGTCATGTATATTTTGCTGTGGTACTTCAGGCATTAGCTCCAAAGCTACAAATATGTTCATGGAAGGACAAGATGACTGAAAACACAATAGCTAACCTTAACAATTTGTTTATTCTGTCAAATACAGAGCATTACTTCAGTGCATCACATACTGTAATGTTAACTAATTGAAGTTCAAGTACAGTAACTGTTTATAAAACATACCTATAGTAGTTTTTTGTATTGGGAATTTTTCACAGTGAAATATATTATAATATGACAAATTATTGTTATGAAATCACTCAAATTTCACTAATTTTGTTCCACTTACTTGGACATGTTTCGAAGGCGATTGCCTCCATCTTCAGCTTGGTCCCACTGGCCGCTTCCCAGTGTGTTATTAAGATGTCGTTCTATGGCTCTAACTGTGGCTTTAAATTCAGTTTAAAAAACCACTTAAACACCAGCACAAAAGACAAAATTCTGCCAGGTAAGCAATCAGGCATTTATGAAATTGGTTGCAAAAACTGTCACATGAAATACATAGGAAAAACAAAAAGAAATATTACCATACGTTTTAAGGAACACATGAGAAATGTTAAATACAAGCACACAGAAAAATCAGTGGCAGATCATTTTTGGTAAAAAAATCATGATTTCCAAAAGGAACAAAAACTATTAAAAGCTCTTCATAAACCCATAGAATTAACAGTATGGGAAAATATATTTATAAACAAAAACAAAGAATTTTTGGTTAATTTTGATCTCCCAAACAACAGTTACCTTATCAATAAGTTCGTTAGAGCCACAGAGCGACATCTTAATACCACACTGGGAAGCGGCCAGTGGGACCAAGTTGAAGATGGAGGAAATCGCCTTCGAAACATGTCCAAGTAAGTGGAACAAAATTAGTGAAATTTGAGTGATTTTGTAACAA
The DNA here is from genome assembly GCA_030762175.1 of Metallyticus violacea. Classification (NCBI taxonomy): domain Eukaryota; kingdom Metazoa; phylum Arthropoda; class Insecta; order Mantodea; family Metallyticidae; genus Metallyticus; species Metallyticus violacea. The sequence continues at coordinate 100,542,186 of CM060846.1, read as the reverse complement.
TAATTTGTCATATTATACCTATGGTAGTTCTGAAAATGCCTTACTACCTGTATGCTGAGTGATAGTGCACAACTTGTGATCGCATGATTGTGTATGACAATAGTTTTCATTTGACTGGCTATGAACATATTTCACATTGTAACATGGCTATGACATTGATGCATATTGATGCCTATAGTTCCACATTGAAGTATCTGATATTTGTTCCCATACTGTAAATACTTAGTGTCAAGCCTCCTTTCTACTGATAAATTCTTTGTTCATATTTTTTCCACATCACTTTAGAGAAAAACTAGCTGAAAGTTTTTTTCACCAGTAGCAAAATTATTATGCCGGTATTTGTGAAGCTAATTACAATGCTACCATTTGTTCATATATGAGCCTCTGGTTGCAGTGCACTGAGAAACATCATAGTATTTAATTATTGATATTTAACAGTTACTCTGAAATTTCTGAAAGTTGTTCTTAAGGGGAAACATACTTGTTAGCATTTCTTTAATTAAATAATATAATTAGCCTATAAATCAAGTATCAATTGCATCAGTTTAGAAGGGTAGGTCCATAAGTTTCTGGCATAACCATTTTCTAGGTATGATAAAGACAAAAACTATATTTCACTTTTCAATATAGTTACCCTTTATTGCAATACACTTCTCACATCTTTGAATTAACATTTAAATTCCCCCCCAAAATATTCAGAAGTCTTGTCTGCAAAATAGGCATAAACAGCATCCATCAATTCTTCGTCACATTTAAATTTCCTTCCTCAAAGGTACTTCTTGAGTTTTGAGGAGAGGAAATAGTCACTGGGTGCTAGATCTGGGCTGTAGGGCAGATGGTCCATCTCCTTGAAGCCACATTTCTTCACAGCTTCCTTTGCAACAAGAGCTTTGTGCACAGGCTCATTGTAATGAAGAAGGCGCACACCACCACTAAGCTTTCCTTGCCTTCTCTCTTTGATCGAAGCACATAGTCTATGCAGTAGCCCAGCATAGTACTCCCCTTTACTGTGGTGTTCCTCTCCTTGAAGTCAATGAAGAGTATTCCTTCACAGTCCCAAAAGATTGTGGCCATGGTTTTCTTGGTTGAATGAGTGACCTTGGCCTTTAGAAGCAGTGCTTTGCCAGGTTTATGCCACTCCATTGATTCTGTTGAGAACAAAGGATTATAGTAGAGGACCATCTCCTGTAACAATGGTTTATGGAACTTCTCTCTCATTGCCACGGCAGAGCTCCAAAAATGCCTGGCAACAGATGACTTATTGCTGCTTTCGGACTAAGGAAAGAAGTCTAGGCACCCATCTTGCACTAACCTTATTCATGTTTAATTATACGTGAATAATTCAAAGAACTGTTGGTTTAGAAAAGCCCAATCTTGCTGCTATTTCTGAATCTTTGAGCCACCAGTCTTCCATAATTTCTCCTTCCACAAGAGCGATGTTTTCAGGAGTGAGCACCTCCAAGGGCCGATCTGAACACTCTTCATCTTCAAATGCTTTCTCGACCCATTTAAAAAAGTTTGGCCGATTCTTTTATGGTAGAATATGAGAGCAATAAGTTCCTCGTATATTACCGTCCAATCGCTGTTTAATTTTATTTGAAATAAGGCCTTTTATATGCAACTATATCTGAACATCTGAACACAGTGGAGCAGAGGTTACACCTGCAATTATTTACTTAACAGATAAGGTATGATACCAAATAAAGATTTTGTGAAGGTGATAATCCTTATTGGCGTGGCCAAAAACTTATGGACCTACCTTTGTATCTAGAGTAGTTTTCCGAAATTTTGCAAGCTTCACATTAATAAATACAACTATTTCTTCCAATACAATCAGACTAAAACAACTGCCAGCATTCAATTTAAATATTTTTTTCCATTCTGAGCTTCTTGTTTCATACCTGGTAGATAACTTACAATATTCCTCCTCCTGGTGCATGTGCTAAGTTGTGGTGGGTGGATTCCACCATTTCTGATTGCCTCTTCCTATATATTGTGATATGGAATTTTGAGCAACACAAGAATCTGAATTATTTGCAGAGACCTTTGAGGCTGTGTCTTGCATGTAGGATTTTCAGTGTTTTCTGCACAACCAGAACATTATGGTCATCAGAAAATCAATTGGTGTGAGAAACTAATTTTCAACTTCAGTAAGACACATCAGTATTTGCTACTCTTGACATTTCATCTTGTAATATGAAATCTTAACCTAAGAACTGCAGAAAACTAACAGACAATGAGTCAAAAATGTGAATAGTTTAATCACTGAAAGGTATACTATGCATCTAACTGTTAGTTGCAATGGTAAGCATTATAACTGATTTAGAAATTTGAGAGTTACTCTTTGTTGATAATTTGATGGCTAGTTACTTTTCAGTGGTGGTTTAAGTCATGTAATAAGGAAATAGAGAGAAGCTGTAAGGAATGAGGGCTTGTGGTGAATCAGAATAAAACAAAAGTGATGGTGTATAAGATGGGACTTAAGCTAGGTAAAGAGGATAGATGGTATTATAATTATTTTGGACAGATATATCCAGATTGTCAAAAAATTTTGTTTACCTTGGTTTAAAATTGAGCATTATAAGAAAATGGGATAAGCTAAAGAAGTTAACTTGGCAAAGTAAAGTTAGTAATTAAATTAGTGCACACATGCCTATAAAAATAGGCCTTGTGTTTGAAGTAAGATGGTTAGAGAGCATTTATGTTACTCTAGTAGAATCTAAATAGGTTTCTGACAAAGAAATTTGAGGTAGAAGGTTGGGAGGAAACTAATAAAATAATGGTTCTGTAATTTCAAACTGTACTATTGAATGTCACAAAATTCTGCTAATGTGGGTGCTATGATTGAAATAGCTAAAACTAGGGAGACGGTTATAGAGAGGGTACTAAAATATTGCTAGCCTATCCAAAAATTTCCAGAGAGGCATATACTGAAAGTATGCTTGAAATACCAATTGAATAGTAGAAATGATAATTATTAGATAGGGAAGATCAGAAAACAGTTACAGAAGATGGGATGAGATATCTGGGCTAAGAGGAAGTATTTGCTAATAGGATTTTGAAAGATGATAAAATGTAGATTTGAAGGTAAGAACAGAGCATATATGCTGTAATAAAATAAACAAGCTCATTTAAATTTTATTGGCAATTAAGGTGGATCCAAATAGAGAACAGTATATCAACAAAGGGAATATAAAGGCACAGAAGTGGACAGGGTGTTTGAAGTTGGGAGTATTGAGGTAGAAGAAAGTTATCGAAAATGTGGAGCAGAGAAATGTCCTATTAGTAGGAATGTTGAAAATGTTAAATATGAATCAATACTTTATATCTACATAATTCTCTTACATTAACATTACATTTATACAACATTCTTGGAGTGCTTGTTATTTTAGCATCTTTACATTTAACAACCTGGTTGTATATGCAATAGATCCTTATTTGCACTCATTACCCCTTTCCTCTATTTCATAACTATCCTCTTCCTTTACTTTATTTCTGGTCCATACTTATAAATAAAGTACTTATTTTCTGTTTCTTTCATGTTAATCACTCTAATTTTGCTTTTGCTCTTGTAATTCTTTTATCTATCCCTGAGTTTTTGGCACCGTCTTTTTTGATAATCTCCCCAAGGATGATGACACTCTCTTGCCTCCCAAGTAATCACCTGACCAGCTGATTCCCTCCTTCCACTTCTCCCCACCGTATCATTTACAAAACTCAGCTGTTTCACTGGAGTCTCACTCTGTGACAATCTTGTTATGCTCGCTGCTATACACTCCTACCTTGCCTGCCAGATGCTAGTTCCTTGCTTGTAGGTTGTTCCCATTTCTTCTCTCCTCCTCTTTTCCCCTCTAGTCATAATTTCTTGACCTTGATGTTGTGTCATTAAATTTCCATCTGTTGCACTCTGTGACATCCTTGACATGCTAGCTGCTATACACTTCTCCTCTCCCTGCTGGATGCTAGTTTCTTGCTCGCAGATTGTTCCTTGCCCACAGGTTGTTCCTGTTTCTTCTTTCCTCTCTTCCCCTCTAGTCATCATTGCATGACCTTGATGCTGTGTCATTCGGTTTCCATCTAACCATAACTGCATTCCGCACATAAAGGCTCTTCTTCTTTCAATTCTGGCTTTCTTCATCTCTTTTATTAATTCCCCTCTTGCTTCTCATTCTATTTTCCATAGTCATTTTCAATAAATATTCTTGTGCCTTTTAATTTCTCAATTTTGGCTAATACTTTCCATTCCACATTCATTGAGAACAATTTAACTAATATTGGCCTTGATCTCTCACCCCTTCTTTCAATTCACCAGGAGTCTCTAAGTTTCCATCCCTCCAGCTTGTTGCCCAATATTCCTTCAATAACTTCTTCCACTTCTTCCCATGTCTTTTTCCTTCCTCATTCTTCCACTCCAAAGATCACTACATTCAGCTTCCTGTTCTTATCTGCCAATTTCTCCATTTTTACTATTCTTCTCCTGCATTCCTCTAACTCTCCTCCTAATTCTTCTTTGAGACATTCAATCTTCTGCATTTTCTCTTCTTTTCTCGCCTCCCTATTTTTAATCTCCTTTATATCTTCTCTTATTCCCTTGAACATAGACTTCACTTGCTCCATTTTTACGTTTTTCTTTATCCACATTTATGGATTCTCATCTCTTTAGAACTACAACACGCATCCCACTTTCCCATACTAACAAGCATTCACTCAATACATCCTTCCTCTTTGCACTCATGCAAGCTATTAAATATATACCATTTGAATGCTTAGAAACAAAAATTTGAAGATTTGGTTTTCTTAAACAGAAATGGTTAAAAATAAACAAAGAAATTGCATATAAGAAAATATTTTATGATAAGAACTGAAGTTAAGGTCTAAGGGTAATATTTATACAATATAAAAAAAATGGTAATGTTCGTTAAATAATTAGAAAATATTATTTTAGTGTCAAGATGCTAGGCAAAAAGGTAAAATTTGTACTATTTCGTATATACCAGGGATGAATTAAATATTAAACTGGCAATCATATTTTGGAAGATACAAAGAAATGAAAATAAATGTTTTGCATGTGATGAGAAACTCTGAGTAGAAGGTATAATATCAAGCAAGAGGATAAATAGGGAATTGATTAGTAGCTGAACTAAAGCATCTGCATAATTCATGTCTTTTGCTTCTTGTGTGGATAGAATCAGGGTCTTCTAGTTACTCAAAGACCCCATCTATAGGGAGAAATTTTGAAAGGGCAAATTGAAAAAAAGAATAAAATTAGAATATGTTTGAGATGAACATTATGGTGTAGTAAGTTGTTTTCTTTGTCTTTGTTTTAGCTTTGTGCAAAGCAAGTGTTGGAGCCAAGTCTTATTGTTAATATATGAATTGTATTTAGAGCAATAAATTTAAAAAAAACGATTATCAGATTAATTCATTACATGCATGAAACAGTTTGATTTCGGTACATTCAGATGCCTCTATGACATTATGTAATGAATAATGTACAATAAAATCTTTTCTTTTAATCCTCTGTTGATCGCAGTGCAATCAGAAAGTACCAGCCTTAATTTTACTTGTGCCACTTTTAGCCATTTGTCTTTGAAAGGCTGCCCCTCTCAGTCCCTTCCTGGCTAACAAATGTATTGTTTGCCATTGATAAGTCATCATTATTGGAGTTACACATGCAGTAAAATTCAGTATTGGCATGAACTGAACTTGTCCATTCTTTCTACAAGACCTAGAATTAGTTCTCCATTTATTACAAGATGAAGATGTCAATGAAGAGCATCTGGATGAACAACATGAAGAAGAAAGTGATACTGATGCAGATGATTTGCCTCCCAAGAGGAGAGAAGGGAATTCTGACATGATGGAAAGTGACTTAAAAGATTAACCTCTTTTTATAGATACTGTGTTCCATTTAAGGGGGGATAGAAGCACAATGTGGGGAAAGCATCCTGAACCCAGAGGTACATGGAGAATAAGTACACAAAATTTTCTCACTAGATTGACATGCATTATTCATGAAGCACAACATGCCAAAGATGCACTAGATCCTGAAAACTATTTATAACTGATGAAATGTTGGCTGCTATGGTCCTATACATAAATCAGTATATATATAGAATCTATAAGAGGAAAATCTGTAAGTGAAACAGGTTCAAAAGTGATTGACATTATTGAATTAAGAGCATTCTTATGTCTTTTATATTTGGCTGTTATTTTCCAAGCAAATAGAATGATGATGCTAGAAGATCTTAGGGGCACAGATTGCAACAGAGTTGAAAAATTTCATTTTGTAATGAATCAGAAACAATTCCTTCTTCACTGCCTCTGTTTTGATGATTGAAATACAAGACAGGAGTGTAAGATTTTGGACAACTTAGCAAAAATCTCTGAAGAATTTTCATTCTTTTTTTAAAACTGTAAGTAAAGATATTCTCTTGGCGTATGTGAGTATTTAACAATCAATGAAAAGCTTGATGCGTTTTGTGCAAGATGCCAGTTTAAGCAGCATGTTCCATCAATGCCAGCCAAGTATGGAATTAGAATATATTTTCTGGTAAATGCTAAAAAATCTTATTGATAATTTGGAAACTTATGCAGCAAAACAGCCTGAGAGACCATTTTCTGTAAGTAACAAACCTGCAGAAGTTGTTAAATGGTTGGTAAGCTTATCTATAATACTAGCCATAATATAACCCCAGTTGTTAAACAGGGGAAATTTTACAAACAGCAAACAGGACTTACTATGGGTAGTCCTTTATCTCCCTTTTTAGCTAATCTATTTATGAGTAGATTTGAGACACATATCACTTCTGCCTTTCCATGTATTTTTAAAATTTGGTATAGTATGTAGACGATATTTTTTCCATAGTCAACAAAAAATTGATTGATGATGCCTTAAAACTCTTGAACATACAAGATAGAAATATCTCTTTTACATATGAAACAGAAATAGATGGCATGTTGCCTTTTTTAGACATCAAAATAATGAAGAATGAAGAAAATCTGAACTTTGGTATATACAGAAAAGATACACATACAGAAAATCACATCAAAGCAGATGGTTTTAACCCCATAACACATAAACATGCAGTTTTTAACAGTTTGACACATCGGTTGGTGAACTTACCAATTAGCAAAGAAGAATTTCTTAAAGAATATAAAAAGATAGAAGAAATTGCGATTCAAAATGGTTTTAGTAAGAAATTGGTACACAAAAAAGTACAAAAGTTCCAAAGGAAGAAATTGATAAAAGACACCACCACCCTTTCAGCAGATAAAAATAAGTTGGTTTTTAAAAAATTTACATTTCATCCAAGGGCATTGAAGAAGTTTCAAAATATTTTTAAAGATTACAATATAAGATTGGCACCTGTCAATAGATATAGTTTGAAAAATATTCTAAAGGACAATGTTGATGAAAGTACCCCAAATGAAGGAAAAGCAGGTATTTATAAGATAACTTGCGGAGAATGTGATAAGATTTATATTGGAAAAACAAAAAGGAATATAGGCACACGTTTAAAAGAACATTTTAGGAACATAAAATACAAACAGATGGAAAGGTCAGCTGTAGCATATCATTTTTGGACAGAAAATCATGACATAATTAAAAAAGTAGAATTGTTAAAAGCAACACAGGGATCTACAGAATTGGCTACATGGGAAAAAATTCATATTTACAAACACAGAGATCGTATAATGAACTTTGACGTTCCGGAAGAAGTAAACACAAACTTTAAGTTCATCAAAGTACCACCAGGGCAAAACCTTACATCAAAAAGTGCAATCGAGTCTCCAATCAGTCATCCCGTGGCCGAGGATGAAGACGAACGTCTTTGAAACATGTACCACATTTTATGACAAGTAAGTGAAGCATTAAGAGTGTTTTGATGACAAAAAATTAAATCAAGTTGTTAAACTGTTTACAGATATGGACTAAATTACCAATTTGAAGAAAAAGAAATTATCATATGTGAAGTGGATCGACATACTGAATGTGAAGTGAAACAAGGAAATTAAACCATCAATATTTGGCTCTGGTCTCCTACATTCCTCAGAAAAGTCAAAATATGTTCACAGTTTTCAATTATGCATACAGATGACTGAATTGATGATCATACTGGAGAAAGTGCAAAATCTATAATGCTAACTTTCTATAAGACCAAGAGTGGAGTGAATACCAATGATAAGATGTATGTGAGTTACATTGTGTCCAGAAATACAAGACATTAGCCACTTGTTTTCTTTGTTATGCTAAATATAGTTGGCATAATGCTGAAATAGTGAGTGACCATTGGAAATGGACTAGAGGTCAACAAGAGGAGAGACTTTAATAGAAATTTTGTATGAGTAACTGGTATCTAAAGAGCTTTTTTATAGATGTATGTATCCAGTAGGACTGCATAGAGAACTACAGTTGGAGCTCCAAAAATACTAACTTGAATCTGGAGGCAAAGAAGAAGAAGCAATAGGTTGAGCTTTCCAACACTTTTTGAAAAGAAGCATTGTGACTCTTGCAAGCTTGCTAAAACAAAGATGATCTCCAGAATGACAAGTTGCAAAATGTAAAATGTACTTTTCTTTGGAACATGGAAAAATTATGTCTTGAATGCTTTGCAGGTTTGAACTTAGAGAAATAGAAGGACAGTGTAAAATAAGAAAATGGAAATAAAAGCGTAAATCATTGCCATGTTGTTATAAAAGTAGGTAATATGTATATACTTTATATTTTGATGTAATGTTTTCTTTCCTTTATACTATACTTTATATATGCTGCATTTTCTGTCAAGATTATGATGATGTAATATTCATTGTTTGGCTTATTTTGTTTAGGCTGGTATTATATTAGTATTAAGATAAAAATAATGATCAAAGCAGTTGTACTACCAATGAGAATAAATATAAAAATGATAGCATTGAAACTTATTATAATAATAATGAAATACTAATTGATATCATTGTATGATTCAGTTCAACTACACACTCTTAAAGCTTCACTTACTTTTCATAAATGTATGGAACCAGTTTCGAGAACATTTAGTTCCCATCTTCAGCCAGGCTAAAGTTCAACTGTTGGATCATTCGTTGAGTTGTGGGAATGTATATTCTGCTCTGGTGGTGGTGTGATAAACTTGTAGTTTATGTTTTCATCCCCGCAATGTCAGAGTTCATTATGTTGTCTTTGTATTTGTAGATGTAGTTTTTCTCCCAGATTGCTAATTCCATAAGTCCTTGTAATGATTTTAATAATTTTGCTTTATTTATTATGTCGTGATTTTTGTCCAAAAGTGATATGCTGCTGCAAATTTCTCTATTTGCTTGTACTTTATGTTCCTGAAATATTCCTTTAACCATGTGCCTATGTTTCTCTTTGTTTTTAAAATATTCACATATAATCCATAGGCCACAAAAAAATTTTAGAATATTCTTAAAGATTTTAATATCAGGTTGGCACCGATTAGTAGATTTAATGTTAATGATAGTATTCCACAAGAAGAAAAATCAGGTATTTACAAAATAAACTGTGCAGAATGTGAAAAAATATAGACTGGAAAAACAAAGAGAAGCATAGGCACACAGTTAAAGGAACATTTCAGGAACATAAAGTACAAGCAAATAGAGAAATCTGCAGTAGCATATCACTTTTGGACACAAAATCACGACATAATAAATAAAGCAAATTTATTGAAATCGGTACTAGGACCTACGGAATTAGCAACCTGGGAGGAAATCCACATCTACAAATACAAAGACAACATAATGAACTACGACAATGCCAGGGATGAAAACATAAACTACAAGTTTATCACACCACCACCAGAGCAGAATATACATTCCCACAGCTCAACGAAAGATCCGACAGTTGAACTTTAGCCTGGCTGAAGATGGGAACTAAATGTTCTCAAAACCAGTTCCATACATTTATGAAAAGTAAGTGAAGCTTTAAGAGTGTGTAGTTCAACTGAATCATACAATGATATCAATTAATATGATTAGCTTCACTGTGCAAGTTCCAATTTACATTTAAATAATGAAATACGCTCACACAAACCAACATAATTAGATAAAAGTTCATTGTGTCCTCTAAATGCTACACATTACCTTGTCAAGATTAGAGCACAACCATCATAGGATTAATTTATTTATAAAGTAAAAATTCATGTTCCACCTTGAGCAATATTGAATTTAAATGTGTTACATTTAAACATTCTACCATTGTGCTAGTATCTAATGTCATTTAGATATCCTTCAAAAACTCACATAAGTGTGAAGTTTTCTCTTTGGAAGGAACAGAAGACAAAATTCTATATAAAGTTGATATTTTTAAGGTCTATTTAATCATAAGTTTTTAAGTAGAGTTCATACATAATACCTGGGTATTTATTTTTTTTATTATTAAATCTAATAACATGCGATTTGTGCAACATTCTATAAAAAATTAGATATATAATCTCAGACTTAAAGTGGTGCATATAAATTATGTTTTCCTTTGTTGTATTTTACATTTTATGTCATTCAGTACAAAAATATAATTAAATTGGTGAATTATAATATGTGCTTAGATGTTGTGAATTAAGTTCCTAAATTTGCGAACAAAAATATAAGCAAATAACTGAATTATCCTACCAATTGTATGTGTTGAGACATGCCTTGAAATGGGATTATTTCTCAGTGAAAATTTATTCTAAGACTGGCATCAGGTTATGCTAATGGCCATCTGTAGAATGGTAACAATTGTTGCTGTAGATAAATTATGCATGATGAGCATTTTCATATGAAGCCAAAATGCTAATTTGCACTTTTGTAATTTTGCTATGATTCTCATTATTTTCCTTTTATTTGTTGTTGGACATTTTAGTGAAATTGTTACATCTTATTCTTATCTCTTGCTATAGTCTCAGTCACCCTGCTTACGAAAACTGTATTACTCATGATAACTGTTAATTAACTGAATTGAATTTTATCTTTCTTCTTTTATCTTATGTTTTCACTTAGTTTTGTTCTGTGTTGCTAAAATAATATAGAAGTTTTAAGACATTTTATGTAAAAAAATGTATGGTTTGAAGCTCAACCTGTACATGAAAATGAATTAGAACTATAGACAAAAAATGACATACCATTCCATTTATATTGAAAAAATTAATTTATATTTGGAGTAATCGTTAGGTATAATTAGATTGTGTATGCTACTGCAATACCACCTTTTTCACCATTGCTGAATTTACTTACACAGGACTACCACCGCAGCCTTGATACAGGAGATGAGCATCTTTCCAGACCATGTTCTGCTTTTGCTAAAATTTTTGAACCTAAGCCAACTGAACAAGATAAAAATAAACATTCAAGCAACCTTGTAAAAGGAAAAAGCATGCCAAGTCTCAGGTAAGGTGAAGTTTTTTTTTATTGACAAGAATTTTCAAGTGTAGCTTTATTTCCTCAGTATTGTTCCTTCATGATTATCTTTGTGGAACTTCCATTTAATCCTCTGGCTGCTAATTCCTGCTTGTACCTACTCATCTTTTATGTTGTTTTCAATTTCCCATTAGATATGGTTAGTAATTTTAGAACAGGCACTTTAATGACATTTAAGTTAATATACAAGCTATATTTTAATATAAAATAGAACATGCTGCTTTTACATAGAATGAATACATTGCTCCCTTCTTTCTTTATATTCTGTTGCATTCTACTCCTACATTTATTCTCCCACATTTGAAACCACTGCAGGTACTAATCATCCAGGAGAGATTTTAGAGACATTTATAAAGCACATTATTTTATACAGAGGGTATTGATGCTGCTGCCCCCATCAAAAATACATTCTTAATAATAAGTTTAATATTATAAAATTTACTTCATTATGGTCATATTGATACTTCCTTTGAAAAAAGGACCTCTGAATTGGGTCATCAGTATCCAATTGAAAATTTACACAATGAAATGGAAGATGCTGGAATGCAATGATGATATAGATTATTAGTTATTACTGGTAACTAAAATTGTTTTTAATATAAAATGGAACTAATTTTATACTAATAAACACATTACATTCAGTTGCTAAGAGCTATAAAGAGAATAAAAGATGATTCCTATAAAATAAGAGGTGCTTAAGTGTAGGGTTGCCATAAGGGTGAGGAAAAATTCAGGACATAATTATGTCTTCATGAATTATGCCACATAATGACACAGATGTGTGTTTATACATGGTTCTAATTTCCATGGTCAAATACTAAATGAAACATGCTTAGTAAACTTGTAATACTGCAATATAACACATATTTTTTTTAACATTTTTAGCAATGATATATTTAGCTATTTCAAATAATTCTCTGAATATTATGCATTATTTGTTGTTTCTATGTTCTTAAATCGGTTATATTTTTCTAAACATGATTTCTGTTTTAAAAATGAAATATTTTATGATGTTATTAAATAATTATTAAAATGCAAGCATAACATGTCTTTTAAATTATACTGAATCACCAGGATTGCCCTAATGGATTCAACAATCAGTTCATTCCTGTTATCATCTGTCCATTGTGCATTGATAGTGGAAAAAATTAATTTCAACACATGCAATATGATCAGGTAACAGAAAGAGAACTACTGCCATGGTTGGCCGAGGTTGTTAAGGCATGGACTCATGAGCGGGATGTCCAAGGTTCAAACCCCTCCAGGACCATCCTCCCTGACTGAGGTTTTTTCCAGGTTTTCCTCAGTCCTCATAAATGGCAAATGCCAGGGAGGTGCACTAAAACTTCAACCTGGAATGATTCCTTCCTTAAAAAAAAAGAAATCCTTTCCCAATCATTTCATCTCATGTATCACCAGTGTCCACCACCTGTGGTGCCTCAGTGGTAAAAATGGGCGGTAAACACTATTCAAAAAAAAGGGGGGGAAAGAACTAGAACTGAGTCAGCTTCAGTAACTCAGAATATTGTTAATTAATTTTATAATAACTAAAACGTCTATCCATTGACAAAATATAGGGTTTCCGTGCCTCAAACAGGGATAAGATTCTTTCCACAGAAAGAAAAATATTCTGCCATCTAGTCTTTAAAGTTAACACTCCCAAAATTACAAAACCTTAAGTGTATTGACCCTTACTAGAAAAATAGAAAAAACTTAAAATCTTTTTATAAGAGCCTCTACACAAATAATTAAAGTATCAGTCCCAGTATATAGTGTGTTATAAAGTATATCAACTGGGCAACCAACTCCAATCAAACTGTCACCATACTCCAGCTCTTTCTTCAAGTGACTGAATACATTGTTTTCCCCTTTCCTGTAGATCCCATCAAAATTTGTAATTTTGTTGTCTGCTCCAAATACAATTAACTTTTTCAAAATATCAAAAATATTATAATTGTAAATAAGTAATCTGAAACAGCATGGGAAGTTTCATTTCGTAGTTTGTCAAAATCAATTAACTTAGTTTGTGTGCCTTCAGTCATGTAAAAATATTGAACTATAATTGGGAATATTTTGTGGTATCTTTTGTTGCTAGCATCAGTGGATACACTGAGAAAATCTTCATTCAAAATTGAATTTTTGAACATGCTGAAAGTATGGGGAGCAATTTTGTTCACAATGGCCTCAGTTTTTGTTTTAGCACTTGAAAATTGCATGCAATTGTATGTAATTTTCATCTTTAATCAGTTTTGAATACATTTCAGAATTACAAGTGCTTGAATTGTAGGGTATGTGATGTCTTGCAGTATGCTATGCAAATGTATATTCAGCTGCTACTACATTATTGACTTTACTAATTTCTTCAATTAAATATCCTTAAAGCACTGTGTATTTGAAGCAGCAGTCACACACTTCTTATGCTTAGAAGTTATCAAATGCTTACACAAAAAGCCCTTGCCTCCATGTGATATATTTACAAAAAAACTGAAATCCATATATAAATTAGCTTAGGGCTTCTTTTCTCTGATGTTTATTAAGAACCATAACTTGGAATTTTGAAACTCAGCATCCATTTTTTTATACAAAAAGACTTGTTAGTATTATTGCAATTAATGCAAATTTTGAAATAAATACTTCTAATTTCACAGAAAGCTTCATACTCATGCCTTCCTCATTTAACTGAAAGAAATTCCATTGCCCACACATTGTTGAATTTTGATAACCTTTTTTACATACACTGACATTCAATAAATTAAATTTCAAGGTTCTGATCACTAAACTGTTTTCCATAATATTTAGAACATCATAACCAAGTCTGTGGATTATAAAAATAGAAATGGGCAATTTATGTGCTCAGTCTTATGCCTTCACTCAGTTTTAGGAAGAGGAAGAGCACAAACTGCACTCATAGAGTTGAAAAATCATACCAAGAAGGGAAAGAAGAAAAAAAGCATTGATGAGCATAATGAAAATGACAAAAATAAGTACCAATTGTTAGAATTGAATGTAACAGAATGTAACAGAATTTTGTAATAGCTTGCTTTAAAAATTGAGGATATTTGTCATTTTTTATAAATGTAGTCAGGATGTTTATAATGTGCCTAAATCCAAGACAATCCTACTTTTTCAGGATGTATGACAACTTTACTTAATTGGATAGGGAGAGGCAGATGATTAAGAATCTGATTTAGATTTATTTATTCATTCACCAAACTTAGTAAAATTTACAAAGGTGTCATAAAAATATTTAAGTTTAAAATCACATGATTAACTATAAAAGGAGAGGTATTAATATTCACATATACAAGCTGTCCCAGAATTAACCACACAAATTGCAAAGAGTGTGGAGGGGTGCTGGATAAGCATTTTGAGATAGGGAACTTATGTTCTGTGGTTTCTAAATTTCCTGTAATAGCATAAAATTTGTTAATGGTCAGCACCTCACTGGTTAAACCTTCACAGCAGGTGAAGGTTTAATCATGCTTCACTTGTTCAAGGTACTGTTCCTGAATAGCGCCCTGGTTAAAGGCATATTATTTCAGTGGCGTTAGATATTGTGATGCAGGACAAGGTTCAAACCTCTTTAAGTGATTTTTTTTTTGTTCTTTCTTTCTTTCTCTCTTTCGTGTTGTAGTTACATGTTATTTGTTTTGTTTTCAGACCCACTTGTTCACTCTAAAGAATTAAGCAAAATGAATTACAATGTATATAATCAACTACTTGAGTGTTTAGACGACAAGAGAAGAAGAGTGTTTCTTCGACAAGTGAGAAGAGTGTTTATTGATTGATTTATTTTATGGACGCTCTTTAACATCTCAGGTCATCAGCATCCCATTCAACTCAGGGCGTGAAACGGCCGACAAATTTTGCTCAGAGGCCTCTCTTTCAGGCTTGAGGTTCTTTTTCGTGCCGTAAATGTACGACACGGGACCCACGGCTTTACTTCCCTTCCGAAGGAAGCCATACTTGGGATTTTTACGCCTGAAAAAATCCATCGGTCCTGGCCGGGTTCGAACCCGCGATCTTGGTCATAGGAGGCAAGTATGGTAACCACTACACCACCATGGCAACATGAAGAGTGTTTAGACGACAAGTAGTTGATTATATACATTTCAAAAGCTTCACTGTGTTTAGTTCCAATTAGAATTGTCGAATTTGTGTAATTTCGATAGTTCTTAAAATTTTAAATTACAATGTGTTTAATAAATAACAAAGTAGCTCTAAACTTGCAAGGGTAAAGCCATTAACCAAGGGTTTAATACTTTGACCTGTAACATACATGTAGTATTGTATGTGCAGATACATTTCAAAATTTAGATGTTTCCTTTACTCTAGCCAATTAAGGTAGACATAGCAAGTATTTAAAAAGAAAAATAAATGAATTTCTCCATAGTAAAGGGAAAATGTACCTGAATGAAACCAAATACCTAAGAAAAATTAAGTAAACTGCATTCTAGCTTTTCACTTCTGCATGAAAACCAAATAAAAGAAAATTGGAAAGATATTTTAAGTGCAAAAAATAAAACAGAGATCACCAGAGATGTTGTTTGAAGTGACAGCCTGCAACATCTCTTCAAAGAGTGCACCTGCGAAGAATGATCCTTGCACCATCTCAAATAGATTTGGAGTTTTAAGACCTCATCACAACCAAGCCAAAATTCTTGCTAGTAACTATTCATCAGTGTCAACTAATGATGTGTACACAAGGCTCTTAAGATGTTCCCATAAAAAAAATCTAGGGGGTTGAGGTCCGGAGAATGAGATGGCCAATTTACAGGACCAACTCTTCCAATATACTGCCTAGGAAGCGCACCATTGAGATAATCTCGTACTTCCACGTTGAAATGGGGAGGAGCTCCATGTGAAGCAACATCTGATTTTGGATGTTAAGATGTCTTCCAAAAACACAGGCAAAACATGGGTGAAGAACTGAAGATACATGTGCCCATTTAACCATGTAGGAAGTAGATACAGTCGAATTGTTTGATTGCACACAATGCCTGCCCACATGTTGATGCTGAATCTGTGCTGATAACCAGCCTACACTACTGCATGTGGATGCTCACACTCCCATACATGTCTGTTCCTATGGTTCAGAATTAGCCCAACTCTTCTGAACATGGCCTCGTCCGAGAAGAAAACCG
Organism: Metallyticus violacea; assembly: GCA_030762175.1. Lineage (NCBI taxonomy): Eukaryota > Metazoa > Arthropoda > Insecta > Mantodea > Metallyticidae > Metallyticus > Metallyticus violacea. Next base: position 100,525,630 of record CM060846.1, on the reverse strand, counting down.
AGGAGAAGAAATCAGGTTGTTCATTCTACCACTCCAAGGCCCACCTGCAGAACTTTAGTCTGGGACCAAAGTCTGCTGGCCCCAGGGCCTGCAACTTAAGCAGATGATAGGGAAAGAGTCGTTCTTCGTCCAGGACCCTATACACACTGGACTTGTCTGTATTCATGGCCCTGGCAATTGCTCTGGGGCTGGTGGAAGGCTCTACCAAACCTTGGTAAGCTTCTCTTGTTCAAAGGCTAGAGTGTGACACCTTTAGTTTGCACCGGCATCGATCTGTGCACCATTAAAGATCCAGTTTCCCGCGATGGACTTTTGGAAGGTCGAGCGATAAGGATGATGTCTGTCTGGAAATCTATCCCTGAACAGCTACAGATGCATGTCCTCTTGCTTCCCTATAAATCAGATGCATATGAGCAAGCTCGGCAAATGAAAATTCGTAGCCATGTTTCAAAGCAATTGTAAACAGTCAGGTGCATTTGATACACCAAGCAGAAAATGGCCCATTAACCACTCAGATGACTACCTTACTCGGCCGTAGTCCCGAACGGTAGAGAAGTAAGCCGGCGGGTTACGATTTTCAGTATTAGGGATTACTTTAGGCGGATAATTTCCTTGATGCACATGTAGACCTCTTAGCTCAATTGGTTAGAGTGTATTGCTAAAAACGTGAAAGTAGTAGGCTCGAACTCCTACGTATAAGCATTTTTTCCCTCTCACTTGTGCTCTTTTTAATAGAATAAATTTTAATTTTTCATAGGTTAGGTTAATTTAGTTTTGACACAAAAATAGTTTAGGTGTAACAAATAAATAAACATAACAACAACAACAACAACAACAACAGCAGCAACAACAACAACAACACAACAACAACAACAACAACAACAACAACAACAACACAACAACACTTTCTGGAGTGCCGTTCGGGCGGAATTCGTCTTTCTCCGCTATCGTTCAGGATTTCGGCCGCAGGACAGGGTTGGTTTGCAATAGCAGCACAGGATCGGTTTGTAAATTCAAGTCTCAGCTGTGATATACTATATGCTTCGCGCTTGCGCAATTAACTTCGTAGCACTTTTGAACTGATAGCCGTCTCGTGCATACCCTCGCAGAACGAGACAATTTACTGAAGTAGCAAAGAAAATAATTTTCACTTTCTCTTGTACTGTGTATTAATACTATCTTTTCCCGACTACTTGGGAAAGACGTGAGCATTTTAAATGAAAATGTAATTCACTTACTTACGTTATATTGTGTATCAGCTCGGATATTCGATTTCGAAAAAGAATCATAATTTTGAAAGTTTACAAAAGGGATTATAAATGCCCTATCTCAAAATGCTTATCTAGGATCCCTTCACAAGCCTTGCAATTTGTGTGGTTGAATTCTGGGACATTTTCCTTGCATAATTACCAATGTACACTCAGGTTTTATCAAAATATTAATAATTATTAATAAACCTCTGCCAGTGGTCATTAATGCTTGTTTTTAATAAGAAAGAAAAATAATATATGCTTAGATGCACAATATGTGAACATTTTACCAAGAAAAAGAAAAAATTGAAAACTCAAAACATAGAGAACTCAAAACACATATTTTCTAAATCAAAATTTATCCTGAAAGAGAAGTATTATCATCTGATGTGCTTGAGAAAAACATGTCATTTAGGTGATATTTTTTTGATTGATTTATCGACGCTCTTTAACATCTCAGGTCATCAACTTCCCATTCAACTCGTGGCGTAAAACGGCCGACAAATTTTGCTCAGAGGCCTCTCTTTCAGGCTTGAGGTTGTTTTTCGTGCCGTAAATGTACGACACGGGACCTACGGCTTTACTTCCCTTCCGAAGGAAGCCATACTTAGAATTTTTACGCTCGAAAAAATCCATCGGTCCTGGCCGGGTTCGAACCCGCGTTCTTGGGCGTAGGAGGCAACTATGGTAACCACTACACCACCAGGACTGAGATCTGATTAAGAGCAGAAATATTTTACATAATATCTATGGTGCTGATTTCAGCTGCTTGCACCGCCACAGGTGACCGAGGCGTTAAGGCACGGACTCATGAGCAGGAGGTCTGGGTTCGAATACCGCCAGTACCGTCCTCGCTGACCCTCAGTTTTTCCAGGTTTTCCTCAGTCCTCATAATGACAAATGCCGGGGAGGTACCCTAAACTTAGGCCTGGAACGATTCCTTCCTTAAAAGTAAATCCTTTACCAATATATTATTTCATCTCATGTATCGTCACTGTGGTGCCTCTGTAGCAAAAACAGGCATTAAACACTATTCATTCATTCATTCAGCTGTTTGCTAAACAAAAACTAAATTGCAATCTCTGTACAATAGGTGGGATTTTATCATTATCTGGAACATACCTTAAAATAAGAATGCATTCCAATATTGGTTACCAAGGAGCTTTTACCTAAGAATAAATTAATTTTTATTTGGAATATACCTTAAAATCATAATGCATTTCAATATTGGTTACCAAGTGGCTTTTCCCTAAGAATAAATTAATTTTATTTCAATAAATAACATTAAAATTAAATTTACATATTCATCTTTATTCATAAATCACTAAATACAATAATTATTTTTTATTCTAAATAATTAACTACAAAATGTTACAATTTATTTGCCTCAGACCCCAGTATGTGGTTCATCAACAGCTGCCTACTGTAATAACTAGGTTCCAATCCAACAAAGGGCACAATAATAAAAGGATTTTAATATCGTTACATATAGAATTATTTTTATTAATTAGTTATAAATTCTACAAATTAATAATTCCATTATTTCTAAGCTACCTATTTATTGCTGAATTCATAAAAAAAAAGGTAAACAAACAACAATCCAACCAAAAATCTAAGAATTCAGCACTACCAAAACTATGGTTCTCCCTACCATTAGGTTATATGTATAATAAAGAACCTCTAAAATAAATTACCATTTTCATAACTGCCCATGCCCTCAAACTCCTTCCTTATACTTCTGATCCACCTATCCCTTACTTTTCCTAAGAATTTCGTAATCTTATTTATTTTCTCTACCCTCATATCTGTCAACATTTTAATTACTATATATCATGTTGTAGTTTGTCCCATTTTTCAACCCAGATACTATTCCTCCACTGTTTAGCATTTCACATTCTATTTATTCAATGGAAAGTACTATTCACTTTCCCACATAAAATACATCCTTCTTTAAAATTTTTTCTTAATCTTTTTAGAAATAATGACTCTGTACACAAGACTTAATCTTTCACATTGATCATAATTATCCATATGTTTCTCTCATTTGCAATTTATTTGCCATACTTGCCTCCTAAACCCAAGATCGCGGGTTCGAACCCGGCCAGGACCGATGGATTTTTTTGGGCGTAAAAATCCTAAGTATGGCTTCCTTCAGAAGGGAAGTAAAGCCGTGGGTCCTGTGTCGTACATTTATGGCACAAAAAAGAACCTCAAGCCTGAAAGAGAGGCCTCTGAGCAAAATTTGTCGGCCGTTTCAAGCCCTCAGTTGAATGGGATGCTGATGACCTGAGATGTTAAAAGAGCGTCCATAAATAAATAAAAAAAATCAATGCAATTTATTTGAATTATTTTATACAGATCTAAATAACTTTTTTCCTCAAAGCTAGCCCAAATATCTAGCTTCTGTACATCTTCTACCTTCTGCCTCACTGATTTCCAAAATCTACCAACATTACTTTCATCCAGTTGCCACACATCCCCATTTCAATTTCTTTTAATATTTTCCCCTTCTCCCCTATCCACATCTCTCTTCCATATACTCTCTTTGGTACTTAAGACATTATTTTAGTACATTGTTATTATCAAATTTTAAACGTCTGTGCCAATATTTCATTATTCTTTCCACTATTATACCTTTCCTTCCTACTCTTACTAGTTTTTCCAAACTCATCACCTTGTGTGAGCTTCTTGGCAACCCCAAAACCTCTCTGCAAAACATTCTATGTACCATATCAACCTTTGACCACTCCTTTGCACTCCCCAAATTTCTACTCCATACATCATCCTTGACTCAAGCACAATCTCATATAGTCTTTCTAACCATTTCATTTGCAATGTGGGAACTTTATTCAAACTTAAATTGGCATCATAGCTGTTTAATCTATTTAATCTTGTGCACATTTAGACTGCACCTCTCATCTTCCATTACTCATAAATCTCAATCCCAAATGATCATATTTTTTACTACCTCTATTGGGTATCTATTTATCATCTTTTCCTGATTTAAATCCTTTATTAAATAATATTATCTTTGATTTTTTATTATTTATCCTTAGACCCCATTCCTCACAAAATCTAGCATTTTAATGATGGCACGTTGTAATCCTACCATGGTTACTGCTTTGTTATGAGATCATCTGTGAAAAGCAATCCTGGTACTCCCTTCTTTTCAAAATTGGACAGTGCCTATTATTTTTCACGATTCTATCTAAAATATCATCTATAAACAAATTAAATAATTAGACTCAGTATATTTCATTGCCTTTAACCCAAATTTTTCCTCGTATAAACTGTGGTTCTATTAATAGTCTCTTCTGATCCAAATGTTTAAAACATTCTTTATGGAATTATAACTTCTAGTTATAATTCTGACTCCGGCAGTGAAAGCTTCAGACTACTCAATCTTTATGGTTCTACTTAAATAAGGTTTACTTAGGACATATGTTTTGTGGAACTATCATCCACATCATCAGCTGTTAAACAGCTGTTGGATCATTTGCAGAAGCTGGGTAGGTATGTATCTAGGTTCACTCTGGTGGTCTAGTGATAAACTTAAATAAAGTGCTGTCTGCTTCCGGAATGTCAAAATTCAAAAGGTTATGCTCATGTTTTTTATATAAATCCTTTCCCATATGCTTAGTATTTGGTTGTTGAACAGTTTTTGATAACTTGATGCCTTTTTCTATTTCATGGTTTTCATTCCAAAAATGTGCTGCCACAGCTGATTTATTCATTTGTTTGTAACGGATGTTTCTCCCAAGTTCCTTCAAACTAATGCTATATTTCTCTTTGTCTTTTCTATGTAGATTTTTTCACAATCCTTATAATTAATCTGGTAAACACCAGATTTTTTCTCTTTGGGCCTGGAATCTGTTTTGTTTAATTTCAATAATTTTTTTACACTGTATCTGTTTTGAAGTGCTAAGATAATGTTGTACTGCTTGAAATTTTTTTGAAATTTCTTATTGGCTGCTAGGTGGTAAGTGAACTTTTAAAATGTTTTTTCCCCTGATAAATAACTCATAGTTGTTATTTGTTTAATTCTTTTTTGTTTTTGGAATCTTTTGATTTTTTGATTAATTATCTGTTTGTTGAACCCATTGGATTTAGCTGCTTCTTTTATGTGCAGATATTCATTCTTGTATTCTTCTTTGCTCAGTGGTATACTTAATAATCTGTATATCAAGCTGTTGAATGCTGCTTCCTTATTTGATCTTGGATTGAAACCATGGGCTTTGATATAGTTGTCTGTATGTGTGTCCTTTCTATAGATGCCAAATTCAAGTTTACTATTACATTTTATTATCTTCACATCCAAAAATGGTAACATATTATCTCTTTCCATTTTGACAGTGAACTTAATTGAAGGCTCTTTCAGGTTTAAAAGTTTTAGTGCATCTTCCACATGCTTGGTTATAATTGCAAATACATTGTCTACATATATGTGCCAAACCTTAAAAATTTGAGGAAAAACAGCTGATGAATAAGTCGACTAAGAAAGGTAGTAATGGACTGCCTATTACAAGTCCTGCTTTCTGTTTAAAGAATTTGTCCTCAAATATAAAAAATGCTTGATTTATGCACAACTTAGTGAATTTGATGTATTCTTTGATGTGTCTTTGTGTTAGATTAGCTGATTGTAACCATTTTCTTAGAAAAATTAATAATTTATTATGTGGTATGCTGAGAAACAGGGCTTTGATATCAAAAGAAACCAGTGTGTCATTTGATGATATTCTTTTATCTTTAATTTTATTGATGAGGTCCATGGATTTTCTTAAACTTAAGCTATTACCTGTGGTTCTATTAACTTCAATCTAACACAAAACTTGATTCCTTCATATAATTTTTGAGGTCCTAGAACAAATTCATTACTGATACCCTTGCACCCCAATTTGTATGCAAATGCATTTTATTGAATGTTTTCTGAAAATCTGCAAAGAAAATATATACCCTATCCCTTTTATTTCTTAAATATTTATCTATTATAATATGAGTTAGGATTATATTATCTATCTTTATTTTTTTCTTTTCTGAAACCTGCTTGAAATTCTCATAATTTACCTTTCATTTCAGCCCATCCATGCAACCTTCCAGCTAATATGTTGGTGTATATTTTACCTAAAATAGATAGCAGACTTATTTCTCTGCAGTTGCTCAGGTTGTTTATATCACCTTTCCATTTATATAGCGGCACAATCAAGCCCAATTTTCAGCTCTTAGATATTACCTTCCTCCCTTTAATTCTGTTTCATAACTCTTTTAGCAGCCTCCCATTTTTCCAAATTTTTTCAAAATTATCCTTGAATTCCATCTATTCCTGAAGCCTTTTTTATTTTCAAAAGTTTGATTTGATACCCTACCTTGCTTATAGTAACCTCTTTATCAAACATTCTATCCTGTTCACATTACTATCTAAATTCATAACTCTGTATAATTTCATACTTATCAGATTTCTAAAATGATATTTCCATTTCATTGGTGTTATTTTGTTTCCTACCCTTTTCTTTCTCAAGATATCCATAACAACTAATTATATACTTTATTTACTATCTTTATCTCTCATAGCTTCCTAAATTTCTTCACCCATTCTCTGCTGCCACTGTTTCTTCTATCCTGCACTAGACATATATATTCCCTTTTATTTAACAAAAATATATATCTATCATCTTCCTCTTCTCATCTTCTCCACTTTATAAACTTAATAAATCCATTAAACACTTCTTTCTTTTTCTTTACTTATTCTCCATCATACCATTCATAACATTTCAAGTTTCTTCTCTGCTTCATTTCCATCTTACTTATTTTCCACCTTACCATTGATTTCACCCTTTTCAATGCCCCCTCTATGTTTCCTGCTATCAGGGCCTCTAAAATTCCATACTTTATTTCACCTGTTTTTTTTATATCAAATTATACCAGCAATACTGTGCATATCCCCATTTCCATTTAAAACCTCTTACATATTTCAATTCTATTTCCACCTCTTTCATAAAATATACCCCTAAGCTCATCTTCATTTTTAATGGAAAATGCTCATTACATGTTGTTGCATCCAGGACTTTAAGATCTACAAGCACCTGCTTGATTCCTTCATAATAACGTATAATCAATCACACTCTGCCCACTTACATTCATGAATGTAAATTCTTTCCATCTTAAACCTTTACACATAATTAGATCATTCTCCTCACAGAAATCAACCGACTTTCTTCCTTTCTTATTGGGTACTTTATCTCTAATTTTCCTTACCCAATCAATACTTTTCATCCTCATTTTCTAAACCCATAAATCTTATATCATATTGGCCTACCTTGCATTTACCTCAGTAACCAAATTAATAAAGGTATGCTCTGATAGATCAATTAAGGAACTGGAAATGTATGAATTTTCAACCTCCTGGAATACCATGAGATAGTTGTTAGCTATAATGGGAATGATATACCTTTGACTTAAATCTCAATTTTAATGGACATTGTTATTGTATATGTAATGATTAATATAAGTTCTTCACCGTATGCATTAAGTATACACTATAGTCATGCACAAAATTTTAGAGAGAAACATCTATAATATAACAGATCATCCATTTTTTTGAAGAAAGGGTTGAACTCAAGAATCTGGAAAATTAGCATAATTTAATTAAGATTGTGAAAAATAATGAAAATACAAAAAAAACTTCATTTATTAACTTTTATCATTCCTGTGTTCCAGCATTTTCTATGAGAAAATTCGTAAATACAAGGGCTGTTCAAAAGTTTGGCACAAATGTTATCAATCAATTCATTATCAAAGTTTACCAATTTAAACTTTAGTCCCCTTTGAAATACTCCTCAATGCAATGCACTTGTCTCATCTATATTGCCACTCTTGGAAAAGTGCAGAAAGCTTTAACAGGTTGTTTCAGAAACTTTTCACTTTAGAACTGGCTTCCTTTAAGTTCTTTTTGGCCTTGAGTTGAAAAAAAATATCAAGGCTGTGAGACAGAAAGGGTGTTATGAAGACCCCTTTTTGTCAGAAGTTTGGATTTTTTAATGGTATTTAATGCTCATTTTTACTGCTGAGGTATCACTGGTGGTGGACAATGATGATATATGAGATGAAATAATAAATTGGTAATGGAAATTTTTTAAGGAAGGAACATCCCATTTTTAAGTTTGTAGAATATTTCTTTGGTGCTTAGCAGTAGTCGTTGAATATCCAAACTGTGTGGGCGTGCACCATTCTCTTAAATTGAAGAAAGTAATGACCATGATCTTATTTGCTGACTTCTGTTTTTGCATGTTTGTTGGGGGTGTAAACACTCACATTGTGCTCAATTCACTTTTGGATCATAACAGTATACCCATGTTTCATCCATAATGATGTTTTACTATCAAGCATTTCCCACATTCCGAACACTATTTCCAGTAGCAGCACATGTTTCTGCCTTTGTTCAGGAGTAAGTAGTAATTATATTCTTTGTGCAGAAACTCTTGACATGCATAATGGTTGTTTCACATAAGGGGATGTGCGCAAGCTGTCTAATAGCAAGATGTAGATCAGTGTGAATACTTACAGATGCAGTGTTTATTTTTGTCTTCATTAAGGCTGTTATGGGTAAGTCAAGTTGTCTGTACAATTTACAGTTTTTGTGGCCATCATAAAATGTTTTGGGCAATCAGAAACATACTTTATAGGATGTCACAATCCTACTGTAAGCAGTATTCAGCTATTCTTTGGTTGACAAAGCATTTTTATTTAACTAAACACAAAACATTATTGCATAATACTGCTTGCAAAAATCTAACATGATAAAACTTCAGAGGCAGCATAAACACATGACTACTTCAAACAAAAGCTACAACTAGACTAAGAAACTCTCATGTATTTCAAGGTCAAGCTTGAAGTTCTTGTGCTCACTGAGAGAGAGTGCATACAGTCACTTTCATGAAAACTATAATGATAGTGCTAGATTTTATTTAACAGCCCTTGTATATTATTCCTTTTATTTGTTTATAATTTTTTTCTTAAAAAATGTAACTAGAAAAACAATTATTAACAATTTATAATTGCATCAGCATAATGATAATTATGTAAAGCATGAACATTTTTCTTTACTATTCTCTGGAAATTGCATAAAAATAATGGGCTTTATTGAGTTATCATAGTATGCTTAATTTGACAGTTTGGTTCATATATGTTAATAATATAAGTTTATTTGTGCACTGAAGACATTGCTAAAAATACTTTTTAAAGGTTAATGTTTCATCTATACAAAATATAATTAAATTAATATTTAACATACATATACTAAACCAATGAGCATATTTATGCACAATAGAGCATTGAAAATAAACTCAAAACAACAATGTGCATCTGCAGTAGCTGAATAAATACAATATTTAGTTAATGATAACTGCTGCTGAATCATAACTAAATTATTTAGCCTTTTCAATTTTTTTATAATATGCCATTTTGGCCATAAAAATTATATTTCATTAATACATCTGTGAAATTCAGTGAACTTTCTATCTAAAAGCACAATATTGTAGAAAGTGTTAATAAGACAAAATTATGACAAAACAAACAAAATGTAAATCCTACATTTTTCATAGAGATATAAATTTAAAGTTATAGTTACTTTCATTGGAATGAAAATGAAATTTTATATGTTAGTAACAAATGATTGATATAAAATTGATAAATTCTCTATCCTGTATATTATTTTCAATTTGAATATTTTTGGATTTGAAGAGAATAAGTGGAATTGCCAAGTTATTGCTCAGTAATTACATGTAATAAGTTAGTACATTTTTACAATCCCATATCATAGAAAGAGTATATAAATATTTTAAAGTGAGTATTGCTACTATAAGAAGTTAATGAGCCAACTGTCTTTTTTTAGAAATAAAAATGTTACAATTCATATATCATATAACAATGTGCCATGTCTTTAAAAATATGTAACAGCACTACAAAGTATAAAATAATGGTAAAGCCTCTGCAAAACTATTCATAACTGAATGTGCAAAAATACTGTATAATCTTAATTTATTTTTGTAAACATTTAACATCCCACCATCTCCCGTAGATAATTCAAGATGTTGAATGGATTTAATTAAATGATGACACAAATAAGCCTCAGGTTTATTTCTGGAGTTTTCCCTTAACTTGAAAAGATGAATAACTGGTAACTTCAGGCATTAGTGCAAGTTGTTTCTGGAGTTTTCCCTTACATGTCCCAACCAGAGACCAAACCTGAGTATGCATATGAGTCATGGTGGTGAGCATCATGCATCCTTATAATGGTTTGTTAAACACATCATCTTTGGCAGTGAAGAACAACTCCTTATTTTTATTCAGTGTTAGCAAGACAGAAGTTTAATACTTAAGCCAGTATCATTCTTAATATAGGTTTATGATTTTTAAAAATATAAAATTTCTATAAAATAACTAATAAATTTATATTTGGTATGCTTTTTGGCAGTAACAGTACATTCCTTGCTTAAAGAGGAACTACATCTACTACAGTTGCTAACATAATACTTTTTAAAATATGCTCTGTTTAATAGAGCACAACACAATTATTCTATTACATTTTTATCATAATTTATGTATAGTGCAATAAGTACTCCACAACTTAAGATCAAACCTATATTATTATTCAAGCATGTTATTGACTAAAATTTAATCACAACTGATTATCATATTTATTTTGTTTTCATATTCTCTTTAATTGAAATGTTAAAAACATTTGCACATATCTTTGATGGAAGTTTAGTGAACTTGTTTTTTAACTGTAATAATTGTGCATGTTAAATAAATGAACTACTAAGTGTTTTTAATAAAGAGAGCAGCACAGAAAGTAAGGTTTGAAAGTGAATGGTTTGCAAAGAAATAACCCAATGCAAAGGAAGTTCATGATTACTTTGTCACTAATGCTAAATAAAAATGTATTAATTACCAGGCTATAAACTTACAGTTATCATAAATATAAATATCCATTACATAATATTTTGTACTGAAATAATTGAACATTAAATGTAATTGTGCCATCAAGTTTCTTTGCGTTATATTGTTTCTTATGCATTATATAGAATTAAATTACTGTCAAACTTTCACTGCTGCTGACATTCTTGATTATTATATTATAAAGTAATTATGAACATATAGATTTCAACATCAAAAATACACCCTACACATATAGGGCTTAATTGTTTTGTGTGTTCCTTTCTACTCTATCCTGTATTGTTTTAGTCATTCTTAGATACTCTTTTCCACCACTTTGAACCTTTTTGATTTTTCGGTGTGTGGGAGTGTGTGATGTTTCACTCTGGTTTTTTTCTTCTTTTTTCTTTTTTTTCTTCTTTTTTCCCACTGTTCCACTTTCTATCCATACTATTTTGACCCTGAATCAATGTTGGCTGTACGTACTGTGTCTCATTTCTCTTTCTCTCTCTTGCCTCGATTGACTCGCTCGGTCAGCTGTTTGCTAGATGGTGGTGGTATTAGTGGGTAAGTGTAGTTTACTACTGGAACCTTTAACATGCAAGCAAGCTTGTGCGGTCACACGAAACACTTAGTGTTCAGATATAATTTACCAATTACTATGTATTAAATGGATAATCTGCATGACTAAGAGATGCAAAATAAGTATCTACAAACTTAAAGATACACTCATATATGCACTAAACTAATATTTTACATTTGCATTAACTCTATGACAATAAATATATATATATATTATAGTAAGGAGTTTCATCCACCAGAAGGTTTCTCTATCATTTTTGTCATTATTTCTTATTGATCAAAATCTTTTGTCAAAATATGAAATTGCATGATACCTGATATTTTCATTTACTGATAATGATCATGAACAGTACTATCCACTACAATGCTACTGGTAGTCTTTTGTAGCATCAATGTGCATCTATCTATTTATATAAAGATCAGGGTTGAACCAACCTGTGCACTTACCTGTCTCACTTATTACATTATTGTGATTCACAGCCTTGGACAACATTTCTTTCCAGTTTTTGTGCAACAAATGTTTGTCAGGCAAAAATAACACAATAGGCTGTATAAAATTAACAGCCAAAAACAACATAATTGAATTATAAAAATAAGAGTTGCTAGGTTTTGGGAAATGAAGGAGGAAAGAAAAACTTTCTCTCTCAGAAATTAAAAAACAATTGTCTAATAATAATAATAATAATAATAATAATAATAATAATAATAATAATAATAATGTAAGCCTGTTTATCAAAACTCTTGAAGTTTCCTCATAACTCTTGAAGTTCAGCACCTTTACCTCTTACATACATCGTATATATGGAATTTTTTATCTGGCAAATTATGTACTTTTATTTTTATTCTTTTGAGCATGCTTTCAGCCCACTGTTTTACACCTGTAGCACTTATTCTACTAACAGTTTGATGGCTCTGTTAGTTTTTAAGAAGGTAAATTTATTTAAATTTTTTTTCTAACATGAAGTTTAAAGTAATATAGAATGATTCTGGAACTCCTTTTAATGCCTTTCCTTTTATTTTACTTTTGCTAAACATGTAAAGTAACTTTAATGTACAGTAAAATCTTGATTATCTGATACAGGAGCAAGCAACTAAAACTTTCACATGATTAGGAATTATAATCAATTTTAGCTGTATATGTGGTGGCAAAGATGCTGAGGAATAGGAAAATAGTTCAGCAATTTAAGTGGACTAGCTGTCTTGTCTAGCAATTCCTTATAATAGTGTTTGTTACCTTCTACATAAAGCACTAGTTATATTAATGACTTCCATGTATTTCAAGATATTCAGTTTTCTACTTTTCCACATATAGTCAACATTTGTGTTAGTGAATATTAATAGCATAAAATGTGAAATATAACATGAATGTAACAAATCTTGAAACATTTGTGGATAATATATTCCAGTAATAAAAATAGAACAAATGCAAGTTAAAATGTAGCTTTGATTAGGAAAGTAATTGAAGTCATGATAACAATAACATGCTTCACATGCAGATAAAAGTCTGTATACCTTAAAATTTTGGAAAATATAAGAATATATATACCAGGATTGGAGAATAAGCCATTGCAAATATTTTCTTTTGTTCATAGAATCTGGGACCAGTTCAAAACTTTGAAAAGTACAAATGAAAGGGCAGAGCATGGATTATATGAATGATGCAGAACATATATACTAGATGTAGGATAGTGCAGAGAGCAAAATTTATGAACTCCATTAACTATAGCATAATGCTATTTGTGTTTATTGTAGTAAATGGAAAAGCTTTACAGCACGCTTTCCTAATACTATAACCCTACATACTCTATAAATTCTCAAAATAATATCCCAGAGTATCCACAGTATGCTGCCAACAATGTAACAGGCACAAAATATCCTTTTCTCCACCATCTGTGAACTGGGTCACCTCTGTCGCACAACAGTGAGAATGTTCAATGTGTCACACATAATGGTTCCTTCACTTTAGGTATCAGTTCATAATCACATGCAGAAGGATCTGGCAAGTATGGTGGGTGGGTGCTGCAATCCTTCTCATCTTCAGAACTCAAATCAAGTAACTGCTGTTTACTCTCTGCTATATGCACCCTTGCATTTTCACAGAGAATTATTGCATTGTTCAAAAGCTTATGATTTTTGTTTCTAATGGGATGACATAGCTATCTATGTGGAAAGTTACTCCCCAGCATTTTTCCCACAGAAAACTAATATTTTGTTATAGCTCACATTGGAGCACATCCATTCACATCAGTTGATATATCTGAACTCCATCACCCTCTTTGCAACAACCGTACATCACACTGATATTTAGTGGCATGTCCATATACTAAGAATGTCATGTTCTCTGGACACACATTCCATATTGTGGTACCATCACTTCACTTGGAGAAAAAAATGATTTATTCCCCAAATTTCACAAATATGGCCATTAACATTATTCTAGAGCATTGTACTATAAATACTAGACAACTACCATAATCACATTTATTATGTCTCTCATTTACAAACAGTTAATGTATTGACACATCTATGAAGTGACAATAACATCTTATAGAAGTAACTCAAAATGTCATTTAGTTCTCTGACAGTGACAAAAATGAAGAACTGTGTTAAATTACTTTAGCTTTATTTTTATTGATTATGATTATTTTATGTGGATGAGTTAACTGAAAGTATATATTTGCACATTTAATTATCAGCTAACTCCTGTGGCTATCAAAAGATAATCCATTTCATTCTATTTTAACAAATAAGTTCAACAGCTCTCATCTTTCATTTCTGCCATAGGTACTTTACACATGAAAAGAATATTGACTGTTAAACAGATTCAGTAGTAAAATAAGATTATTTAGCAATAACACATGAACACAAATCCATGCAAATGATTTTATTGATTATGATTATTTTATGTTGATGGGTTAACTCAAAGTATATATTTGCACATTTATTTATCAGCAAACTCCTGTGGCTATCAAAAGATAATCCATTTTATTATATCTTAACAAATGAGCTCAACAGCTCTCTTCTTTCATTTCTGCCATAGGTACTTTACACATGAAAAAGAATATTGATTGTTAAACAGATACAATAGTAAAATAAGATTATTTAGCAATAACACATGAACACAAATCCATGTAAATGAACAGCAAAATAGCAAAAGCAGTATTGTTAGAGACCAAGAGAAAATAGATAATTGTTATTAGATGATATATTATTTTTAAAAATATATTCCAGTACAAGAACCAGATATATTAATTAGAGCTCAAAATCCATTATTTTTAAAAAAGTTAAATTTATGGTCAATCCTAAGTTTAGAAACATATTCCAGCTATTATTTTGAATATGAGTAACAACAATGGATTAGTTTTATTTTTTATGTGCAAATACGACTGCAGTAAATGCTATAAAAATTTGTCAGATACAAGTAATTCCCATAACAGATAGCATGATAAACTATACTTGGGCGTACATCTTTTTACCAACATAATGCCCGTGAGACAGTAGCTTCCAATGGTGACACCTTTACATCTTCCATAACATCATCAAATGCAAAACACTATATATATAGAAATAACTCTTTCACACTAGCTGCATTTAGAACATTAATTGGAAAGGAAGAATAAAAACTTTCATGGCCAGGATTCAAACCACGGATCTTCAGCCTTCCATGCTGACACTCCAACCAATTAAACAACATGTCCTCCTCCAAGCACAGAAACATGATCCTCTCTCATCTGATTCTACGATATATCCCAGAGACCTCCCCAAGGTTTTCTGTACTATGAGAGGTTTATTCCTTAAGAGAGGACTCATAATGCTACAAGTAATTATGAACCCAGGCTTCTAGTTTAACCAGCAACTATATAGTGGTGTAAAAGATGTGTGTGTATGTGTGTGTGTGTGCGTGCGTGCATGTTTTTAATTAATTGTAAAGGAAGAATAAAACTTGGAAAATTTGGGTCACCATTGGGACTCAAATAACAAATTTTCAGCCTTGCTGACATTCCAACCAATTAAGTTACCATGTTTTACTCCAGCTTGGGTTCAAGAGTATTCATAGCATTATGAGTAGCCTGATAAGGAATAAATCTCTCATAGTAAAGAAAAATCTAAGCAGGTCTCTGGGATATATAAAACCAGATGAGAGAGGCTCATGGTTCTGTGCTTGGAAGAGCACATAATAATTCATTGGTTGGAGCATCAGCACAAAGGCTGAAGATACATGTTTGAATCCAGCCCGTGATCCAATTTTTTCAAGTATGATTCTTCTTTTCCATAACACTTGTTTTTTTATTAATTTTTTACTTTTAACACCTGATGGCCACTGCAATAAATTTATAAATGAAAGTGAAAATAGGTTTGGAGTCCATTTGCATATACTTTCAGAGTGAGAAAAAATCCAGAAGTTCATCTTTCCTGACAAATTGTCTCAACCAGGAAAGAAATTCAAGGAATCCAAACCTTCTAGTTATTTAGCAGGTGCTTTAATGCACAAGGCATGGCAGTAAGTGTTATAACTTGGTGGCATATGCTATATCTCCTTTAACTAATGATGAAACATCAGAATGATAAGATCATAGTTTTACCCAGGGTTCAAATTGATGAGGTGATGGGGAGATCTCTCATCAAAAAATGTCCCAGACTCATCAAATAAAAATTCATTCCTTACCAGTGACACATTTTTCCCCCATTCCATAAATGTCAGTATGTAGATGTAAGTTTTAAAATTCCAATGCAATTGCTGAAAACACACACTTACATTTCTTCAAAACGATATTTTGTAAATGAATCACGTATGCAATGTGCTGCAGTATAAATCATCTAACAAGCATTAGACATGCAATCAAAATGTGACAGTGGAACATTATGTTTTATATTTTGTAAATATTACTGCTCTGTGTCCATTTCTTTTAATTTAACAATAATAGAATTTAAATGTATGCTATGACAGTGAGTACAGTAGAGATTGGATTTTCTGTGGCAGTCAGTTCAGTATGTCTTTTAAAAGAGTGGAAAATTTGTGATAAAAAAGTGTAAAGTAACAGAACCAAATGGGATATGCCTATCAGTCTCAAGCGTAAAGCGATAGACCTACATCTTCTGCTCAATAAGTGAAAATTCCAGTTGTGGCATAAATTTTGGTTGGTGATACATGTAGCAGAATTATGGGATCAAGTATGATAGCCTAATCAGGGATGTACAAACAAAGTGAGATTCGAAAAATGAAAAATAAATAGCCATTAGCTTTCAGCAAACAGATCCAGAGGAGTTATATACTTGTACTGTTCAGATATTCTAAATCATGGTGTTATTATGCAATATGCCTATTAAGATAGCTTTTATTTAATTTAATTTAATTTAACTTAATTTTTTTATTTGCCCAAAGTATACATATACAAGTGGCATTGTCATTACAAGCATAAAATTTAAAACAAATTTGTCAAAAAACATTTTAAATACATAAACATTTTCAAGTCAAAATATCAATAGGTTTGTTTTAATACATTCTGAACAGACATTTGGCCTATGCAATGTGTAACTTAATAATAATGCTAAAAAGATATTAATTAAAATACTTATTTACATATAATCATATACATGAATTATTTCACATTTTGAGAGCATAGATCTAATTCTCTTACATTCCTGAAGTGAATAAAATGCTGGCTTCATTAAGTAATTTTTAATTTCTCTTTCATTTCATCTCTTAGTTTTAAGGTATTCCCAATTTTATTTTTTTTATATCATTTGGCAATAGATTGTAAAATATTGCTGCTTAATATTGCTACATGCTTTTAAGTAGTGATTTTAACAGTTTTAAGAATCAGTCTTTTTTAATAGTGTCAGTCTCTAGTAAATTTTAAATGGCTTGCTCTGCCTCCACAGAAGTACTTTATAATTCTGTTAAAAGTATATATATATATATATATATATATAATGATGGAAATGTTGGATTTTTAATTCTATAAAGCTATTTCTGCATGAGTCTGATAATTTTAATTTTTTAATTATTCTTATTGCTTCCTTTTGTATTTAAAGTATGTTTTTCATTTGCCTTTTTCTGGTAGTACCCCACACAATTATGTCTTAATTTAGATGGGAGCTAAATAGTACATAGTACACTTGTACATATGAAAGAGTTGAATTCAAACAACAATAAAAAGTTAAATGATAAATTTAATGATTATGGTAGGAGTAAGTTTCATTTGAATCATTTTTTAATGAAAAGAAGTAAAGAGTCAATTAATAATTCTCTTTGGAGTTTTCAGAAAATAGGAAGGAAAAAATCTAGAGAAATAAAAAGTGATCATGCATGTTTTTACAACATCATTTATAATGTGAATAAAATGAGTCATTCTTACTTTTCAAAAGTTTATGCAAATTATAAGCATCAAACAGATTGGATATTGGAAGCATGCTTTATTCAGATCACATTTGTGCAAATATAATATATTTCATAAATACAAAATGCAGAGGGTGCCCAAAAAAGGTATACACAGTTCAAGCAAAGAAAAAACTGTGCTAACATAAAAAAGCTGAATTCACCCAAACAGAAAATGATGAGCACTAATCATCTTAGACTTTTACAGTTACACCAGTTGCTCAAAATGCCCCCCATCGCCATTGATACACTTCTGAGTACATTGAACTACTGATTGAGCAACATTTGCAAAAATATCCTTAGTGATTGCAGCACATGCCATTTCAATTTCTTCCCATAGTGCTGCCAGAGTAGCTGGTCTGCCCAGATCTGCCCTTGTGAACATCACATGGGGTACCATAATTCTCAAATTTGTCTCAAATGCATGCAGTTGTACTCCCATTGGCTGTTATGTTCTGTACACACATCTCCATTGCCTTTGAACTTCAGCAACGTTCTTGGTTTTCCAATACCACTTCAAAATATGCTTTTCCCTGTTCAAATGATAATCTTGGCTCCATTTTCTTTTACCTATGCTAGCATAACCTAATGTTAGTCACATCTGTTTATAGAACATCATATGATAATCTTGACTTCATTTGTTCTTTGTTGATTTGCAATAATCTTAACTTAATTTTTTTGCTGATTTACCTGTTGCATAGTAATGTTATCATAATGTATTTGAGTCACATCTGTTTACAGAACATCATACTACACATTAATATTGTTTTCCCATCCTACTTTGAAATATATTAAATGGATATCTACTGTGAAAGTGTGTATACATTTTTTTGGCACCCTTGATATGTATAGCAAACATATGTCGTCTTTCCTGTTGAAGTGAATAATTATTTCATATTATGTTTTTAGCATTAGGGTGATGAAAACACTAACCACGCAAATGAATCATGCTTAATTATCTATGTTTGTTACATCTATGATGGTTCACCACGCAAATATTGCTGTGATTACTAGAGTTAAATTAATTAAGAGTAGTAGTCATTGTTTGCAGTATTACATCTTGTTTTATTAGTAGTGATATTTCTGAAGAGATTTTATCTAAGCAGTTGATAGGATTTGCTTCGAATGAAGTTGCATATTTACAAGGAATTTATAAAGGAGCAGCTATGTACAGTACTGCCAAGTATAATTTTAATATTATACTTATTGTTTGAATCATAAACAGGAACTTGCAGTACATGATATAAGAGATACCATGTCTGCTCTGCTCTATTTAAAATCTTTTGTGGATACATTGTGTTCGAACTTTTCTGAGAGCCCAAAAATTCAACATGAATTGACTGAAATTACATGTTTGAATATATAAAAATAGAAAGGATATTTGACATTTGTTGGTTAGTATCCTCATGTAATACTATGACAACTATGGTGTCAAGCTATACATTGCTTATACAGTATTTTATAAACTGAGAAAATTATCATTCATGGTCTTCATGAAGTAGAGCAACATTATCTGCTTCTTCACAAATTTGATTGCAATGTAAGTAAAAAATTGTGTTCATCTTCAAGTTGCCCAAGTCAAATATTCAGTTACAAAATCATTCAAAGGTCATCCTATCTCCATGAGCATAGCTAAAAATTGTTATAAATTTTGAGCAACAATTTCTTCAAGGGTTAGTGGTCAATATGGTTGCACCCATGCTAGAGTTCTTTTCAAAGAGTGTTGAATTTTTAAATAAAATGTGGTGACCACAGAAAGAAAATTAGTGTTATTTGGTGATGGAAAAAAACCAGTTCTTATGTAACACTTTGAAATAGTGCCTTCAAACACTGACACTTCTATTGTTGTAGAAAATTTGAAAGAGCTTTGCCAGTTCAAGTTAGTAAAGAAAAGAGAATTTATGCAAAGGATATAAATAATACCAGTCTCTTTCACAGAATGTGAAGGGAGTTTTAGTATCCAGAATAATACTGTAAATAAACTCCAGAATCAAATGCAAACAAAAACACTAGCAACTGTGATGTTTTGTTATCATTAATGGGCCATGTCTAAAAGATTTTCCTGCCAAATGGTTTGCAGTAGAGTGGATAAGGGGTGGACATCATTTTGCAACCGACACCTCACATAGGCAAGAGACTTCCAGAATTTTTTCACATCAGAGAAAAATGTCCCTGTAAATTTGGTGAGTGTATTCTTATTATTTAGAAGATTTATATTCATTTAAAAAGTTTCCTTTATACTATTCACTAGGCTTATTGGTATTATTATATTTTTTTAATATTAGGTTAAATATAATTACTAATATACTCGTATATTAGTATATTGCGGCAACATTTAGTCCCCCCCCCATGGAAACATTTGCTTTGAACCCTTGTTTTACCCAATAGCAAACAAATAAGGAAAGAAAAAGATAATATAACAATGTTATCATTCTAAGCATGGATACTGCCCCAATAGTTCCTTTCAGTATGAACTGCTGTTCTCTATTAACAAAACAAGTATCTTTTCAACATTTATTCTGAAATATTGAGAGTCAGGCACAGAAACCTGAGATATTAGGTTTTTATGCACCCCAAATCAATTATGTTAATCGGTTATATCTTATTCAAGTGCAAGAAAACCAATAGTTAAAGTAACCAAACAAGAAAATAATTTAAACACTTTAGACTAGAGAACAATAGTTAATGGAGTACCATAAGGCTTAATACTTCATTTTATGTAATTTATAATTTTATTTGCATTTGTATTTATAAAAGGGATCTCTCAATAACAAATAGAAAACGTATCACAGCATTAGTATCATGTAAAAGTATAACTGAAATAGAAAATATTTAAAACACTGCAACTTATTGTTCTCTTGGCTTAAAGCAAACAAACTGTCTCTTAATTTAAATAAAACTATTGTAATTAAATTTATCAGATGTAGGTCATCAAATACCTTGCTGCATATAGTAAATAATACCAAATTTTAATTTGAATCACAAGAACAAAATTTCTTGTCCTGCAAACCTGTAATCACTTAAATTTGAAATTACCTATACATATAGAATGTATTTGCCAAAGCTTAGGTCTCCACACTGTACTATTCAATTAGTGCTAAATATTTGCTCCAGTAAAGCTATTTACATTGTTTATCTTGTATATTCTTGCTCTTTCATGTAGTGTGGCATTATTTTCCAGAGAAATGTCATTGTCAGTAAAAAAACATTTTCATCATACCAAAAAAAGGTAATAAGAATCATACTATTGAATATATTCTTTTGCAAAAATATATTTTAAAATTTAAACATATGTCAACAGAATTTATACTTTCATCAATTACACTAGTTAACAAGTTTTTTGCCACATAGGTGAAAATAGGCATATTCAGTCAAGTTTTGAGCAGTTAACGAATATGAACATAAAAATGTTCCATCACCCTCCATTCTTTTGTAAATCATTAAAATATGTTTAAAAACAGTAAAAATTGGCAAAAATCTAAGTAAGTGAACAACTATGGAACTATAAATGTTCCAGATGTTCTCTAAAGCAGCTTTCATAAACAGATCTAATCTTTTCCAATGTTTAGGATTCAGACTTAATAATAACAACCTAGTTTATGGTATGTTTTGCTTTGTAAGGGGAGAGAAATGAGTGATTTATTGCTTTAATGCTCTCAGTGCCAGATCAGCAGAAAATGACAAAGATGGTCCCTTCATGGAGTATCACATTTTTGGTTTAGTTCAAATTTTGTCTTGCTAGTGAAAATTGACTTCAAATGGCTTTTGTTGTTTGTAATTTCATTTTCTCTGGAATGAAGAAATCTCATCGTGCTTGTGTAAAATCGCCAAACAATTTCTGTTATGCGTGTAGGCAATTTACTATAAAAAGTAAGTGTCCTTCTTTGACAGAAACTTTGAAATGAGCATATTTTAGTTACTTTGACTGTTATGTTGGAGGTGAAGACAAAGAATGGGCTTTTCATGTGTCCTGCATAAAGTGTTATTCCAATCTCAGTAAGTGGATGAGTGGTGACAAAACTCACACATGTCTTTTGCAGTGTCAATGGTCTGGCATGAAACAACTAACCATGCAGAAGACTGTTATTTCTGTTAACAAAAATTGGGGGACATTAAAAAAGAAAAAAAAATACAAAATTCAGTATCCTAATGTTCCATTCACAATAAAACCTGTTCCATATCAACCTGGGCTCCCAGTTCCAGACCTACCTTCACATTTAGAAGAAATTGCTGCAGGATGTGAGCAAGTTGATGATCCCATCCCGCACACTTCCTCTGATGCAGAACACTGCCCAGAACCTGAAAATAAACCTTACTTGATCAATCAGTCCAGACTAAATGATTCAGTGAGGGACATGAATCTCACAAAACAGCAGTCTGAGGTGCTGGGATCAGGACTGCAACTATGGAATTTACTAGCTCCCAATACCAGAATTTCAGTTTTCAGAAAGAGGCATGAACAGTGTTGCAGTTACTATGCCATGAAAAATTCCCTTTTTGCATGCACAGATATAAATTGTTTAATGAATGAGCTAGTATTTCAACACATCCCAGAAGAATGGAGGTTGTTTCTTGACTCTTCTAAGGGCCTCAAAGCAGTGTTGCTCCACAATGGGAATACTGAACCATCAATATCAGTGGCACATTCAGTAGAAATGAAGGAAACATACAAATGTATGACCATTCTGTTAGATACAATTAATTACAGTAAGTATGCCTGACAAATATTTGAAGATTTGAAGGTTATTGCTATTTTATTAGGGCTACAAGGGGGATTTACATAGTACTGTTGTTTTCTATGGTTGTGGGATAGTAGGGATACTGGATTACTCTACACTGTAAAAGAGTGTCCTCTAAGAGAAACTCATATGCCAGGACAGCACAATGTCAAGTATGTTCCAATAATAAACCCAAATAAAGTATTCCTACCTCCTCTGCATATAAAATTAGGCCTAATGAAGAACTTTGTTAAAGCTATGGACTATAACGGAGAAAACTTTGTTCACCTCAAAAGCCAGTTTCCAAAACTCAACAATGCAAAAGTAAAAGAAGGAATATTCATTGGCCCCCAAATTTGGAGGCTTTTAAAAAATAAGAACTTTGAAAAAATGTTAAGTGCTAAGGAACTAGCAGCCTGGAAAGATTTTTGTGAAGAAGTGAAAGGATTACTAGGAAATAATAAAGCAGAAAATTACTGACAGATAGTTCAAGAACTCCTGGACAGTTATCAAAAGCTAGGAGGTAGGATGTCCCTTAAAATGCACTTTCTCCATTCACATCTGGATTTTTCCCTGACAACTTGGGCACTGTGAGTGACGAACACAGTGAAAGATTCCATCCAGATGTTCAGCCGATGGAGCACAGGTACCAGGGTAGATGGATACATATATAATGGGCAACTACTGCTGTTTTTAATTATAGAAAGTGACACATGCTACAAAAGGAAGAAATTAAGTTGTAAATGTTAAAACAACTCTCTTACTCCAGATATATTTTATTATATCTGCATGTTTCAGTAGTTTACCATTTCAGGATTTGTTTTGTTTAATTCTGATGCTATTTTACTTTATTTTTTGCCCCATTTTCAAATTTCTTATTGAGATAAAACAAGTTCTAAAAATTAAGTAAAAACTAAGAATTTTATTAAAACAATGGAAATATAGACCAGTTGTAACAGAGGTATTAGTTTATTTTACTGTGTGTTATCTTCTATGTAAAATTAAAGCATTTTAGTACAGGGTGAGTAGTTTTAAATGAATATAAATTACATTATTAAAATCATATACTAACAAAGTGAAATATTTTATCACTTTTGAAAGAATTTGCTTCAATTCTGTCACACAAAAACATTATGGTTACAATGTTTTTACTGTCATTTTCGTATTCAGGTTTGATTTAGTTGAAGTGATTTCTTTTTGTTCATGTGGCAGACAAAATGTTGAAATTTGTTGACTAATGTTTTTTTTTTACACAAGAAATTAAGATAACTTTATACAAAATTTACAAAAGCTTAACTTTAATACCAGACAAAATTGAAAAATACATATATGGAGTGAGCAAAGTTCTAGTTAATTGACTGCTGATATTTGCTATGAAGTTACTGCATCAGCACTGCTCCATTTGCCAAGGAAATTAACAATGCCAATGCACAGTGCATGAAATACAATCAACATGAACCTTGCTCATCTGGTAATATCAGTAACATTACGGGTGCTGTCAAAAAGGAGTATTATAAATATTCAAAATAGTTAATGTTTAGACCAACCATACTAAAGATTTATATTTAGCTTAGATCTGTTTATAGGAAATACTTTTGAGACAAGGCATGTTGTTCTGTTGGAATATTTTTTAAATTAAAAATAATCATATAAAACTGTAATTACGTGCAGGGTTTAAGCATTTTCCATTATAACAGAGTGCATATATTTTTATTATGTTTATTATTATTATTATTATTATTATTATTATTATTATTATTATTATACTTGTTGCAATTGCTGTTGTAACTAAATTCTGAATTCATATGTCTGTTATATGACATTTCTATGAATTTATAGTATGTTATATGAACTAAACTAAACAGACAGAATAGAAGCATAAGGATTACAATCCTGAACAGTGAGAGTAATATTTAATCTTTCATGGCAACAGTTTTTAAAGTGTAAATAGTGTAAC
Source organism: Metallyticus violacea (assembly GCA_030762175.1). NCBI lineage: Eukaryota > Metazoa > Arthropoda > Insecta > Mantodea > Metallyticidae > Metallyticus > Metallyticus violacea. Next base: position 100,500,814 of record CM060846.1, on the reverse strand, counting down.
TAATAAAACATTTAATTTAAACTCTCCATAAAGTGTACAAGGGAAGAAAAAAAACAAGTTAGTATCATATAATTTATGGCCTCAGACATTTAAATGCCTCTTGGGAAGCTTGCCATGGCTACAATTGGCTTAACATTACCCATGCACCACAAGGAGCTCGTATTACTGCACATTAATAAATAATGGTTATTAGGGCAGCTTTAGAGAATCTACTGTATAGACCGAACATAAACAAAAGAATTATCTAAAGTGACTCTAAAGCAGCACAACAAAGTATAATGAATTTCAGTTACCCACCAACATACACTATAAATGAAAAAAGAAAATATATCATACAGTGCAGATCAGAAATACAGAAATTGGATCCCAAATCATATAGGATCAAAGGGAAGCAAGATTGCTGATACTTTAGCAAAAAAAGAAAAGAGAAAGAAAAACAAATGAAAAAAAAAATAGCCACCATAAAATTAAAACCATCTTTTGAACTAGAACTTCCTTCTGAATTTAAACACATAAACATAAATATCTGAATAAGAGCAACAAAATATCCAACAAAATTTTAAAGGAAAATCATATGAAGATACAAAAACTTTCAAACATCTTTTATTGAAACCTAGAAAAATTGGAGTTTCTCAATCCTTCCATGCCAAATTTTCTAATTTTTACATTACCATGATTATATTTTCATAACAGCGAAGCATTTTTTACTTCTGAAGAGCAGTGTTGGCAACTTCTCTATTTTCTTAGAAAGGTAATAAATATGTTAGGAAGAATTATTTAAATTGTGAAATTACATCTAAAGAATTTTTAATGTCTGGGTGGGTATTGACAGAAAGGAGAAAACAAAAACAAAATGTATATCATCCTATTCAACCATTTGCCCATGAATTGTTAAAGCTAATATCTATTTGCTCTGTTGCCAGGCTTAATGAGTGTCTACCAGATGCTTGAATGGAAACAGCAATAGCCAGTGTCCCATTGCTCGTGTACACCCTTAAGTCACCCTTAAAAGAAGTTACCTAATAATGGATAAAACAGCCTCTGTCTCATATAATATCTTGAATCCTTTATGGTAGGTGCTCCATAAAGCTATGAAGGTGTTCAACATCAATTTGTAGACACTCGCGCATTAAGAGTGCCTAAGCTTCACAAGAGTATGCAGATGCTTATCCTGGTATTTCAGATGTCCCAAAATATAGTTCCAAACAGTGGTGGCTCATGGCTCCTGTAGAAGGGTGGGCCAGGGGCATAAATAATTGGTACCCAAATGGCATGGGAGAAGGTTCCTTATCAGGACTTTTACTCATTTCCAACAAACTGCAGCCCTATTGTATGTTTGTGCTATAAATTTCAGTTTATATGGAACTTTTCTAATTTAACTGTTAAAGTATGCCTTAAGCCTTCTGCAGTCAATTCAGAAAAGGCAATGAATTTTATGAACCTTTCAACTGGTGTATCCTCACTGATGTATCTCAATATCATAACAAATTGTGACATGCATGTAACATGTATCGTTTCATCAGCCTGATTTGTTGATTTTGTTTATTTAGGGACGCTCTTTAATATCTCAGGCTATCAGCGTCCCATTCAATTCAGGGCGTGCAACGGCCGACAAATTTTGCTCAGAAGCCTCTTATTTCAGGCTTGAGGTTCTTTTACGTGCCGTAAATCTACGACACGGGACCCACAAACCTTACTTCCCTTCCAAAGGAAGCCATACTTAGGATTTTTACGCCGGAATAAAATCTATAGCCCCTAGCCGGAAATGAACCCGCGATCTTGGATCTATAAGGCAAGTATGGCTACCACTAGACCACCGAATTTATCGGCCTGTACAGAAACGAAATTTGCCACTTCTATTTCTTTTCTAGTTTCATTCCTATAGACAAGATATGTTTTTTACTTCACATTCTGTCTGCCAGATGTTTGAGGTTTCAACAAAACGTCCACTTTATTCATTGCACAAAACAGATACTTTTTTTTTTTTTTTTTTTTGTAACTTAACAGTTAACGCTGTGAAAGTCAACTTTTCACTGACAAACAGTGAGGAAGCCACCCAATTTTAAAGGGCGAAAACAACTCTTAGTCAGTTATGTGTGGTGTCAGTAACCCCTCAAAATCTGGTTCCAAAGAAAAGAGAGAGTACCGAGCGCTGGGCATGGGCCGTCTTTCTGGTGACCCAAGAGAACGCAGAAATGAGGAGAAAGGTTAACCCATCTTGGAAGAAACAAATATAAGTGCTTGTAAACCTTTGCAGGCCCATGAATGTACACGATTAAAGTATAAAATATTCCCGGTTGGCCCATGAGCTCCCCTCGCTAACGGAGTACCCGCATACTACCGCTACTACAGTAGAGACGCTGTGTTTTGATTTATTTAAGGATGCTCTTTAACATCTCAGGTCTCAGCATCCCATTTAATTCAAGGCGTCAAATGACCGATAACTTTTACTCAGAGGTCTCTTCTTTCAGGCTTGAGGTTCTTTTTCGTGCCGCAAATCTACAAAAAAGGACCCGCGGCTTTACTTTCCTTACGAAGGAAGCCACACTTAGGATTTTTACGCCCCAAAAACCCATCGACCCTGGTCGGGATTGAACTTGTGATTTTGGGTCTACGAAGCAAGTATAGTTACCACTACACTACCAGCACTGACACATTATAGAGGAAATTATTTCATTGCGTAAGATATGAGTAAGAATAATCGCTGTTTTCATGCATTTTTATTTTAAAAGTTCACCAGGAAAAGAGAAAATGGTAATGGCATTTTCTCTGTATGGGCCGGGCCCATTTGGCCCAACCCGTGTACCAAGATTCTGTATGATTAAATTCTGGAAACTTAACAAGATAGTTGTAATGAGAAGGCGCAGCGAAATACTCTTCACGAGTGCGAACCCTGTGCACATGGAAATGCCCTGGAATACAGCAGCATCTGTGTGGTGTGTATCATGAAGATGGTGGCTTGCTAATTTATAATGCCAAGGTACCAACCCGCACTGTTTCAAAATCACAGTAATTCTATTAGAGGCCCAGTTAACGATATGAAAACCATCCCAAGATAATTTCAAGCTATGGCGAACTGAATGCGTTGGACCAACGCTACGTGTCAACAGTTCCAGTCCTCTTGAGTGAAGTATTGTTGGCATTCAAGCTCATGTCAGACATTTTTGGTGTACCGCTGTTAACATGGACATTTTCAGTGCTACTCTGCCCCAGATGTCTATCGCATGCAATTCCCTTTCCGAAATTCGTTGAGATTCCTTGACTATATGGAATAGGCAGTTCCTACCGTGTTTGAGACGTGCAACATGGCTTCGCTCCTATCGGTAAGAATATTTTCACGCCTATGTTCATGACGCTGATCTGAGTTTGATGGTGAGGAACACTAATCCTTGTAATTACATCCTCCGGACAGTCTATGATGACGCACCGGCAAACTAAGTCATTTACTGCGTGTCCATTGGCATGGCAAAATACGATGGCCTTTTTACTCGTCTGCTTTTCGCCATTCTGTTACATAACCCCTTTTAGACTTTGGAAAAGACCACTGATCATTGGATAACTTCGAGATATTTTAGGTTTGAAGAAGCTGTTATATGCTCTACAGGGGGTGTTGGGGACATGTATCTGAAATGGAAGAATTTCTGCATTAATTTGAAATGTAAAATACCTTTTGAAATACATTGACTGACACCCATGCAACTACAACTGTTCATTGCTTATACTCAATGGAATAACCTTTCTATGTTATAAAATTGCAGAACTGTAGTCAAGAACAATATAACATTTTTTCTGCAAATCTGGAAATAAAATCTATGCTCTTTGATAACACCTAATAATGCGATAGATGTTTTCGGGGGTAAACAATTCAGTTTGAACAATATATTTATAATGCGTTAATAAAATAATGACTTTTGCTTTAAGATCGCGCTTTACAGCATCATAAAATTATCTTCATATCACGTAAATATAATATCTTTCGAAACGTTGCCGTGGCACTTCTTTTCGATAGACTCTTCAGCACTGTTCCGTTTCCCCTTCGTGTTCACCATTGCTATAAAACTGTTAGTCAAAAATGTATAAATACCAGCATATCTTACTTTTATGTACGGGTTTCGGAATGTTAATTTAGTTTTATGATTAACCGGTTTAGTATTTTTTTGTAGGGGGGATAACTTCTTTTACTTTACATTTTGTTATAAATAAAATATCCATATGTATATTTCCAAAAAATTAGCTCAGTCACATCATTTGTAAATTTAATTGTTAAATTTTGCTAGCAAATTTGCAAAAACTGTATTTAAAAGCGGACAATTTTGATCAGGGCAATCTGAAACACATTGTTTCGACCACGAAAATGATATAGACTGTATCAAGTGTCTTCACTCTCTTACTCCAGTTTTCTTAGCTTAAAAACATCTTGTTTTTCAAATAATTTTACTTTAAATGTTCTACAGCATAATTAAAAATGGTGTCCGTTCGACAGTAGCAGTGTGAAACTCACTTAACACAACATGAAAGTTAGTGGTGCTACGGGGTGGCGAAAACAATAATCTGATCATTTGGTTTTGTTTTCTATTGTTGTTGTTGTTATCATCATCATCGTCATCGTCATCATCATCACCAATAAACGAGGACAAGCTGTTTAATGGGGAAGGAACTGGACAAGCAATCTTTTATATAGCTATGAATAATTCTTACGTGGTTGACTTTAAATACAAAGTATGGCGCACAAATTAAAGTGGTGTATATAATTTTAATATATTCATGGATTTAAAAGTCGCAATTATTATATTCCTGTATGTAGAAGTGCCTCATATCTTCCATCAAAAACAAACAACAAATATATATATATATGCGCGCGCGCGCGTGTGTGTAAAGAGAATATTTACCCCAAAATGTAAAGTTGAATAATGAATTCTTATTTTAAATCTTAAATGAATGCTTTAATTTTTTTTTCGCACATTACAATTGATATAAACAATCAAAATAATCAGTCTTAACGAATATTTAATATAAAAAATTCTCTTACTTTTTTTTTTTTTCCTGAAATAATTAATCCGTAGTGAAAGAATTCCTTAATAAAGCAGCTCAAATGTGGAGCATAACAACAGTAAACCAGGCCGAAAACCTATACACAATAACAATGAAAGCTTTGCTACAAGACAGAAAAAAGGTAAATATAAAGAAAAGTATTCGTATAATAAATAATTATTTACTTATGCACTGCTCTCATTACAAAAAAAAAAAAAATGAGTCAAGACTCCAAATTTACCAAATTTCAAAGAAGAATTTTGTGAATAAACGTTGCTGGTGAATATTGTCGCAGAACGATGGAACACGAAGTTTACACATAGCCTGGCGATTGTTTCGAGCAAAAACAAGCCCGGAGTCCACAAGAAGTTATCTACACCAAAGACGAGAACCAATGGTTAACACAAAGAGAACCGATTGTCACGTGCCGACAAGCAGCGCGATAAAGGAAAAGAATAGAAAACCTAGAGCTACTTAGCGCTAAGAAGAAAGAACAATCTCGAAGATTCTAGAAAATAGAATGGTTCTATAGTAGCCTATCTTGATCTAGACATTTGATACTGAACAAATTGGCTACGTATGTAAACGTAGCCATGTGAGGTACACGGAGTTCCTTGAATGCGGTGGTTATTTGAGGAATGCGCATAACTGTAAGTTTTTAAATCTATTGTGTCGACCTTCAATATAAGTTTGCGTTATAAGAATAGGTCACTCGTGTTGTGTCCCGGTATAGTGCTACACACACTTCAGCAGTTAGATTCCATAAAGATAAAGTACTGAGGTAGAAATGGACTAGATTTATCCATCGTGATACTTTTGTAGAACAGACAATTCTGTAGTGGGTATAAACCCTTTTTAAGAAAAGTTTATTGTTAAAAAGGGCATTTTGCCTGTAATTGGTAGTGAGTTGATTACGACATTTTCTGCATTTCCTTTGTAGAAAATATAATTTATAATATTTGTACACGTTTATTGATGAAAAATTAAAAAAGCGCCCGCACACACAATCACACAATGTTGCATAAGAGGCCAGGTAATGAGGGAACGTAGGCTTTCATGGCCGGAGTCACAGGCCAGAAGATACGTCTAGTGATTTGTACCTGAAGTCGGTACATATTTAGTTAGAAAACGGTTTATATACTTATTTATTTTAAAAATGCTATTCTGTATTTCCTTTGTACAAAATATAATTTTTAATATTTACAACACAATTATTAATAGGAAATTAATAATACACCACAAAATCTTGCAATATAGTAAGGTTATGTTTATGAATACTGATGTTTAGTTTTAAAGAAAGGTTTACACATTAGTTTATTTTTAAACAGATTTTCTATATTTCCTTTCTAGAAAATGCATTTGTTAATATTTACACATGTTTATTAATAGGAAATGAATAATATATACACATAAAAATGTTGCATAAGAACTTAAAGTTTGTGTTTAGTTAGAAAAATGATTATACATAAATGAATAATAATTAAAAAAAATATTACATAGTATAAAATGGCTTACATACGGCGGCCAGAACCCAATACGGATCACCTGTTTTCCAGGTGGGTGTTTGTTGCCGTAACACGGCTTTACCTGCCAGGTTGTTAGAAAATGATGTTTCGCTAATATTTGGTATACTCGGAAAGGTTCTTTGTTGGTAGACCTGCCACCCATCCAGCATCCGACCAAGGTCACGGGGCCGCAGGTGTCGCCTCCGTGACCTCTTGATCTTTTGCTGGCAGCTCATTAGGGTAGAAAACGGCCGTATTCAGGGGGGGGGGGATTTATTTGTTTTGCATTAAGATCTATGTGTAGATGACCTTGTTCCATCGAGCAAGAAGGCACACAACCTTACTTGAGCGGCGAATACCTAGTGTACACCGCTACAGATATTTCAAGTATTTATATTATTATTATTATTGTTGTTATTATTATTATTATTATTATTATTATTATTATTATTATTTAAACAATACATTTGTACAGGTTTTCGATTAAGGCTTTCAATTTTATTCCTCTTTAAAGCTGAATATTTTCAAAATTTGATACCAGTGTACACTAAACCTTCTTAGACAACTGCTTTCAATGACCTTAATTCATATTCCACATAATTACATCCTGTAATGTTAGCTCTTACTCATGCGATTTAATTTAGTACAGTGTACATCCTTTCCCCATTAAAAGACCGCCACGGGTGGCCGAGGTCGTTAAGTCTCGGACTCGTGAGCGGGAGGTCTGGGTTCGAATACCGCCAGGACCGTCCTTCCTGACTGAGGTTTTTTCCAGGTTTTCCTCAGTCCTCATAAATGGCAAATGCCCTAGGTACCCTAAACTTAGGCCTGGAACGATTCCTTCCATGAAAATAAATCCTTTCCCAATATATCATTTCAGCTCATGTATCATCAGTGTCCATCGCCTGTGGTGCCTCTGTAGTAAAAACGGGCGTTAAACACTATTCATTCATTTTCATTCCCATTAAAAGTGCATTTCTGATTAGCTGTGAGTATTGGACAAAACTTAATTTATTTAATGGTTATTGCACTATATAGGTATTTATTTTTGATCTGCAAAAGTAAAATGTTAATAAATGTTTAAATCGCAAAGGTTCACCAAACTAAAAATATTTAACGTAGATTTACAAAAATGCTATATATTGAATAAATAAAACGAAAAAATGTGGCAAATGCTACTTTTACAATGTATGCGATAGACAACAATAAGTCCCATTTTTAAAATTCTTAATTGAAAGATATATTCACTAGCTGAATTATTTTAACGCTATTTCATATCCTAGGCTAAGTCAAATACTTACTTGAACGTTTTTCTGAGCAGATAAAATTTAAAATCCTTTTTTGAATCAATCTGCAAGAAATTTCTGATATGTTTCCAGATAATAAAATCACAATTTTCCATTACCTTCAGTCCACCATACTTGGAATAAATCTGCTTAGATTGAATATCTGAAAAAACATTTGAAGGATTATTGTATTTAATAACTCTGCAGATAAGTAAGATGGACAAATTCAAGCCAATATATATACCCAGTAGGTAATTTTGGGTTGCAAATATCACGTTTTAATGTATGAATATACACATTGAAAATTTGGCAATTATTGGAAAGGGACATTTAATATTAAATTAAACGTTTCCAAACTGTAATAATACACTCTTTCTGTATACAAAGAATAACATCAAGAAGTTTATGAGAGGCTTTCAGGCAATGGGTAAAGTAGGTACATCACTTTCGGCTAAAATTAAAACAATGAGAGGAAAATATTAGCACAATATCTAATGTAAACTTTTTAGTTCGCGAAACCATTAATTCTAAACTAAGGCGTATATTGCTCTAAATAAATATCTCTGGAATTATATTTCAATAGAGGTACTTCTATGAATTACTCTTAAAGTCGTTTGAGGGAATCATATACATTTAAAAAATAAATAGCATGTGCTCACCAAAATGTAAATAACCAGTCTATCGAAGAAATGAAAATGCATAAGCACTTCATACTCCATGCAAACTTATTCTACACACCACTCACACACATTAATAATTTCCTAATTTGGAAGTCGTTCAAGATGAAAATAACATTTGAGGACTTACAAATCTAATGACAGATAAAACCAACATTCTAATTGAGTCTAAATTTAAGGACAGCCACAAATATTTCTGAAATTCCAGTATAGGTCAGTAGTTAACAAATGCACATGGAATTACGAACATATTTAATCAATACTAGGGTGTCATGCGCCCATAGCTACCTGTTGACTACGTACTTAAAGCACGTTTTGTTGCATCGTAATATTTCTTCCAACATTAGTTGCATTTCTGAAATAGTCATATATTTACTAATCTGCAACTCAAACAGTTTTTAGCCATAAATTACATAATCATTCTCCCTTTCTTCTTTTGTTGTGCTGTTTTTTTCTCTCCCCCCTCCCCGTCGACTCCTTACGATTCTCTCTCAGTTACTCCTACTTGTAGGTGTGGCGTGCCTAATTAATTTACATGAATTACTATGTTAATGAAACAGCGATAAGTGCTATGAAAAGAGATGGTAGTACCTTATCTAGTGTAAATTGAACTTCATTCTTTTAAATTTTTGTAACACACACACACACACACACACACAAAAGAATATATATTTATACTCATAACTGAATAGATTTTTCGTTGTTTTTTTTAAATTAGATTTCATGTAACAACAGTGAAAAAGGTGGTAATACAATAGGAAAGACCTGGAAACACACAAAACAAGTAAACATAAATCATGTCAAGAATTAAAGTAGCCTTAAAGGGGTGCACCAAATAGAGAAAAGTAAAATAATCTTAATTACGAAGTTATATATATATATATATATATATATATATATATATATATATATATATATATATATAGAGCTTGAAAGTAAAATAAGCACGGTGAAATTGTGATAAAGCTTGCAAAGTTGACCAAATATATATCTGTAAGCGGCGGAGGTCCCCTGTTTGTTTTAAGAGATGAGAAGTACACTCGTCCCTTTAGCTTGCCGGTAGGACCATCACTTAGACTACACGTAATTAGTGCGTTCAGGATTATTGCAAACGTTTTAGATATATAACAAAATGGCCTAGGAAAATTATTTGTTAAATGAAAGATAATTAAACGTAAGATGCTAGAATTCATTAAACATTATAACATAACATTTCTTTTGTTTTTATTAAAGAAATTTAATTCACTTACAGAATACGATGTCACGAACTCCTCACAGATGATGAAAATGGCCATCACTAGCTTGTACACATGCTTCATACCTTCTAAGTCACTTTTCGCACTCTGGGTCATTTCTGATATCTTTGGTGGCCTGAAAAACACTAATTTTTTCCCCACTATTAATTTCACCTTTGGCACGTGCCTTCCCGGATACAGTTGTCGAGTTACATGGAAACTACATCTTGCTTTGGCATATACTAGTATATCAAGATCTTCTGCATCCAGAAAAAATTTAACATTTGCATTGAATATGTACAAACGGGAGAGAAAAGAACCGACTGACAGGATGCATTCAACTCGCTGGTTCTTATCGTACTACTAATAACAAGAATACGCCACATAGGTCCTTACTTCCAACTTCTTTGCTGCCTGTGACGCTGCAAACGCTTTGCATTTTATTACTACTGTGGCTTCAAATTAGTGATCATTTCATCTAATTTATACGCAAATCGTTCACTCAATTAAAATACGGAGAAGTAATTACAATGATTGTGTACAACATTCTCTATCGTTCTGAACGAACATTAGAATACTTGGGGCAATAATAATGCAATAGCAGGTGTCACTAAAATTTGCATAAATATTTTTTTCTGAGGAAACTATAACTTATGCTTCACGCCGATATTGTATTAGTCTTTTTTGTATATAGATAACGAACAGTTTGCACAGAACATTTGCATATTTATTTCACTTTCATCCTATTTGTGTATGAATGTTTGCGTAATATGTCGGAGGAGAAAGATCCAGGCTATCTTGGGATGGTTTAGTTCTGGATGTTAATAATATACTGATATCACTACACTAGTATCGTACAACCAGACATCAACTTCTTTACGAAAGAAGCACTTTTGTACTTTAGAATATGTTGCAGATCTGATTACAGTGTAGCTGTAAAAGGCAGTAAAATGAAACTTGGCCTTTAAATGAAAAGTAAGTAATGACACGTCAATAATTTCCATTCTTTGCAAAACAATGCTCCTACAAACCACACTAGCACCATTAAACGCGGTAGGTAGTTTGCTCTAGGAATAGTAATTTGCCTCGTTCAAAGAGTCTCAAAGCCGGGCAGCCAAAAATCTCGGGAATTGCACAATCCCTTTCGAGTGAACGTGAATAGTGCTGCGCTCTCAACGTGCGTCTGTGAATCATAATGTGATGTGAACACTGCTCTCTCGAAGCGCGAGCCTCGATCTCTTTACAGCATTGCAATTTCGGTTAATGTATGTCTCTTTTTAGAGGTCATTCCCTTCAGAGTGCCGCGCAGGATCTTCCATGACATTACATTTATGTTATTTTAAAACAATTACCTATTTGAAAAATGCAGTGAAATATAACAAACCCCAGTTAAAAAAAAAAACTAACTAAATATTAATTCCAATTAGCCTATCTTGACATGTCTAAGAGCTCTTCAAATGCCGCAGCATGTTTTATGTATTCTATCTCAAAACTAATATACCGGGAATAAATATTACCTTGCACGTTCTTTTCTGGGACTTTTGTGAAATACTCCCAGGATCATGATCTTCTCTTGGTAGCCATCAATATACGCTAAATACACTATTAAACTCAATACATTGCAAGCACAATTACGCACACCTTTCCCATCCATCATAAAAGCGAAGGCTCAAGCTCAAATTAAATGATCAATTCTGCTATTCTTTTCCTGGGTTGACTTGGATAAATCACATCTCCTATATTATACCATTTTCTTACCGCTTGTACATTCGTTTATGCTATTCGCTGGACATGAAAAACCAAACCATCTTCTGACTCGTCCGGTTAGACAAGAGTCACGGCATGTTATCTCTCTTAGTGTATCGCGTTATGTCCGAAGCGCGCTTAGTTTTCTCGAGAAGATTTTTAGATGCGTTTCTTCTGTAAGACATCAAGAAGTTCTTGAACTTCTCCCCAGGCGTACACTTTCATTCCCCATCCTTAGTTGGGCATGGTTCGATCCGGTTTCTCACAGCCGAAAATCACACAATGGCGGACATTCATCCCAAAATGAAAACTTTATGATCAGTATTGTGTTTTAGTTCTTCCGTCGTTAGGGATTGGTGTGAAGGTTTCGAAGCAGCCGGTTGACTTTACAGAATGATCAGCGACAAGAACAGTCTCATGTCATCATGGCAGCCAATATCTAAAGGGTTGATGAATTAGTACGGACTGATAGATCAGTGTTCGTCATGGTAGTGTCCATTCAATATTGCACCACAGGCTGCATATCGCGAGGTTTGTGTCCAGTGAGTCCCACGAAACGTGACTGAGGAACAAAAAGCAACATGTGTGTGGTTCTGACAATAGCATATAGACCACTACTGACTAAAGCGCGATTTCCTGTGCCATATTCTGACAGGGACGAGCCATCACCATGACCTACCAGCATGCAATGGAAATATATTAAGAGAACATAACCTAAGAAAAGCAAACAACAGGTTAGTGCACGAAATACGAAGAAAGATACAGACATAAAAGCTAATTCAACATTTTACTTTTTGTATTCAAGTGCACTTCACTTGGTCTTAAAATTGCTGTACGCTGATATAAAATGCGCTGGACTTTTTTTTCCCCTTGTAGTAAGGAAAGTATGCTATTTCTGTTTAATTATCCTCAGTATTGTTCCAGTTTCTCTACTCCTTATTCGTTACATCCCTCAATAGTGGACACTCCTTCAGCTTTATAAACAATAAAAATGCTAATAATTTACAATTATTTTATTTTTGATCTCATATTTACTTCAAAGCACCACATTCACTTATTATTCAACACATATGAGGTCGATTAAATATGAACGAGACTTTAAATTGGTGCTGGATAATTTGATGCTGGTTCATGTGTCTTAGCTTGCGCAGATTTCTACAATAGTTTGCTTAATTGTTATCACGGTAAGTAACAAAGGATGTACATTCCCATTGCGCAACGCTTTTTAGTACGTTAAAGTGTTAAAACTGCACATATTTTTGAGCAGTTTACGTGCATAATTCAGCAATGACACACTTTTGAAGCCTCAGGTGCACAAGTGACATAAGTTCTTGTGTGAAGTTCGCGAAAGATTCAATCCTCATACATGTACGTCTTCCCTGAACAAGCATCACGCCTGCGGAATATTTTGCAAGTTCAAGACCACATTCAATACGATCGTCAAATAATATATTCCTGAAATTGGTGCTGCAACTAACACAAGCTATGAAAGTGTGGAGACAGTTACGAAAAGAAACTGCAGGTGGGTACCAAGAATTTTGAATGCAAATCAGAAGGCTATACGAGCTGAAATTACTTACAAGCTTTAGATATCTTTATAGCAAAAGGATATTCACTTTTTACCTTTGTATCATTCTCTTATAATCCGAATTTGTCTCCATGTAACTCTCATTTTTGGATTTCCCCCGAAAAAAAAAAAAGATAGATGAAAAACACTTTTCTAACAACAAGTGGTACAGTTTACAAGAAACAACTTGATACTTGTGACGGTACACACTGAGGGGTAAAGTGGGAGAGTTGCATTGCCACATTGTACTAGAGCAAATGTCAGCTGTTCAGCGATGCAATAGATTTAGCACTTGATAAGTCCGTAATGGTTACAGTTAGATTTATAAAGTAAAATGCAGCTTGTTCCGAGTATAAAGAAGCATAATACTGTGGGATATTTATCCCATGCATTACATTTTGCACACATTTTACATAAAAATAAGCAACATAATTTTTTATAATAAACTGTCACTTCTGTCGATACAGCAAGCGTCTTGGTATGAAGTGCACGAAATATTTAGACAATGATCAGCATTCTTAATGTGCAATCGGAATCAACGTAGCTCCAGTTACAACGAATTAAAAGCTAATGGTGGTATGTTAATAAAATATTTAAGCACACAAATGTTCTAATATCGCTACTGCTGCGTACAATAATTCAATTAGGTACTCACGTGTATTGTGGTAGCGGGGCCACTCCAAGAGCCCCGTCGCTTTCTTCATCTTGATCTTCATCGCCTTCTTCTTCTTCTTCTTCTTCTTCTTCTTCTTCTTCTTCTTCTTCTTGTTCTTCTTCTTCTTCTTGTTCTTCTTCTTCTTCTTGTTCTTCTTCTCGTTCTTCTGTCAGGCCAGTCGTCTGACACCACACTCTCTATTGCTTGCATTGTTAAGTGCTCCACTTTAGTGATGGTGTATCTTTTACTGTTTCTTGCTACGAAATCCTTAACTTGAGCCTATATGTGCTCAATTGGATTAAGGTGGCAATGGCGGGGGGGGGGGGATCTTATCTCACGATGACCATGCTTTCTTGCCAGCTCGTCTATTTCATGCAGTTGTGCTATGTATGGTGTAAGGATATCCCTTAGTTCGACTTTCTTAGCGTCTTTGTTAATAAAAATGTCTTTTGTTTTTTGATAACACTTACCTCTCCAGTCACTCAAGCACATCGTTCTTCAACCATCGCAACGTGGGCGCCCCGTTTTCTAACACGGAATGCTAAGGTGCGTTATCCAATTACTATGGTGGAATTCTGAAGTATTTTAAGCAAAGAGTTTTGAAACCATTCCTTGAAAGTTGAGACATTCATTTCCTCGTGATAGTCTCCTGTGTTCGAACGAAACATGAAAAATTTTGGGACAAACCATGGGAAGTCCCAGCACGAAGAATTATGATCCATTCTCCATATACTGTCGGTGCCTTCATTCTACCCTTTACAGAATGTCAGTTCACTCTTTGCTTAAACTATAACCGGCATTCACCTATGTCTGATGCAACCAGACAAGTTCTCTTTCTAACCGCTCTCAAATAGCTATAGTGCTAAGCTACAATATCTTTCCTTTCCATGAGCAACGAGCGATTTGATAATTTATCAAACATAAACCGCAGTTTATTCAGGAAGGTGGGAAGAGACCGCCACTGAATAGATTTTCATCTTTGAGGCTACGAGCGTCTTTAATGTCGCGTATTCATTTCTTTCAAAATAAGTATACACATATCACCGAATTGCGTCTTGTTGGAAGCAGTCCAATCAGTATTTTATATTTTACCGGGTGTTGGAATGCTTCTGTTTCTGTTTCCTCTTCTTCCCAACGGCCAAGCTTCTAAGCTTCTTTTTATTTTCATATCCTCAACACGGTGGACCTGGAAATATTAATTGCAGCTGCTGTTCTTTCCATTCCTTTGTTACTGTTAATAAAAGATCCACAATTTTTTCGCTCCCTCTCGAAGAAATAATGCAAGGAACAAACCACTTCACGATCTTGACCTCCTAACGCCCATCCATGTCTGCTGCCAACGTTCCCCTGTTTTCGTATTGCAGGTCGTTTTCGTTTACGTGATGCTTGAGACATTATAAGCATTAAAATGCAATATGTGTGCTTAACTCGCTATTCCTAGCGTATTTGAAAGCAAGAATTATAAATATTGTACATAGCAATGCTCCCGCAGTATCGTATGACCACACAGCAACACAAACTAGCAAATAATAACTAACAACATAATAACGATAACGATAACACAATGAATACACTGTTCGTAAAAGTTAACGCAGTAAACAGTAGAATACCACGTACTATAATGTATATATTATATAGCAACACCGTCAATCCTTCTTCAGCTTGTAGGCAAGGGAAAAAGAAAGGCAGTTGCACCTTACTGTCCAGAGTAGCGGCGGAGGGGTCGTTGCCATGGCCTTGTCGGAAGCATTAAGTTGTTTCTCGGAGATATTTAGAAGACTTCGTACGCAATTAGCTGCTTATTTGTTCAAAGAAATTTTATGAAGTGGAAATAAAATATTTCCAGTGCGATTGAAAAAAAAATCGGCACAAAAGTGGAAACTATGTAGAAAAGCATATTTGTGTTTGTTTTCACATATACCAATCCAACAAAGAGTTTTTAAAAGATTTATTTAATATTTAATCCACACTTGTATAATTGAATGAAAGAGAGAGAGAGAGGAAAAGGAAAATAAATAGGTTGTTTCTTTTCATTTGACTTATATATATAACTGCACATGTAGGGCCTCCTGCCTTATGATGTCAAAGCTTTGTTCCACGCATGCAGAGATCTCCGCTCATATTTCTTGGAATATCTCTTACTTTTTCTTTTTTTTTTTTTTGAATGGTGTTTAACACCCGATTATACTACTGAGGCATCATAGGCGGTGGACACTGATGATACATGCGATGTAATGATAGATTGGGAAAGTTTTTTTTTTAAGGAAGGAAACGTTCCAGGCCTAAGTTTAGAGTACCTCGCTGGCATTTGCCAATAACTGAGGAAAACCTGAAAAAAAAATACAGTCAGGGAGGATGGTCCTGGTGGTATTTGAACCCCAGGCCTCCCGTTCATGAGTCCCTGCCTTAACGACCTCGGCCAATCTCTTATACTGACAATACATTCTATCGTAACCTTGCAGGCTACTCAACATATAAAATGATAAGAGAGTTTTTCAAATATTTATCCTGTTTCATTTACAAGATTCCGGTTAGAGAAAAAGTGTTCTTGAATAAAATAAATGAGCTAGAGCTCATTAGTTCATAAGGAACTTTTACTTTTCTTCTGTCAAACCTATTCAGTGCATAATTTACTAAGTCATACATTTATGTTGGAATGGTCATCAGCTTATAAAATTTTATTTATATACCAGTTATAATTTTATTTTTTACCATTTTGTATATTATACCACACAGGTGTTGGAATTAGTGCAGCTTATGTTATATCATCAATCCCCTAGTGTGATACATCACAACTCAAATAATTAAAAGAGATCTGTTTAATAGGTTTGTTATTTGTATGTATTATATTTTAATCTTTTTAATAGACTTCCTGTAAATTTCATTATTTTGGTCTTATTACTTGATGTAGGCAACTTATAAGTATTTGCAATTGGTGAGAAGCTCTTTGGAGTTAATTCTGTTTGAGTGGACAAAGCACTGTCATCTGCAAAAATATTATGCAACTATGAATTTTTAAAATTTAAAATGACTGTCCAACCTTTCTTTCCATAAAGAATTCTGTTCTATAAATATGAAAAGATATGTATATATAGTTTGTGATATCAAATAAATAATATTGAATGGTAGTTTAACACAATTCCTAGTTAAAACTTTCTTTTTTTAATTTTATAAATAAATTAATTAAAAATAAAAAAATAAAATTCAGAATACTTCTCAGTGGGTACATAAATATGTATCTTCTTGGGCTTATAATATGTTCTAAAACTTGTGATATTAAAAGACAATATCTGCTCATTTTATAATTGAATTAAAAAGGCCTCATATGTCAGTGGATGTTGCATCATCTCTCCCATTTAAAGGAGTTTCTGTTTGGGAACTGCACATTTTCCATGAAATTCTTTCTTTCTCGCTTGCGCTCTCTCTCTCTTTCTTTCTCTTTTGGTAATATATGACTTCTTTAAAATTTTCACTGAACATTAAACTAACCTATGCACTGAGAGCAGTGTCATTTGAATATACTCTGTTACTAGGGTACAATATTAGCACCAACACATGTTCTAGGATGGTGGTGTATTAAGAACCATTGAGATACACATCAATCCTCCATTGAGCATCACTGCTACCACCAGATATTCACCCTAAACCAAAAATGACATGATTGTTACATTGCCACTGTATACCACATATTTTTGATAATATACTGTGAACTGTTTCAGTCAGTATGTTTGCACTAGTTATGTATTGTGAACTGTAAACACATTTTCATTCAAGAATGCTCCCTACATTGATAACTGCAATGATATGATATGGTAGTTCATTGATCTGCAGTCAATACTTTATTCATGGCTACTCTTTCTGGTACAATATCAGCAAGATAATTTCTATGTGCTGCTGTATGAGAAATAGGGAATCCCATGACTATGGATCATGATAATTATTTACTTTGATCATCATCATCATCATCATCATCATCATCATCATCATCATCATCATCATCATGGATTAGACCAACAGACCTGTTCTGCCCCTCCATATGAAGTAGTATGAAATTTACATTATATACATTTATAGAAGTTTGAATAGTGATATAGATATTTTTGTTAAAAGTATATTACTTCACTGCTTGCAGAATAAATGCACAAGTGATATAGTGGTGAGAGCTTTAGATATGAATATGATGTAATAAGTTAAAGAAATATTATCCTCATATAGTTTGGAGTCTATAGTTTTCAAACTAGGATAACATATTAGTATTATCCAACTATTAATTTTGATCAGATTGTATTAAATACGTTCTTGTTGATGTATGAAGTGAATGTTGGCATTTCTGTTGTGCCCAAATCCTATAAATACAGTTTAAATGTAGAAGTAATCTTATAAGTCCTTAGATGTTTGCCAGACCCTTTTACCGAATAAAATATAAAACATTTAAAAAGGATTTAAAACAAGAGCATTGTGAAAGCATAGTTTAATTATACCTGTAAAGATGAAACATTCATTAAACTTTATAGCATGTTTTTGTTATTTTGACAATGCATATCCTAAAACAAAGGACAAAATCCCAAAATATATAAAAGTTGGATTTTTTGGTTATAAAATCTGGTGAACTTTACATTTGCTTAGTAAATCAATAAGATAAGAGTTTTTAACAGGAAGAGGTAAAAAATATATAACAAGATCTGTGAAAAAAACCAAAAAAAAACTTAAGTTATAGAGGTTACAAAAGGAAGATCTAATTATAACAAAAACAATAAGTCCAAAGAAATATTTAGGAAATAATTAAAATTGAAACTAAGCAAAATAATGGAAATATGTCAGGTTATGTATAATATTAACATATCTTTAGAATTAGTTGTAGAAGAATTTTTTATAGAATTAAAGATGTTGATATTGTCAAGTATTTTTATGTTTGTATGTGATAGGGTGTCTCTGAATAATCCTATTAAACTTTCAGATATGCATGCATATTGTACAAGACATTAAATGGATTTATTTATGTATCTCGTAGCTCCAAGTTATTTAGAGACATTTATGTGCATAAGCATAAACTTCTATAACAAGCTACCAAAAAAAGTACAAAGTAAATAGAAAGCTTTGGTTTTGAAGCAAACCTAACATCATGATATAACAGCACAGAAGTTTTTCATTTTATTAATATGAATGTTGGTCGTGAAAGTCTTACAAATAGTATAATGGAAATTTTTAAGGTTAGGTTAACTAAGTATTTTCAACAATACTGCTTTTACATAATTGAAGAATTTTTATAAAAATAGAAAGAGTTTTAAGAATATAAAGAAAAATTTTGTGTAAGAGAGATTTGCTTGTATTAATCATGGTTATGTAATCTATGATAAACTACTAATTTATAAATAATTATGTCATTTTAAAATAAAATCCGATAAGTTTATATTAATTAACATGACCCATGTATGAATAGTTGGATGAAAATAAATGAAAAGAAAAATAGAAATTTCTGCACTAGACTGCTTTCAGTATGACATTATGAAAAAGATTATTCACAGAGAGAAAGTAGATAACACAAAGAATCACTTTGCAAGATTGTTTTTGATCATTGCAGATATAGAGGGCTGAGTTTGTTAAGCAAGCACTTGTGAGTGGAAGCTTGGGGCTTTGATTTCTGCCAGGACCATCCTCCCTGACTAATGTTTTTTTTTTAAATTTTCCTTGGTTCTCATTAATAGCAAATGCTGGGCAGGTATCCTAAACTCAGACTTGAAACTTTCCTTCCTTAAAAAAAAGAAAAAATATCCCAGTTTATCATTTAATCTCATATATTATCAGCATGAACGACAATCTATTTGGACTGATCCTCAGATAATTGGTCATCATGCTATATGTCTGTACAATCCATAAGTCCTTGCTGTTATGTTTTCATTGCTATATATTCTGCTGAAAGCCTGGATTCTTATTGTCTCAGGGCCAAATATATGCCACCACATGTCAGAGTGATGTTAATATTTTCATTAGCTACATGCTTTAGATGAATATACTAAAAGCTACCCCAAAATTTATAGACTGGTATAGACCTCAAAATTTATAAAAATATATATACTAATGAATGATGTTAATATTTTGATTAACTACATGCTTTAGTTGGATGTACTAAAATCTACTCTACATAACTGATTGGTATAGACCTCAAAATTTATATAAAAATATATATATATATGTATATAACATAAAACTTTCTTTTTTAATTTTCATTATTATGGTGGAATTGGATGTAAACATTTTTTTTCCTCCCATAAATGTAATTTTATGCTATAAGAAAACTGATTACAATACCCTGAGTTAAACAATGAGGATATTTATCATAATTTTCTGTAGCATTACAAAATACATTTTTTAAAAATTCAACTTCATCTTTTTCTAAATGATACATTAAATGTAGCTCTAATTGTCATACAATGTGTTAAAGAGTTTACAATGGAAAAGAAAATGTCACATTATTTTTGACATCAAGGTTTAGCATAAATATAGAGAAGATATCTTCTTTCTAAAGAAGATATGCATTGATATTTTTCAGGATGTATGATGATGATGCTTTTGATGATGATGATGGTGATGATGATAATGATAATGGTGGTGGTTGTGGTGGTCATCTCATCATCAGATAAAAATAAATTTCCAGGACTTATTTTAAATCTGCATACCCAAAATATATAACTTCAGAGAATGATTCTTTCACTATTCTTAGTCTTTATAATAGCTTTGCCACTCTAATAGCAAAAATTTGCCTAAGGCATATTTATTCTTAGAATTAGGAAAAAATTTCAGTTAAATGCATCTTTTACTCTGGAATTCTATCATAACAATGTATTACTACAAGTATGACCTGATAATACAAATCCTTGCTTCCTGATTTAAAAAATATGTATCTACAGAAATAAAATATCTACTAGAATTGGCTTAATTAGCACTTTATTTTCACAGTTCAAGCAATTTAAAGACAAACATGCAAAAGATAATACATGCTAAGAGCAAGTTGCAAATGCATTTCAAATTGAGTAACTTTGCTTGCTGAAGGTCCTCAGGCCTCAATAAATGTAAATCTTATACATAATGAAATGTTTATTAGTAGTATTTAATGTATACATATATATAAAATAAATTAAAACTTTACTATTCTGATGAAGACTTATGTTGTGCAGATATTTAATGTATAACATTTATATCAATATTAGTTATCATCCATAATTGTATAACACATTATATTCATTCTATACAAAAGAAAGTGTAGCGTGTGATCGTAACTGGCAATTGTTTGCACCAACACAGTATGTGTGTATGTATATCCATTTGTGTCTGTTTAATGAATGTTCTCTCATGATAGAGGTAGTATTTTTCTTTTCATTTTTTTTTCTTATGAGCAACATTTTAATTTTAATTTATTCTTCATGTTGTATATTCTTAGTCACTCATCTTGTTTCCCTCACTAGTTATGAATTAGTGTAGATAGAGTCTTGCAGGTTATGTCTTTCATTGATTGCTCTAATGAATGAGCTTTAATTTTGTCCTTCTGTTCAAAAAAATTTTGCAGCCATATGTACTATAACCAAATAGAATCTCTTCTATGGCCAGATGTTTTACCAAAGCAACAATTTAAACTGTATTATAGGCATTTTGTAAGTTGCTTAATATTTCAATTGTAGTATATGTATAGTGGTTTTGAACTCTCTGAATGTTCACTAAAAAAATTTGAAATCATTTTTGCCTCTGATACTAATTGAAATAATTTCTATGGTTAGTGTTTGAGCTGTTTTTAAGATTACGTTCATTGTTCATTTTAGTTTCACATGTCACATCAAAGGGCATCCTTGTATATTAAATTCTAGTACCTTCAGCATCAACAGCTAGCCTTTTTATCTACCTTTTTATTCACTAACAACAAAGAGAAAACACATATGACTACATTTAGAAAATATATTATTGTTCATGAATAACTTAATATATGTTATAAATTGCTTAAGAAAATGGGCTGATAAAAGAAAGAAACAAAACATGAATTTAAATTTGCATTATTTTGAAGTAAATAGCTCATATTAGAGCACACAATCAAGTTCACCCTCTATTAGTTCATAAGGAATCATTGACATCACTGATGTTAATATACAAAATAATATAAACTTTACTATGGAGCATACAATAGGTATTTTATTTGGAAAATGAATAGTAGAATGAACATATACATGAAGGTTTTTATGCACCATGACTAAGGAAGAGCATTTGCACATTCAGCATATGTATCCTTGAAAATTTGATGTTCTTGGCCATTGATCACTTTTTATATGGTTGTAGGGCTTTGGTTTTCTGTCCTCTGCATTGATAGTTTACTTTCAGCTGACTTTAAGGGAGCATATTTATTGTGAAACTATATATGTTACAAGAAAAATGAAGCAGAAACGTGTAAAGAAAATTCAAAACCAAGATTTTGGAAATATGTAGGTATTCTTATTGGAGAATATGAGAGATGCAGGATCAGTATTGAGTTATAGTGGACAAATATTATGTATTTTTAACTAAATTGTACTTACAAAGCTGCAGACATTGGAATTTGTTGAATTGTTTTATTTATGGATGCTCTTTAACATCTTAGGTCATCAGCATCCCATTCAATTCAGGGTGTGAAATGACTGGCAAATTTTTCTCAGAGGCCCCTTCTTTCAGGCTTGAGGTTCTTTTTTGTACCATAAATGTGCAACATGGGACCCACGGCTTTACTTCCCTTCCAAAGGAAGCCATACTTAGGACTTTTACACCCAAAAAAATCCATCAATCCTGGCCGGGCTCGAACCTATGATCTTAGGCAAGTATGGTTACCACCACACCACCAGGATCGATGCAGATATTGGAGTGTAACATATCTTTCAAGAATGTATTAAACATGTTTATACTAACTTCACTTATTTACACAACAATGATGATGTGAGCAATTGTTCAGAAACATGTCCAAGTGTTGTGTAAGTAGGTAGAATTAGTGTGATTGTGAACATGCTTAACACATTCTTGTAAGATATAAATTTTATGTAATTTCATGAAATTGTAAGGAATGGATAATGACAAAATTTTAATTTTTTCAATAATATCCAATAATGTGCATAAAGCAAATGCAAGAATTCAAACTCTTCTATAGGTTCCCTATCACAGAATACTTAGGATAGAAGGGAGACCTTCACTATAATAAAATGTAGCTTAATGATACTTTTATTTTGGTCATCCTTAAAGATAGGTATATGATTAAATGCCTCATTATTTTGAAAATTTAAAACTGTATATCTATAGAGAAATTCAATAAATGACTCCAGCAAGTCAATAGCAATGTTATTTACTGGTATGCATGGTAGCAGAGGTAAGACATTTTCAGCAATTCTCAAGAATAGTAGTGATAAACAAATATAATTGAATAAAGTTAGCAGTAAAATTGTTTCCTAATAGTTCTCCATGGTGGGGAGAGGATCACTTGAAATGCATAGAAAAGATCATGCCACATAAAAACCTTCTTGTATATTAAACTTCTGCCTTTTTGTTAATGGGGTATGTTTTCTTAATCTTTTTATTTTAGGGTGATCTTCCCACTTAAAAAGTAATTTCTTTTACTATGCAAAAACTTAGAAATAATACCTATTAAAAGTAATAAATTAATACATAAAAATAAGAAATGTTTAGAGCCTTTTTCATTATAGTTTACAATTTGTAAAACTGTAAATTCTGAAGCTCATTTGTTCATTGCAAAATAGCAAATATCATTACTTGTATTTACAAATCTGAAATTGTTTTAAATATTGAGACTGTAGAGTTCACAAATGGATGCTATTGCAGTTAAGATAACAGTGAAAGTGATAAAAATAAAGATGAAAAATGCCAGCCATGATTTGTGAATTATTATGATAAATTATTCTACTATTTATGAAGAATAATACTTTATTGATATGGTGGATTTCTGAATTATCATTATTGAGATTCTGTGTTTTGATAAATTATGGTGTAAAATATTTGAAACAGAATAGCTTGTTTTGCATGCTATAATTTGCATTTCAGCTACATGAATAAGAATTCTCACAGTTTACATTATGAATGAATTGAAAATGAATTTTATATTGTGTTGGAAATGAAACATTTTATTTTGGTCTAAATAAAGGGTTTTGCAGTATTTTTCCCAACTTGAGCATTGTGTAAAGCCTATATAAAATAGAATTATGGAAATAATTATTTTTAATATTCTCTCATTGATATAAATAAAACTTTGCTCTTCTAGGATTATTTTATTTTATTTTTAATGAATATAAATATTATAAACTTATAAACTTTGACTGCAAAAACAACTTTATATTTTGGTTATTAGGCATACTGCAACTTTTGGCACTTATACTTCATCACCACTCTCTCTCCTTTGCCCTTCAACATTGCTTTCTGAACATATCCCCACAATCTCATAGTTGCATTAATTACTTAGTTAATTAATGAATTCAAGAAGATAATAAAACAGTTGACTCTAAAATAATGCATTTTTGTGTGTGAGTATTATTAGAAATTCACATTAGCTGATCATGTCAATTGAGTATTCATTCACAGCTTTTCTGATCAACTGCCTCCTTAAAAAACTACAATTTATGATATTGCAGATAAATGTGAATTTACTAATACCACAAAACAAAAAAATATGAGTGAAGAATTGCAGTTTTAACAGAAGAAAAACTAGCCTGCAATTAGCAAAAATCTTGAGCATTGAGCAACAACATCACTCCCAAAATGAACTCAAGTGTGGGTTTTGAACTCTTGTGTCGGTCAAAACAAGATCACTGTATAACACAAGTGACCAAGTTTGTTAAGGCTCAGACTTGTGAATGGGAGGTCTGGGGTCAAATAGACTGTCCACCATAACTGAGCTTTATTTCCAAGTTTTCTTCAGTCCTCATCAATGGCAAGTGAATGGGTGTTATTCTAAACTTAGGGCAGGAACATTTCCATCCCAAATAAAATTTGTATAATTTATCATTTCATTACAAGTATAACCAATGGCCACCATCTATGATGCGTCAGTAGTGAAAATAGGCATTAAAACTATTAATAAATCACCTTAATCATTATATCAATGTTTTTTTAAAAAGTACAGAATTTAATAAAATAGTTCACAACTGTCCAGTTAGCAGTCACATTACTATGGTGACAGAAATAATTTTTGGTAGAATGCAAAAAGTCTCTCATAAAAAACAAACAAACAAATGGAAGATATTCTGTTCCCATTCTAAGTACCATGAACATTAAGCTCATTAAACATGGCAAGATGCTAAATGAAGATGGAGAGCAAAGAATTTGAAAGCCAGTACATAACATTTTTGAACTTAAAATATCTTTCAAATCTTGATTTGATTTATACAATATCTAAAAATGACATATACATATATCAATATACTGAAGATCCTGTCCAATTTGGAATATTATGAGAATTGCATCTGTAAAGTCTGGAAAGTCATTAAGAATAAGAAGGAAGAATTTTAAAGAAAATATTTTAAATTATGTGAAACTAGTAGCAACCAAAGGATTTTACAAGAGCACTGCTGATAGTTCATCTCAAATGTTTATTGATGTGTGATTTAGGGTTTAAATTTTGAAAAAAGTAAAACTGTCATACATTATTTTCATAATTTGTAGATTCATATATTTTGTTACAATATGATATTAATAAACACCTATGTATGAAAATGGTCATTTTATGTACCTACCGTGAAAATAATAACATATCTATATAAAAAGAAGACACCTTTTATATGTAAACATTAACCAAAGATTTTATTTTTCTGCTTTATATTTATCTATTTTTGAAAAAAATGTTAACATCATATTTTTTCTTTAATATGTAAGTGTGAAAATACTAATCATATCATCTAATTATTGCCTTAATGAGAATAAAAAAGAGACAACTTTTCAGTTTTTCACCAATACAAAAAAAGCATGAAGCACTGGAATTAGGCTAAAGGAAAACTGAAGAAACATCAGGTACAATCAGATAGATAAATCATTGGTTGCACATCACTTTTGGAGAGATAAACATGATATAGAAATGGAAGTCAAATTATTGAAATTCGTATTGGAGCTGGGAATTTGGGAAAAAGTTTTATAAAAATATATGAAGATACGGTTATGAACTTTGAGATCCCAACAGAAGACAAATTAATTCAAAAGTTCATAAAATATCCATGAGAGCTACACCAAGTCCATCCAACCATCCACTCTCAGCTGTTGATGAGGGCAAAAGCTGTGAAACATGTTCTTTATAATTCAATGATAGGAGAAGTATAAGAGTATTAAATCAACTGAAGTGCTAATAAAGAGTAATTAATTGCTTCACTGTATTAGTTTCGACAAGATTTTAATTTTAAATTGAATGCTTTTCTGACTTTATCAACTTTAGAAAAACACTTTTCACTTAGTTGTAAATTTTGTTTTTTTAGAGCACTGCTTTAAATAAATTTTGCTTCATTTCATGATTAAAGAATGTGCTGCCATGTGTCCTATTAAACCATCTGCCAGTGGAATAATAATGTTGGGATTTGTTCCATTAACAGTCCAAACTATTTGGCCATTACATGCATGGCAAACAGACGGATGACTAGAATGTATGGTATTATGAAGCTAAGAGTAACTATAAATTATACATGTACTGGCATCTCTGTTCCATATACACATTTTTTCCTGTCCACTTGTTCATGCTTTATCTTTGATTTTCACATCAGAAGTTTCTACTGGAAATTTATTTTGAAAAAGCTTGATGCAGAAGCAACATTAAAAAAAATGCAAATATATATGAAGGCACACACATACAAATGCACAGATTTGTAAATATCATTACCTTTCAAAGACATGTATGTCAACAAATTATTAAACTTTATATTTGAACATACACCTAGTAATATGGATACCAATGTACATGTTATATCATAGGATGTAACAAAATGTTATTAGCTACGAATAAGAAAGTTATGGCAATTTACTATGAGCTTTCATAGATATGTAAAAAAATTTTTGGAAAAAAAGAGATGTTTCACAATTGCACCTTCCTCTAGTAGCTACTGGAATGATGCTATTGTGCAGGTGAGTCTTAAGAATGGGAGGTTTACAGAGAAAGGGAAATATGACATCTGCCTGTTGCACACTGATTTATGGAAAGCAACTGCAATTATGATGCACCAATTGTGTTACTTCCTAAGAAAATTCTTTTGGGTGTCTACAGTGAAAGTTTCAATGTTAATGAAAGTACCTAAAAATGAAACATGCATTTCTGTGAATGAAAGAATGAAAGAAAATAAATTTGTTGCATTTAAACATTTATTTTTACATAATTAAAGTAGGTACAATATTTTTAGTTCAAATATTAGTGAAAGAAAATAAATTTCAATGATTTTTATGTAGCCATTTAATGAAACAAAATATAAGCAAAATATTTTATGCCATAATTTAGAGGAATACAGAAAAAAATTTAAAAAAAAAAAAAGAAATCCATTTAAAATGTTCAGCGGCTCCCAGGGTGGTAGATTTGAAGGAATAGTTTTAAGCTGTTACAGTCAATTTTTATGTTTTTTAAAATGTTTCTACTCATAGTTCATTAAAAGTGTGCATAAATGGTAACACAATGAAATGGATATGAATGACATATTGGCAATATACATTGTCACAAATTCAGCTCACACACTTGGGTGATCAAGGTCATTAATGCAGGACTTGTGAGTAGGAGGTCCAGAGCTTTCCCACCAGGACGATCCTCCCTGACTGAGGTATTTTTCAGTTTTCCCCACTCCTTATAATTGCTTCCATCCTTAAAGAAATGATTATTGTTGCTTAAAGGGTGCAAAACAGCTAAGGTTATTAGTGCCCATTACTTAAAGAAAAAATTCTTTTCCAGTTTATCATTTCATCTCATACATCATCGTTGTCTACCACCTGTGATGCCTCAACAGTAAAACAGGCATTAAACACTATTAAAATAAACCTTCCATCCAGTAAATATGTTTTAAAATATTCAATGATAGCCTCCTGTAAGTAGACATGGAAGAATGAATTCCATATATGTAAACTGAATATATATATATTTAAACTGAGGTACATATTTGGTGCAAGTTTGAAAAATGCAAGGATAAGAAAATATAGGTAATAAGGCTATTATTAGTGAACATGGACTATAGTGAGCAAACAGAAGTACCTAAAATAGTGAAAGTTTCAAAATGCACATAAAATATGTAATGATAAATTAAGACAGGCAAGCATAAGGACACAAGATACAGATACGAAATTTTAAAGAGTTAAATTAGCATAATTTCACACATGTTAACAGGAATTTTATCATTAACACTATCAAAAAATAATAATATTTCTTAACTTGCTTTTCTGGGCTTTTTGGCCATGGTTTAATGTTCAAATTATATTTTTAATGCCCTGACCTTTCATCCAAAACTATGGTGGACATCTTCAGATTAACACAAAAAAAAAGTCATCTATATACATGCTAAGCGACTGATTCTAGGAATCAGTCATAAATAACTGATAGTGAGATCAACAGCAGTTCTAACATGTTTTGTAAGAGCAGAGATACAAATTATATTAAGTTTCTGCTTTTTCTTTTCTATTTATTTATTGGGGTGTTTAAATATTTCAAATTCTTCCTTATGTAATCTGATATTATATTTTTCTGCCAGAAGCAAGGACCTTGCTGTTTTCAAGACCATCATGTGATGGTCTTCTAGATTAGTCATACATGTTCAATAACAGCTGATTTTTCCCATTGTCCTAAATAATAGTTTCTTTTATCTTCCAAAATATATGTTTTTATGCTGCATTTGGTAGTTTCAATGTAAACCATGCCACAATTACATGGGCTTTTGTATACACTGACTGTTGACAGTGGGTCACATGTTACCTTGGCAGAATGAATAACTTGTTGCAGCTTTGTTGTGGGTATATTTGCTTATAAACTTTGCATTTGGAAGCCAGCAGATCGTTGGAGGAGGCAGTTACTTTTATGGCATTCTTATGGAATGATAATTTTTAAGAACAATGTGAGAGGGTGGCCATGGGAAATCCACTTACACCTGTTATGGCTAATTATTGTATGTAAGGCTTTGAAACAATGGACTTAGAAACTGCTGTTAAAAACCAGACTGTTGGCGCCATTATGTATGTTGATATATTTACGCGTGGTCTCACTGTGAAGAGAAGTTCAAAATCTTTTTATGACATCTAAAAAGTCTTCCCCTAAATTTCAATTCAATCATGGAAAAGTAAGGAAACAGCCAACTTCTTTTTTTGGATGTCATGGTGATCAAGCAATATGATGATGATGATGATGATGATGATGATGATGATGATGATAATACTTTATTCACCATTTGGATCATTTACACGATATGGACTTCATCCAGAATATAATATAAGCAATATACAAGCTTAGTAATTATACTAGATTTACAATATGCCTTATTTACAGTTCATATATTGTAAATCTAGTATAATTACTAAACTTGTATATTCCTTATATTATATTCTGGACAAAAAGGAAAACTAGGACAGAACATTTATAGAAACTGATCATTATCTTCATAACAATTTAAATCATCATCCACAGCAAAAGAGATGCATAATTAAAACTTTAGTACAACATTCCAACTGCATTTGTTAACTGCAATTCATAAACAAAGAACTTAAATATTTGGAGTTAGTTTTCATTAATAATGGTTATACACGTAAAGAATTCATAAGATCTACAAGTGCCAAGAAAGTAACTGCCTCCTCTAAACTGCCAGCTCCCACAGGAAAAATTCATTGACCTTCAGAATGTTACTGATCATATTGGTAAAGTTTTGAAGAAGTATAAGGTAAAATAATGTATACACCCACAACAAAGCTGCGACAAGTTCTTCATTCTACCAAGGTCGCATGAGACCCACTGTGAACAACTGGTGTTTACAAAAGCCCATGTAATTATGGCAAGGTCTACATTGAAACTACCAAATGCAGCATAAAAACACATATTTTTGAACATAAAAGAAACTGTTATTTAGGACAATGGGAAAAATCAGCTGTTGTTGAATATGTAACTAATGTAGAAGACCATCAGATGGTTATGAATACAGCAAGGTCCTTGCTTCTGGCAGAAAGTATCATATCAGATTACATAAGGAAGAATTTGAAATATTTAAACACCCTAATAACATAAATAGGAAAGAAAAAGCAGAAACTTAACAGAATTTATATCCTTGCTGTTAAGAAACATGTTAGAACTCCTGCTGTTGATCAATACCAAAATGACATGACCATACCACTCCTCCTTCCACTTCCCATGTCACAGATCTACTCTTACTATCAGTTATTCATGACAAAGCCTCATTCCTAGAATCAATCGCTTAGCATGTATATAGTTGACTTTTTTTTTGTTCATCTGAAGATGTCCACCAAAGTTTTGAATGAAATGTCAGGTCACTAAAAATATAATTTAAACATTAGACCATAGCTAAAATGCCCAGATAAACATGTTTAGATTCAAGACTCCAGTCGCGAAAGCCTATACATCTACAAATGTCTTTACTTGATTTTTCAATCTCATGTTCAAAGTACTATTTGATTTTTTCGATAGTTCTTTTTAAGGGAATAATTTTTATTGTCATTGCTTTTCTTAAACTGAAATTGAGGTAATTCTGTACATTAATATTTTGATACTAAAATGTGATTAAAATTTCACAATTTAGCAATAATATTCTTGCATTGATCCAATGGTGCTTCAGTAACAACTTACACAAAAATTATGTAATTACATGAACACTGCACCAAAAATGTTATAACATACATCAATGAATTTCAACAAAACTGCACAGTAGAAATTTGTTTAGTGTGTGGAAAATATTTATCAAAAAAGCAAACAAGTGGGAAAATCATTCCTGATAATGAAACTGGATTTCGTTGCAGCCATCAATCTGCTTATATAATAAAGGTATCATTGAAGTAGAATACATTTATGTATATGTCTTACAATATTTCCATGTCATTCAATGCACTATGCCACTATTTATAAATGAGCACAATCAGCATTATTGAATAAAGTTCCACTAAGAATACAGTTAAGGATATAGTATAATATACTATATTATGCTGTACCATTACACGATATACATAATCTTAATTGAATTGTTCATATTTATTTTAGCAAAACAGCTCAACATTCTTTTCAATACATTTAGAGTTGGATAGTAATATTTCAGATATATGAATATGTGCTGAAAATTATATTCAGCTGTATATAAACTAATAGCCCAAGTTGTTAACATACAAAATAAATATTGTATTTTGAACAAAAATGTCTGAATATAGATTAGGCACAGACTAACAAAACAAACTAAGTGCATGCTTTGTGCAATTAAAGAATAAAGCACTAAGAATCTACTGTACATATAAACAACCCTTTCCTTAGATTGGGTGATTTTAGACATATAATGTCTGTAATATAAAGAAACATAAACTTACATTGATATATAAGTGTAGGCCATTGCATGCAGAACTACTCTACTGTTATTAATCATACCTGTTGATCTTTATTTACTGTTTTTCACTAAGTAGTCTACAACCAGAGAGGTAAGCTGATCACTTAGAATAAATAAGCTTAGAATAAATATAAGAACATGAAAAACCTGTTCAACTTTGAAGGAAATAGGAAAAGAAATGCTGTGCAGCTAATTAATATGAATCATTTTGGTTTACTTTGCATAGGTTAAATTAGTCTGGTTTGTTTTGCAAATTTAAAAATTTCTTTATTGTTAAGAAAAAAACTGCAACTACATAGTGTGAATTTTTACCATTAAAATAGTTACATAACAAATTTATGTTAAGGCTAAAATATATAGAAACATAACAAACATGAATGTGTAGGGTAGTACTTGTAGATGCCAGGATTGATTCATAATAAAATGTTAATGTATTTGATAATCTGAAATTAATTAAGGAATATGTTTATCTAGAATATCTCTTTTTTTTCTTTTAGCAACTTACTTAGATTTCAGTTTTAAAAATAGCTTCCTTGCAATAAAACTGACAAAAAGTGACTATCTGTTTGTTGTGCAGATACATAGGTGAAGTTCACCCTGAAAAATCAAAGCAGAGTCGACCAGTTGTTGGTAACCTGCCTCATTCTATTCCTAATCCCATTATCACTGTAACAGAGCACACTCCAACACCTTCACCAGATTATATGCGTCGACAGGTTTGTTTCATTTTTCATGTGATTCTTTTCTTATACTTTAATTCCTAAGTTTTACAAGAAAATTAATTTTAAATGCAGATTTTTGGTGAACTCATATAAGAGATGTTTCTTAATTGAAATTATTATTTTAACAAGCTTTCAAATACACTTTTACCATATGAAAATAATTAATGTAGAATTAAATATTGGATAAACTATTGATGCATCCAGTTAGTAAAGTAATATCATCTAAACTGGAAACAGAGTTTATAGGATTTTTCTGTCTTATTCTTTAATGAAATTATACCTCATAAAATTATATTTATATTATGTTATATTTAATTTAATAATTTAAATAAGTTCATTAAAATAAACTCAAGTCTTAAAATGTAAACTATGATAAATAGCTCATTTAAATAATGTAATTGCTGCATGAGTGGTTTATAAATAAACAGACTAACAGAATTTTATGAATTGAAAATTTATGATATTCTTGACTACTCAATTAAATGTAGTTACGAAGCTGTTGACAATGGAGTGGTATATATATATATATATAACCAATGTAATAAAAATTTACTCACACTAACTCCATTCACTTACATAAAAACTGGACATATGTTTCAGGAGTGATCCCTCCCAAAACATATGTCCAGTTTTTATGGAAGTGAATGGAGTTAGTGTAAACAAATTTTTATTACATTGGTTACATTCTTGACTATATTCATGTAAGTGATGGAAATATATTTTGATGAGCTAATAATTATATTTTTGTTTTTATTATAGGGTTCTATTGATAGCCAGTTGGATGCTATCAGCTTACAAGGAAAGCTGAACCAAGAACGCAAACCAAGTCTTACCCGTTCTCAGACTGACTCAAATATTACTTATACTGGAGAAGAGATACCTGAAGCTCAAGGCTCTGTTTGTTATATTACAAAAGATGGGGATATTGATTACCAGGTTGTGCTAAAGGTTAGCTGCATTCCATGATATATTATTGCAGCCTACTGGTATATTTTGTAAAATACTTAATGATGATAAATTTCTAGTTTGTTAAGACTGCCTTTTTACAGTTATCAATTTTACTAACGGGATAAACAAGTGAAGAGACAGAAGAATATTTTACTTTTTTAAATAGAAAAGAACTTTGAATATTCCATATGGGTTGCCACAGGCCTTTGCACCAATGAGTTAAATGAATTAATGGTGCACAAATAACTCCATAGAGTCAGCACTTGCAGTTATTTGGCATTACCTTTTCAGATAGAGAGAAAATTTCAGGAGGCAAACAAAAATACAACTAAGCAGTCTGTCTCAATCAGGAATTGAAATCAAATTAGCCATTTGGCACACATACTTTGGGGTGCCTTTACCACTGCTCTAGGTATAGAGCATTGTACTTACATTCAAAGAAAAATGTAGGAACACAAAAATGTACTATTTTATGATTGGGTATATGAGCACTTAGCCAATATTTTAAATTAAAATTCAGATATGATGCCAGCATGGCTCATAGAATGATGAATGAAGTATACCTTATGCCAGTCAAGTGATCTGAAAACCTGTTACCATCTACTGCACTCCAAAATATATAACCTCCCTGAGAGGAATGTAAGCATTACATTACCACCACGGATGGCTGAAGTTGTTAAGGCACAGATTTGTTAGTGGAAGGTCTGGGTTTTGATTCCCACCAGGACCATCCTCCCTAACTGAGGATTTTTCCAGGTTTTCCTTAGTCCTCATAAATGGAAAATGCTGGGGAGGCACCCAAAACTTAAGCCTGAAATGCTTCCGTTAAAAATATCCTTCCCCAATTTATTATTTCATGCATGATCATTGTCACTGCCTGTGATGCCTAAGTAGTTAAAATGTGTGTTAAACACTATTAAAAAAAAAGCATTATATCAGGAGTCCAAGCATTGTTAACATTGTACAATACATTAACAATAAGGAATTTTATTTAATAACAGAAAATCTTGCACATTATTGCAGTCAATAAATATCAGTTTATCCATGTATGCTGAAGTACCCACCTATCATACTTCTATACAATGGTCCACTTCCCAGAGAAGTTCTTTGCTTTAGAATAAAATAACAAGTGACAAGTGCCTTCTTGCTGATAAAATACAATAAACCAGCTCAGGCTGCTCTTCAAAATTGTACATTTGAAGCCATGCTCTCTGGGCATAGTGGAGATTCCATGCAACCTGAGTTCATACTGAAAATCTGTGGCAAAAGGTATGGGAAATGAAAGCTTCTAAAATTTTGCAGTTATAGTTAACAAAATAAAATAAAAGTTGGTGCAAGAATGCAGAGTATAGTGGTCTTCTTACAAGAGACTTAAACTGAGCTGAGCTAAGCTAAAGAAAGCAGGGACAAAGAGTTTGAAGTGTTTTATAAATAGCTGCTTTATCTTGACTTTAGGAGAACAGGGTGCTGTTATTTTTACTATTTCTATTACCTTCTAAAACATCAATTATAAGTCTTTAATTCTTTTCTGGTGCAGAAAATAAGAGTATTATATCAGGCACAAATAAGAGCCAATGGCCTCCTCTGTTCAAATGTTATCATAATGGAACTTTGAATTTATGTAGAAACTCAAGTCTTAAGGTGGATTTTTAGTTACTTCATCCACAAATTATATGTACCAATTTTATTTTTGCCAAAACAATCTTCCATTTCATTCCTGCGCTACATTACTGGCTAATCTTGTAAGCAGAGTTGTACTTGTCTATATGATTTATCTGATAAAGAGCATTTCTGCAAAAGTCACAATTGTTCAATGTTTTCTTGTTAACCAGCAGGCACAGTTCAGAGAGTCTATCCTGCCTTACTCCTCTCCCTATCTACATGCTTCCTTTCATCATGAAAGGGTGAATGCTAAGAATTTTAATAAAAGCTTTAATATCATTGGCACTTCTATTAATTAATTTAATTTATTATCCTGCATATGAATATTACTCAGCACTGAACATTAAACACTTAAAAAAAAGAGAAAGAGAGAAAAAGGAAGAGAATATACATTCTGTATGGAAAACTTCTCAGATATCTCAGCTAAAGGGTGTCTTATGCTTCCTTAAAAATGACCTTTGAAAATAATGTCTCAATAATAAAAGAATATTTATATTATCACATATAATATAATTATATGCATGTGTGTGTGTGTGCCTAAAACAACAAGAACTAGAGAAGCAGAAGTAAATAAAACACTCGAATAGTAACACAAACATCACTGTACTCCAAACTGCTTGTGTTCTTCTTAAAGGTAATTTTCTAGTTCTTGTATTTTAGCTACAGTGTTTCAAGAGCTACTTTATTTTTTCCTTTTTATTATATATACTTCTGGATTGGGCCAGACAGTTGGAGGCTCCTATGTAGTTTGTATCTGTATATTTTCTTAGCATTTCTATATTGTTTGATTAATCTAAGAATTTATTTCTAGTTAACATTGTTTTTATGGTATTAGTGATTTTTTGGTTATTTGAAAACAGGTATGGATTATAGAAGGAACTGTTCCAAAGTCTTCCAGATATTCCAGTAAGAAACTACAGATGAACTCTAATGATTGGGACTCAGTTACTATTATTATAGTTAGAAATTGACTTGGGGTTAAAAAATTATATGTTAATATTATATATATATTGTAGTTGAATTTGAATAGTAAATAAAAAAATAAATAAAAATATATGCCTCCAATTGATTGGAATGGTACATTTCCTAATTTGGTTTTTGCTAGACAATTAATTTCTATATTGATATGCTTTGTGAAGTTTTATATATTGACAGCATGTAATTCCACTTAGCTTAATACTGCCTGTGGTGCCTCAGCAGTAAAAACGGGCATTAAACACCATTAAAAAAAATTGAGTAATAATGTGTCATCAACAAGTTTCTCTGCACTCAGGCGATGTCCACCACACTGGAGAAAGTTGGTACTCATAATTTCTGACATTTCTTCCTTTGAAACTGATTTTTAGCAGGTAATCTGCCCACCATTGCTAAGGTTTGGACTTTGGAGTGTGTGCTTACCTTGGTGGTTAAGTGGACACAATAACTATATGCTCAGCATGGGGTCAGTGCTGCCACCAAATTTGTTTCCATTGTGAAATCTTGGATATACAATGGTTGCAGAGCAACTTTTTGATGATGCTTTATTTATGTATTTTTAAATATCTTGAAACATTTTCTTTAGAAATCAGAAAAGATCCATAAGGATGCCATTCTATGTGCACTACAGCTATATACTATTTATATTCAGTGTATTCAGAGACATAATTGAATAAAACTTTCTCATTTTCATTCTATCCTGATTGGCTC
The DNA here is from genome assembly GCA_030762175.1 of Metallyticus violacea. NCBI lineage: Eukaryota > Metazoa > Arthropoda > Insecta > Mantodea > Metallyticidae > Metallyticus > Metallyticus violacea. Next base: position 100,464,545 of record CM060846.1, on the reverse strand, counting down.
TGTATTCCAAATGATGTATTTTTCAGGCTGTACATTCAGCTGCAGTACGAGACAATGTTTGTTGTACTCTGCGTGTATGTGAGGTAATATTAAATCTTGTTGAACTGCTTATGGACATGGGAGTGCTAAAACAATGTCTACGCAGTGAGGCAGCAACTTCAAGTACAGCAGCACGCACTGCAACAGTGGGAAAGATTCATAGTCATTCTTATGGTCCCAGTCATGCTGCACATCAAGTCAGCCATAAATCTACATCTTCCAAGGCAGCAGACAGCTCACCATCAGCAGAGAAAGAGCCAAGCAAAGAAGCCACAGGAAGTCACAAAAGCTATGAGAGACTTTATACTCCACATAACCTTATCATGAGCTGTATCATTAGGTTTGTGTTTATCATTCATCCAGACTTTCTGATTTGTTCTGTATATACATACCAATATAAATAAATAAATAAATAAATAATATAAACATAAATAAATAGAAACTGATAACAGAATAAAATAAAATTAACAAATATGCACCTTTATGCCACATCCAACTTCTGTTATACTATTGAATGATGCATGAAATGCATTAATATGGCATTAGAGAGTGTGATGTCCAGAAAACAAAAAGCTTCTGCCTTTATAAGTTAAAAGATAACTTCAGGTAACTTAAAGTATTTGTTAGTTCAAACTCAGGCCCAGTACCTGAATCACAGTAGTGGATAGAACTATAGGTATACACTGTTTAAATATACCTTGGTTTGAAGTTAACTACTTCTCTGCTTATAAGCAAATAACTACTACTTCTGTAATCCCCTATGATATTTTTTTTTCTATTTCCCTTAAGTCCATAGTACTGTTCCCTTATTATCTCTTACTACATGCATGAACTCTACTCCTCAGTTAATTTTCTACCCCTTACATAATCTTGCACATGTTTATTTCTCCTCTGCTAATATAAATTGTTTCATTTTCTGCAAAATGGATCATTGCATCTACATATACCATTTTTCCCCACCAGGGTGACTCTGTATCACTTTCTTATGTTCATCCATAATTTTCAAAGTTGCCAACTTATAATATTAATATAGGAAGGAACAATGACATTCTTTAATACAATCTATTCAAACAAAGCTTGCATATGAAACTTGCAGAATGAAACTCATTAACTTAAACAGGGGTTTTTAAGATTGTTGTTGGTTTGCATACTTGCACAATGAAACTCATTAACTTAAACCTTATCTGGGTATTACATTTTAAGATCATTATGTGTGCATCCAACAATATTAAAATTAAACACCAGGGTTAGGTTTAAGTTTTATGAGGATTTCTGTAATAACAAGTATCTATTTATGCTAGGTTAGGTTTTCTACCTCTCTACTTGAGAGGTATCTGACATAGTCAGTCTTTTTGCACTATTTCAACTATACTGCAATCTAGTGCATTTCTTGCTGTTGGTAACAACAGTGACATCACCACAATCCCCACCCTCAAACAGCATTTATACTTCCTGCTGCCAAAATCTGCTATAAATTAAATCACTTTTTTAGGGTTGGATGGATGGGTTAATAACTTCTGATGAGATCACTTCTTTTCATGCTGACTCCTGCTACCACTTTATGTAATTTTTGCTCCTTTCTGTTCACCTTTTAATAGTATTGGGTGATTGATTTTTTTTATTGATTTATTTATGGATGCTCTTCAACATCTCAGGTCATCAGCATCCCATTCAACTCAGGGCACGAAATGGCTGACAAATTTTGCTCAGAGGCCTCTCTTTCAGGCTTGAGTTTCTTTTTCATGCTGTAAATGTACAACATGGGACCCATGGCTTTACTTCCCTTCTGAAGGAAGTCATACTTAGGATTTTGACGTCCGAAAAAATCCATCGGTGTATTGGGTGACTACAGGTATTTCAACACAAATAATTAAGTAATACTCCTCCCTACTCTGTCATCTGCTTGTAAGATCTGTGAAGGCAACTGTAGATTATGCATTTTTATTTCATTATCTGCAAAAAAATTATGTAAAAATGTTGATTTTAGTACTAAAGTAGAAGTTTATCCAAATAGTTTTCTTGTTTAGTGTGTGGTGGTGGTGGTGGTGATGATGATGATGATATTTATTTCTCATGGCCAACATACAAAATTTTATAACAAAATTAAAACATAAAAAATAAGGGAAAACCACATTAATTTTAAATATAACAGATAGAAACAGTGCCTTTGGCAAATCCAGAACACACTAACTCCAATCAAATTTATTCCAATTTGATTGGCTCATAGTCCCCGGTTTATCAGCAGCTACCTATTGGAATATCCAGGGGATCAGGTTCTGATCCATCTTAAAGAAGTACTAAATGTGAATTGTAACAAACCACTATGAAAAATAAATCAGTTAACATTTTGACTATCTTGAGATAGCATTTACCATTCTTCCTTCAAAGAGCTTACCTTTTCACCTTGAATTAGCACATATTCATTGGTTTCATCCTTACAGAATAAGGTTATCCTTCAAGAAATACAGTCAATCATTAATCATAGTAACCTAATCAGTTCAGTAAAGAATATATGGCTTGTATATAAGACAGTTTATTTTATATGAGTTTTAATTCTGTCTGTGTAGCTTTTTTCATGCTATTTGTCTTATATAAGTTAACTATACTTTTTATTTGCCAAGGCTGTCAGTCCTGCTGGTCTAGTGGTAACCATCTTTGCCTCGTAGACCCAAGGTAATGAGTTCAAACCTTGCCAAGGCCAATGGATTTATATGGCATGAAAAAAATAAGTATGGATTCCTTCAGAAGGGAAGTAAACCCCATAGGTCCTGTGTCATAGATGTATGGCATGTAAAAGAACCTGAAGCCTGAAAGAAGAATCCTGTAAGCAAAATTTTTTGACTTTTTCAAGCCCTGATTTAAATTAAGAGCTAATGAATAAATATACTTAAAGATTTCACTCAAATAAAATAAATTTACTCAAATCTACCTCCAAACTAGCAATGTACTACAAAATATGCTGATATATGGGGCAGAATGGTGGAAATAATGTTGCAACAAATTTATGATCACCTAACAATGTGGTAGTAGATGATGCATTGCACAACCATAATGTTTTCTTTGGGTGGAGGTAGTAGTGAATCAGATTATAGCAGAAGCAAAGACAGTGACTTTTAGAATGGTGTAAATGCAGTAGCAGTGCTAGATGGGGAATGACACTTGGAACTGGAATCTCTGTCTTTAAGACATTTATAAAACTTATATGCCTGTACCTAATGCAATACAAGGATACCAAATGCACTATAAGCACCTCAATTGCCATAAGACTCATTGAAGTAATGATGATAACTATGATATTGTTCAATGATGATCTTAGATCTTTTAAGTTGGCTTTATGTTAGATGCCATTTATACATTCTATTGGCAAAGGTCTTAGTGCATATCATATTTATCTGGAAATGTTGTCATTGTTATGGCTATTTTTAAAAGTATTTAACACCCATTTTTACTACTGTGATATCACTGGCAGAGATGTTATGGTAGAACTTTAAAGAATAGAGAAAGACAACTAATGATAATATTGCTTAAAGTATATACTGTGGTAAGAAAATTTGCTTTACAGTTGCCATATAGAGCTTTAGTAGATAAAAGGAAACAATAGAGAAATACATTCTTTGTTGACATCATTCTAACTGGATTATATAGCTTGAAATTTGAATTTGTTGAACCCATTATTACAAACATTAAAGTAAAGAGAAAGCATTACATTTACATGGGACATAATACTAATTATATTAGCTAATCATTCAATGGAGTATAGATACTAAAGTAATTTACCTTTGCATGTTTTATCCTTTGTTGATTTATTCATGTCTGTTTTGTAACATTCCATAATATACCTTTTACATATTTTCAGAGTTCTGAAACATTTGGGCTGTCCCCATGGATGTGCAGATGGTCAACGTGGCCCTCCTGCTGACTTTCTCAGATCACAAGGACAAAATATTTTGACAAAATTGCACCGTGCTAGTCCAAGGCAGTTCTCACGTTTTTTACGTCAGATGATCCGAAACCAGCCCATTGCTGACATATTAGATTTCTTCCATGCATATGTTGGATTTTGTGTTGATCCAAGCTCTCTGCTTTCACCACTGAGTAAGTGCATTCTCAACCTCCTCCTCCTCCTCCTCCTCCTCCTCCTCCTCCTCCCTCTTCTTCTTCTTTCCTCCTCCTCCTCTTCTTCTTCTTTTTCAATTAGGTGCAGTTTGAGCTTTTCTAGTTCAATTTCTTTCTTAGCTGATCAATCTCTCTTCTTCGGATATACCTCATAGTCAACACTGCCAAAATTACCATAATTATTGAGTTGAATTTTTTTTTTTTTTTTGATTAGTGTTTAATGCCCGTTTGTACAACTGAGGCACCACAGGCGGTATTGAGTTGAATGAAGTGATATAACTCTTTATACATTTGACCCTAATGTTGAAAAAATTACATGGTATATTTCCTTATTTTGTAAATGAAGAAGCAAATGAGTTCTAATCAAATATTATTCTACTCAGCATTTCATATATAGTGCTGTACAAGGAGTCATTTCATATATATTTGAGGTAACAGTTTCAAATTACAAAGTATCAGTGAACAAACAAATATGGAATTTACTGTTTTGGCCACTTCTAACAAGGAAAGGAACTGTTTCATTGTAAAATTTTGGACAGTATTTATATTATTTCTAGTATTTCTTAACAGCTTATTCTGAATAATATGTGCACATCTTTTTCTTAAAAATATTTTCATTATAATTTGAATCTCTGTGATAACCCCAACAGACATTTCTTTTTAATCAGTATGTAGTTTTATTAATTATCTGAATTTTCTTCACTGAAAACAGGTGTAATCACAGGCTCTAGTTGGTAACTAATTGATGTTACCAGAATTTTAAAATGTAGTTTAAAAAATGTCAATCTCCATTTTGCTGCAATTGTTGCAGTGTCTTACAGTTATTCTATTAGTCTGTATATATCATCTACACATTTGGAGCAGCTCAACTGAATAGAGTATAATCAATATGTACTTATATGAAGGAAATAATGAGCAACAAACTATGATTCAGCATTAACTGCCAGTAATGCCTTAAAATGACAATTAATTATGGCATAAAAATTATATATTGTTTAAATGTAAGTTCGAACTTGCACAGTGAAGCCAATCATATTAATGATATCATAGTATGATTCAGTTGAACTACACACTCTTAAAGCTTCACTTACTTTTCATAAATGTATGGAACCGGTTTCCAGAACATTTAGTTCCCATCTTCAGCCAGGCTAAAGTTGGGAAGATGGGAACTAAATGTTCTCAAAACCGGTTCCATACATTTATGAAAAGTAAGTGAAGCTTTAAGAGTCTGTAGTTCAACTGAATCATACTATGATATCAATTAATTATATATTGTATTTGCAGGTTATGAGATCTATTGGCATATAGGATGCAATTAAGATTTTTAAAAATAATCACTACATAAATTTACCAAAAATGGACAAGTACCAAAAAACATGGCAGTCTACCTTTTAATCTTCATCCACAATGCCCAAAAGCTCCTCTGAAGAACTGAATGAAGAATAAACATGGAACCTCCTATATATCAGATATTGATTTGTCATATAAATTGTTCTCTGTTTCATCAAGTGATTACTAATGCCAAATTTGATATAAAAACTATTTCATAAAATTCTATGAAGCATTGATGTACTCCAAACTTGAGAAATGGTTACCCACTTCTTCCTGTTGATGTTACCTAATTATCTGGAGACTGACAAACTCTTAAATGGTATATAATGCATACATCTAAATGGTGGATTTGGCAGGATAAACCCCCTGTAATAAGAGCTTACTGATGAAGGGAGGTGCACCGTCATCCATGGCCAAGAAATACAGTTCAGCATTTGAACTTTAAATAAATGAACTGAGGAAAATTACAGTAAACCTCAGTCAGGTCAAATGGAAGGTGTATCATCCATGGTCAAGATATAATAGCTCAGCATATGCCCTTTAAGAAAATGATCTAAGAGATACAACAGTAAACCTCAGTCAGGTTAGTTGGCCAAAGGATATGAATCTGAGACCTTTCAAATACAAGACCCAAGTGTTACTGCTTGGGTCAACCGGCTCAATGTAATATTTCTTGCACCTTTATCCATGTTTTCCATGTGTGAAAGTTAAAAATATTTCTATTTTCTTGTCTACCTGTGAAACTTAATCATTTTGTCTTCATATTCTGCTGACTTATATGATATTTTTGTTCTAGTCCATATATATACAGGTCTGTTTTCTTCTTGAATGTACATCATAGTGTTGATCATGTAAAACCTGTGGTGCCTATATTGGTTTCTGTTAGACTTGCTTGTCAAATAACCATTTTTGTAGAAAATGAAATGCCCAAGTTTCTCTAGTCTAATACCTAATTTTTAATTATTCTTCAAATTTCAGCCATTTTATAATTCTATTTCCTGGACTATGTTTTTTATGTATAGCTTTTTCTAAGAGCAAAGAGAAAACTTTTAGTACTTAAGTAAGGATATAGGTGCCCCATTCAGGACAAAAAGAAGGAATGGGATAAAATAAGTAAGCCAAATGTTGAATACTAAACTTAGGTATTCATTTAATACACTAAACAGCACTTACATAAAAATAAGACGTGTTTTGGGAGAATCTCCCCCATCTTCAGTTGCTCACTGAACTACCATCGCTCAAAATGATGACTAGACACCCGGGTGTTCCTGTGCTGGAATCTGTTAGCTGAAGCAGGAAATTGCTGAGTTCATTCATAGGAGGAAACTCAAAGATCTTTAGGTTTTATTTATTTTTTAATATGAAAACTTTTTACCAAGTGGATAACTCCATTTGGTTGTGAACATGTTTCAGCAGTTTAATTTTCAGTTTTATTTAATGATTTTTGGTTCAAAAGTGAGCTACTACTGCTGATTTATCCAACTGCTTAAATCGAATATTCCTAAAGAGTGTTCTTTCCTCCAAATTCCCAAATTTCTCTTTGTTTGCCTATGTAGCTCTGCTCACAATCTGCGCATTTTATTTCATAAAGTCCTGATTTCTGTGCTTTTGGTATAAAATCTTTTACTGTGCAACCTAATAAATTCTTGATATTATATGTTCTTTAGAGCTAACATTATCCCATGTTCTTTGAAAATTTTCTTGAACTTGCTGTGGTAAATTGGACTGTAGGTGAAACTTTTGAATTTGTATCCTTCTTTTGTGTTTTTTAGTGTGGAAACTTCCCTTATCACTTTTCGTCTTTTAGATGTATTGATAATTTTTATCACTGTGTCTTTGTTGAAACCATTGGTTATAGCTGTCTTTATTATCTGTTCGTATTCTATTTTGTACTCTGCTTCTGTGAGTGCAATATGTGTCAATTTGTGTGCCAAGCTGTGAAACACTGCATATTTATGTGGAATGGGATTATAACTCTCATTTTTTATGTAATTTTCTGTGTGTGTTTCTTTTCTCCAAATTCCAAAATTCAAACAATCTCCATTTGTTATAAAAGAAAGAAAACAGAAAGTTTCAAAATTCAAACCATCTCCAATTCTTATAAAAGAAAGAAAACAGAAAACAGAAAGTCAGGAGAATTTTGGGAAAGTTTGGAAAGTTTGGGCTAAATAAGTTATTAGGAGAAAAATAGTGGTTAAATTGTTTAATAAAATGATGAAAGTGAGGGAGATACCGAATAGAAGAAATATGAAATACTTATTCCACATTGAAAGAGAGTGATATTATTTAAGAATGTTTCAGTATCCATGAGAAATGTAAGTGGAAATGACCATGGTATCTCAAATTGCAGGAAAATTTAAAACAGATAAGTTTAGGAATGTTATGAATAAATTGGAAATACCAAAACAGAGGATTCTGGAAAGAAATAAACCTAAGATTAGAAGATATTGAAGGACAAGAAATATTTGATAGTATGGGAGAAAAAGAGTTCATTGAGACTTTATAGGAAATTAAAAAGTTATAGGGTAGGGAAAAATATATGTCCACCTCCTTGGTCTAGTGGTTAATGTTGCTGACTGCAGGCCGGGAGGCCCGGATTCAATTCTCAGTGCCTACTTAGGAATTTTTCTAAGTTAGGGAGGTCTGGAATGGGGTCCATTCAGCCTGGTGAGGACAACTGGGAAGCTGCCTGATGGAGAGATGGTGATCTTCAATCCAGTAAGCTGTGATAAAGCGATCGGCAGGATGTGGTGTGCTGATCACATGTCCCCCTGCAATACTGCCTCTACCAATGATATAATGTGATGGAGGTAGAGAATGCAGTGGTCATCCCAGTAAGTTTAAGGCCCATATGGAGCTGTAAAAGGCTATAGAAGGAAAAAATATATAGAACAATGTGATAAAGCAGGTCAAGAAAGGTTTGCATAGGGTAAAATTGGAGTTATGAATTTAAAAGGATAAGGATATGATAAAGAGGTATAAAATGTCAAAAGTGTGGAGAAACCAATACAGATTTTCACTGTAGGCAAACAAAGTTATGGAGAAAATAGGTTTGGCAACAAAAATGGAAGAATCTGGAAATATGGGGAAATATTAATTAGAAATATTTTAAATGTAAAAGGAGAGAATAGTGCAAAAATGATAGGAAACTATTTGGGCAAAGTTAGAGAGAAATGGATGAAAGTGATTAAGAGAATGCTGGAGGGAAACATAACCTCGGAAGTAAAATACATCAGATTAGCATAAACAAGGATAGGATAGTACAGCAATATGATGGTCACCAATATACTAATAACTTGGAGTCATGTGTATGCAAACAAGCAACTCTAGAAAGAAAATATCCAATAAGTAAAATTAGTATTATTTTTGTGTATTTTTACATCTCATTTTATAATGGGTGGATAAAGTATGCATATTTGAAAGTAGTGTATTATGTAGCCTATTTGGATATTTTCAATAAATTTCAAATTTCAAATGTATAGCTTTGTTTAGGTCCTGTTCCTGTCTTCTACATGTTCTTATAATTTTCTCAATTGGTGGTGACCCAAAAATGTCTTTCTGATTTCCTATTCCCATACTCTGTAGTGTATGCTTTCACAAATAGCTTTAATGCATTACTGTAACAACTACATAAGTTTTGAAGCATGTTTACATAGAAATAATTACAACAGTACATAGCTTGATAATGCTCTAGACAATGCTCCTACCTTTAAACATGTTACATCTTGAAATCTGTTCATTATGCGTTTATGTTCTCTTAAATCTTTGGAAATTAGATTGATCACAACTTTAATATATGAAAGCAGGAGTCATTCTCTGAACTCTATACAACTGTAATGCTCTCATTTAAAGCAAATGAAAAATTATAGTCTTTCAGAGGAGCAGAAAATTTTATGTAGTTGATAAATTAAGAATTACTGTTACAAAAGTAGAAGAATGCCAGAGAATAAATACTTCTATTTTGTAATATCTATATATTACATAATATAAGCTTAGATTTGTTGAAATCTCACTCATAATGTTACTATTTTCTTGTATAACATACCCCTGGTTTTAAGAAAAATTTGGTAGAAACACTATACACTATAAACTGATAAGTGTGTTACACGACTGTATATATATTTAGAAGTTTGTAATTTTAAGTACTTAATTTTTTTATGTGTTATGTTTTAGGCTCATTTATCACTATATTTTTATCCCTTTTGACAGATCAAAAGCGTAGCTGTAGTAAATCACCAGATATGGTATCTCAAGGAGGCTATGCAACAAACTTTGGTGCTGGACTAGGGGGTGGAGGCAGCAGAGGAATAGAAGGCCAAATCATTGCTAATGTGTTCAAAACATTAGTTACAAGACTGGTCAAATCATCTAAGGAGCTCAAAATGCAAGAAAATATGGTAAAGCACTATCTTCTAATAAAAAATAATTTCTATTATATATAAGCATATGTTTTTCATTTTCCAAATAAAATTGCTCTTAGCAGCTATAAACCAACTTGCATAACCATTCATTTGATTTCTTTATCTATAGGGAAAATGTAACCTTCATTAGCAATTGAAAAATACAGCAGATTTATACTTAATTAAACAGTCAATTTAAGACTCTTATGCTCCACTTACCATTGAATTACACAGAACATGTTTCACAGGCCTTCACCTGCAATATTAACTGTGTGTTGACAGCTGTCTAATTAAGAATAAATTAATTGCTTCACTGTATTAGCTCCAACATGAAATTTATTTTGAATTTAATACAGTAGATTAATAATATAACATCAGTGCCTACTGAAATGAAATGTATAAGAAAAGCATGGAAGATATATTTACAAAAATTACTATTGCCGCACATTGATTCAAATGCACACATTAACAGCCAGGTGGGTATTTAAATCAGAAATAACTTGTTTAATATGTTTATAATAGTACTGAGGCTCTAGCTATGCAAGAATAACACATCATTGATGCAAGCATGTACACTAACTCACTCACTCACTCACTCACTCACTCACTCAATCACTCACTCACTCACTCACTCACTCACTCACTCACTCACTCACTCACTCACTCACTCACCAGCTGATAATTCTCCCCCCAAACCTAAAGCATAAAAATATATATTCCTTCCTTCATCCTGCTATTGGTAATAGTTTAGAGGAATACCACTTGTCTATTATAAAATCATAGCTTACAAACTTCTTGTTCAATCACAATTCCTAGCTATTTATATCTTTTCTTTTATTTCTTTGGTTTGTTTAAGAATTCAATTCATGGCATGAAAAGATCAATAAATTTTGCTCTGGGGCCTCTTCTTTCAGTTTGAGGTTCTTTTATGGCATATAAATCTATGACACAAAACCAACAGCTTTACTTCCTTTCTGAAGGAAGCCGTACTTAGGATTTTACATCCTAAACACTCTATTGACTCTAGCTCAGTTTTAATCCACAACCTTGGATCTATGAGGGTTACTACTAGACCACCAGGATAGCAATGCAGCATTTCTAAACAGACATCTATCACTTTCAATAAGAAATGTTTGATTTAAATGTTCACATAAAGTTTAATTACATCATATTAATAACAAAGGTAAATGGTGCAGCAACTGCAAAGATTTCTATGAGTATACGCTTTAGGATAGAAATTATAACAACATTCTAAAATGGTCTTGATGCAAAGTTCAATATTTTCAGTTTAAGATACCACAGTAGTAAATTTTGTTTGTTTGAAATGAACTTGAAAGTGATCCTTAGTTATACACAATGACCAGTTTTTGTAAAATTAACAATTTAAATATTACACTAAGATAAAGTTACTTATAAATTAACAGGTTTAATAGTACACCATAAGTAGCCTCTAGAACTAAATCTTCTATGAATTCTACTATGCTGCATGTAACATTTCAATTGTAAAATATAACATAAGAAAAAGATATAAATTTGAATTTGTAACTAATTATAGGCTGCAGTTACACCATATTCTCTAGCATATGATATAAAAGTACTACATAAAATAATGAATATCTTGTAACATGCTCAAAATTAAAACATGAGTTGATTACCTTGAAACAGAAGCTTAACCAGAAATTAAACAAGGCAGCAAAGAAGAATGGCAACATGGCAATTTGGGCAATGATAGATAAAATACACAAAAGAAAGGGAGGGGATTATGGGGTACCACCAACAGAGTGGAGTAAGTTTTTTTAGGATCTTTTGGAAGTAAAAACTTTGGTTATTCAAGATAAATTGAATATTGATAGTAAATGGAAAATAGACTTGTTAGATAGTAAAATTACTATAAGTGAAGTTTTGGAACATATTCAAAAGTTAAGACCTAACAAAGCATGGAATACCAGAGGAATATTGAAAAGCTTGGGTAGAAGACCTGAACAGATTAATGAAATAAATAGTGTTCAATGCCTATTTTTGCTACAGAGGCACCACAGGTGATGGAAACTGATGATACATGAGATGAAATGACATTTTGGGAAAGGATTTATTTTTAAGGAAGGAATCATTCCAGGCCTAAGTTTATGGTACCTTCCCGGCATTTGCCATTTATGAGGACTGAGGAGCAATCTGGAGCAAATCTCAGTCAGGGAGAATGGTCCTGGTAGGATTCAAACCCCAGACCTCCTGCTCACGGTTCCGCACCTTAACGACCTCGGCCACCTGTGGGGGTGTTGAACAGATTAAACATGGGGTGGTCACTGAATATAGTCTTTGAAGAAGGAAAAATACCAAAAAATTGGAAAATGGGAATTGTAACACCAATTTATAAAGGTAAAGGTGATATTAGAAACCAGCAAATTATAGAGGAATTAGTTTATTTTCAACTATTGGGAAAGTTTTCACAGGAGTGTTAGCAATAAGATTACAAGAATGGGCAGAGAAAGAAAAGAAAATTTCACTATTTCAATCAGGCTTCAGGAAAGGTAATTGAACAGTTGACAATATTTTATAATTAGAACATTAGTCGATAAATATCTTAGTAACAAAAGAGGTAGAATCTATTTGTTGTTTCTGGACATGGAGAAAGCTTTTGACACAATTTCTAGAGAAGCACTTTGGATGAAATTGAGAAAGAAAGGAGTAAGCTAGAATTTTATAAAGGTAATTCAGAATATTTATAAGGAAAATGAATTTTGTGTTAAATATGAAAGAGGGAGGGTTACCGAAAAAATATCAAACAATGTAGGTCTAAGACAGGGATGTAAATTAAGTCCAGTTCTCTTCAATCCTAGAATAAATTAGCTAAGGTAATGCACATTTGCGAACTATAAAAATATAGAGATACTGGGTCTGCTCTTTGCAGATGATTTCAAAATAGGTTCTTTAACAGTGTAGGATTAAAACAATCATTAGAAGCTATTTACACATTTTGTAGAGAATGGGGGCTTAAGATAAATATAAACAAATTTAAGATTATGGTGATGAAAAAAGGTTTCAAAATAAATTAAAAAACAGGAAAAATGATGATGGAAGGGCACAGAAATTGAAGTTGTCAAGAAAATTGATTATTTAGATATTAGATATTTTAGTAATAGGAAATGGAGTGATCAAAAATGGAAAGTTGTAGCAGAAGGGAAAGTAGCCATCAGTGTAATCAAATCTTGTGTAAACAAAATACCAAATATGCAAGTTTAATGTTTGGAGAGAATATATGGCTTAATAGTGGAGAATAGAATGATATATGGAATAGAAATTTGGGGGCCAAATGAGGGATGGAAAGGGATAAATATGATAAATAGATTGTTTTGTAGAATTTTTCTAGGCTTACCTAGATCTTCACCTAACAAGGTTACCCTAATGGAACTAGGAAGATTGGGCTATAAAAGCAAGGTCATAGAAAGAGTATTGAAATATTGGTATAGAATAGGGAGACTAGAGGAGGAGAATATCATTAATCAGTGGTTGGTAGCACAAGAAAAAATTAAGGAGAAAGAAACTTGTTATCCAAATTCCAAAATATCCTACAAGAAGTGGGCATGGGACTAGTATGATATGGGGGGAAAGATTGGGTAAAGGATTTTGGAAAGAGATGACAATAAGAATTGAGGATATTGAAAAACAGGAAATATGTGCAAATCTTAACACCAAAAAATCTCTGAAATTTTATAGTACACTAAATAATGTGTGCAGAAAAAAAAAGATATATTGAAATTTGTGATTAGGTAGGAAGGGAAGGATTGGTATGGTTTAGAACAGGAATAAAATATTTAAGTGGATTAAAAAATGGATACACAAAGGAGAAATATCCTATGTTTGAAGAACCAGATAGTACTTGACATTGTATACTAGAGTGTAAGCAAATCAAGTTTTGGAGGGAACAGTTCCTATTATGAAAGTGGGAAAAGTTACCAGATGAAATAAGAAGTAGAAGAATTTTAAATTTAAAATCAGATGAGAACATTAAGGATCTGGGAAAATACATAGGCAAGATAAGACAAAAATGGTTATGGGTATAAAATACTTACGAAATTTTCTTGAGAATGGTGTTTTCAGATAGTGAAAGGAAGATGAAATGAGTAGGGGAGGGTATGGGACAAGTTATCTAGTATTAGCTAAACAGGATCCTTATACACTAATAGCCAGGGTGTTAGTGTGTATAAGGTCCTAATGAATAAGCAACTCTCAAGGATAGAAATTTGACTGAATGGGTTTAATTAAAAAAAAAAAAGATGAAAGTTTTAGTATTGTAGGAAATATAACTTAATATTGTATTGAATGTATACATTACTTTTAATGTTGCATTTTGCTTTTGGTTGGATCGGAGCTTGGTCTCCTGAATATTCCAGTAGATAAATGCTGATGAATGAATAGTGTTTAATGCCCATTTTTGCTACAGAGGCACCACAGGCGATGGACACTGATGATACATGACATGAAATGATATATTGGGAAAGGATTTATTTTTAAGGAGGGAATCGTTCCAGGCCTAAGTTTTAGGGTGCCTCCCCGGCATTTGCCATTTATGAGGACTGAGGAAAACCTGCAAAAAACCTCAGGCAGGAAGGACGATCCTGGCGGTATTCGAACCCAGACCTCCCGCTCACGAGTCCGAGACTTAACGATCTCGGCCACCCGTGGCGGTATAGATGCTGATGAACTGGGGAATGGGGGGCTGAGCCAATCAAATTGGAATAAATTTTGATTAGAGTTAGTGCCTTCTGGAATTGCTGAAGGCACTGTTTCTAATGGTTATATTTAAAAGTAATGTTTTTTTTTTTATTTGGGTTTGTTTTGTTAAAAAAGAAGTTATGTATGTTGATGCATGAGAAATAAATACTGCCACTATTACCACTACCACAACCACTACTACCACTACCACTACCACTACTACCACCACCACCCCTTTGAAACATATTTTAACTGTTTTTAGTATCCTGTATGAAACTAGGTGTTCTCTATTCACATATCTGTGCTAAGTTTGAAAAAAAAGTTATTTGAGAGTCAAAAAAAATCACTCATAAACAATTATGCTTAGAAAGGTAAAAGAAGATTATCCACAAATAATCCAGAACTTAATTGGTCAAATTTTGCATTAAAACTAAAATGATTTTAAGTGAATAAATATACTTATGAAGCTGTAGACAATGGAGTGGCAATATATCCTACATTAATGTATTCAACCTTTAACACTAACTCCATTTATTTACATAACATTAGGACATTTTCAGAAGCTAATAGCTTTCATCATCAGCTGTTGACTGACTGCTTGAACTGGCAGCTGGATCCCAAGATGCTTTTGTGGTGATCTCTGATGGTTCTATAAGAAATTGATGATTTCATCCACCAGTGGGAAATAAAAATGCATCAAGTTTTTCTTACTATTAAGATAAAAGCCTTTCCTTAAGTGAATATTTCTGTTGGTTTGTGAAGTTCTTTTAGCAGCCTATTCTTTAGTTTGATTTTATGATTATTGGTCCAAAAGTGAGCTGCTACTGCTTAATATTCAACCTCTTTAAAACGAATATTCTGAAAGTATTCTTTCCTCTGAATTTCCAAATTTCTCTTAAATTTTCTGATGTGTCTGTGATCACAATCCACACATTTGATTTCATAAATTTCTGATTTCTTCTATTGGTATGGTGTCTTTTGCTATAGAACGAAATAAATTTTTTATATTATATTTGTTCTTTGGGGCTAGTATTTAAATTTGTTGCGGTAAGTTGGATGGTACTCTTAAATTTGCTGTGGTAAGTTGTATGGTCCCACAGCAAATTTAAGAGGATATACAAAGAACAAGGTATAAAATCAGGAATTTATGAAATAAGATGTGTGGATTGTGATCAAAGATACATTGTAAAATCTAAGATAAATTGGAAATTCAGAAGAAAAAACACTTTCAGAATATTTGTTTTAAACAGATTGATATATCAGCACATATTTTGAACTAATAATCATGAAATTAAACTAGAGACTGGGCTGCTAAAAGAACTTCACAAATCAATAGAGCTATTCACTTTAGAAATGATCTTTATCTTAAAAAAAATGAGAAAAACTTGATGAATTTTGATTTCTCACCAATGAATGAACTCGGCAAGTTGCTAATAGAACCATCAGAGATCGCCACAACAACATCTTGGGATCCGGCTGCCAGTTTGAGTAGTCAGTCAATGGCTGATAATACAATGTAATTAGCTTCTGAAACATGTCCTAATGTTATGTAAGTAAATGGAGTTAGTGCGAACAGGTTGAATACATTAATGTAGAATATAAAATAATGTCAGTAGATGCACAGTTCTCTCAAACTGATATGATGTATTTACTATTATACCTAAACATCCTATTGTGGCAATTAATCTATTTTGTGTGAACTTCTAGTGATGTAAATGACCATGAAACTGAAGATAAAGTGCCCAATTATGTAACTATGAGAATTAGCTATTCCAAGAGTTCCATCATCAGTTCCTTTAGTTGTCTTGGAAAAAAATTGAGGCAGTTAGCATGACCATATACTAAGGAACCTGTAAAGGGCAGTCAAGTGAAGAAACAGAAGAAGTAGCAACATCACTACATGAAATAATTTAAACTCTCAGTAAAAACTATTAGATGTTCAAATTGAAATAAAACAAATATGAAATGATAACACACTCCTCAAGAGGAAATAGGAAAATGAAAGGGAAAGTAGGAGGAACACAAAATGAACAATGATGTCAATGGAGGCATGGTACAAGCACTGAGCATACAACTTTGGCATTCCAGTACAAAATAAATATGTAGCATATTAGAAAGAGGCTGAGAACAATTACATACTTGAAGCAAAAGTAGAAGCAAAGGTGCTAGTAATAGGCAATTTGGTATTAAAATTTGTTGGTGAAAAGTATATTAGTGGTTATGATATGCTGTGTCCCTTGGGCATCCAAACTGGCAACCTAAAAAACACAGTGGATACGTGGACTTTAATTATAAGAACCTAAAGTGATTGCCATTCATGTTGGCACATAAAATATTTAAAGGGGGATTATGACTGAGGACATCATGGGTGATGCCATGAGAGAAAGTGCCAAAAGTATAAATTATGATAAATGGCTTTTTATGTAGGAGGGATGTAAATTTCAGTAGAGTGCTGACAATAAATAGTGAATTGGACTGGGTATGTGGAGTTAAGTCATGTTTATTGCTACAGGGAAACAGTTACTTAAGCAAAAGTACTTCTAGATATAGTATTCACTTAAACAGAAGGGGGTCAAATATGTTTGGACAATTCCTTTGCAATTAAATTTCTCCATGCCTGCAGTTACACTTAGAACACCAGTTATTTCAAAATCCTTTTGTTTATTAAACTTACTTATTTTTATTATGGGTATATATGTAATTCTATTTCTTATAAACATGCAGTTCCCCGTGAATAAAGTGCTCTCTGCATGAGTAAGCAGCTATTGTAAATTCTTGCAAATTTGCCATTATAGTTTCTATAAATAAGTTCAGTATAAAAGCATTAAACTCTCAAGATGGCAAAACCAAATGCAAGCAAGCCATTAAATATGTCTAACTCAAGTTTCTTAATTTATCTTCAAAAATTTTATTCAAAAACAACAAACTAAGTGAAATGGAAATACTACTTTCTGAAAATCTAAAGCAGGTGAAAGTCCTGTACCTAAATGAACATGGACTAAGAGCAGAAGCTATATATATGGCAAATTTGCAAAAATTTATAATGGCTGATTTCTCATGCAGAGAGCACTTTAGTCATGAGGGGAAACTGCATATTAATCAGAAATTGAATTAAATTTATATCCTTCACAAAAATATGCAAGTTTAATAAATAAAAGGATTTTCAAATAACTGGTGTTGGACTTTCTTAGCAAAAACAAATTTTAATATGTATATATAAACCACTAGAAGATGAAAAAATACTTTTCTTGGCAGACTAGAATAAACATTGAATAGTGTCAAAGTAACAGGAAGTGTGCAGAGACTTCATTGCATTGTAGGTTATAATAAATCATTGATATTTAAAAGTTAACTCCAGGCACTATTTACAACATATAACCTACATACAACCAACCATGGACTAACTAGGAATACACCAAGTCATGTATAGCTACTGACCAGATATTAATAAATGTTAATATTAGCCTTTGTAATGTAGAGATAATAAACATGGGCTTAAAAGTGAGCTCCAAGGATAGTACAGCCATTGCTTTAATGTACAATACAGCCTTATCCAGAGGTACTTTCTTATCTTGCTTAATAAATCGTAATAATAAAACCAATTTATAAGAAGGGAGGTAATCAAGATGCAACTAACTATAAACTAATAGCATTAACTCCAGTATTTTCAATAGTCTTAGAAAAACTGTTTAACACCAAACTGCTAAGTTTCTTATAAAATAGCAACTACTTTCAGATTCACAGCATGGTTTTAGGATCAAAAATCTACAATCTTCTCTTTCATAAGCAAATCCCTTGAGTCTGTAGATCAAAAGAATATAACACTGCATTATTTTTGGATTTAACAAAAGAATTTGACCATACTAGATGAAAAGCTCTTAGGTACACAGAAAACTTGGGAATAAAAGGGATACCCAACCAATAAGTTAACTCATGTCTTCATGATAGAAAGATATTTGCAGAAATAAATTACACATAGCTTTTTGTGCTAACAAAACACTATGTTGGTTGTTACTAACTCTGATAGGCTAATTATGAATATGTAATCAGATTTTATCCATCATGTCAGATTCTGAGCAATTTAACAAACTTATATTTTATCAATATACATACAATACATTATACCAGGTCTCTTCACTTGAATATCTGAATAAACAAGTATATCGGCATCTTACAACCTAAAAGGATGACTGGTAAAGAAAACAAGGCATTCAATCTGTAATTTATTCAGTTGGGGTGCAGAGGTTTTGATAGTAGATTGAGCTATTCTATGTGATATCATGAAGAAACAAAGGCATAGTAAAAGCTCTCAGAATACTTTTTGTTATATGTATGGTGAGTTTACTCCAAAATCTCAAGATTCAGTAATTTCTAAACTTGTAAAGACCATATATTCATTTTATTTAATTGCAGCCTTTGGGGCCAGGATCATGCCTGGGCACCCTATTTTAGTTATAAAATATTTAATACAAGATTGACTCAGTGATTAAAGGGCAAGAAAGAGCACTTACCTTTTGGTGTAACAATGGTGTGGCAGGAGGGAAAAAAAAAACAACATTAAAATGACTCATTTATGAACTTTCAAAAATAAGACATTTTTAAAAAAATCTGTTTGAACTCACACAGTGAAGCTTGTAAATTATAATTAATCTGTCATCTAACACATTCTTATGCTTCACTTACTTTTAAATACAGTGAAACCGGTTTCAAAGAGACATGCTGTCCATCTTCAACTGACTTGACGACTGGTACGAGAAACTAACATCTATGAGGACCTGTGGCAATTGGAAATTTGTATTACATTCTCCTGTAATGTTGAAATTCATAAGATGATCCTTATGTGTATGAATGTAAATCTTCTCCCATGTGTCCAACATCCGTGTGCTTCATTAACTGACTTTATTTCTCTTTTTATGTCGTGATTATCTTTCCAAAAATGCTGACCTATCAATCTGTTTGTACTTAACATTCCTGTTCCTGAGATGTTCCTTTAACAGTGTTCCTATGTTCCTTTTAGTTTTTCCAACATATATCTCATCACATTCTTTACATGTTATTTTGTAGATGCCTGACTTTTTCTCCTATGGAATGTTATTAAAACTGCTGTCCACTAAAGCATTTTTCGGAGTGTATCTGTTAACAAGGGCCAATTTAATGTTAAATATCTTTAAACAATTTTTTGGAATTTATTCATAGCTACTGGATGGTAGGTGAATTTTTTAAAAACCAGTCTCTCTTTTTCAGTTAATAGTGTAGTGGTATTCTTGATCAATTTCTTCTTTAGGAATCTATTAAGTTTTTTGTTTACTAAATTTTTGTTGAAACCATTTACCTGTATCTTCTCAAATTCTTTTTTGTATTCCTCTTTACTAATTGGTAAATTCACCATTCTAAATGTTAAGCTGTTGAAAATCGAGTGCTTGTGAGCTATGGTGTTAAACCCATTTGATTTTATATAGTTATCTGTGTGAGTATCTTTTCTATAGATTCTAAATTTCCATGATTCTTATTAATTTTTATATCTAAAAATGGCAACTTTCCTTTTGTTTCTGTTTCCAGTGTGAAGGATATATTCCTATCTTGTATATTTAAAAGCAGATTTATTTACAGACTTGCACTATAATACCAAACATAGAGAAACATAGTTTAAAACAAAACAATCCTAATATAGCCAGAATATATGGGTTACCTAAAATCCATAAACCTGGGAAAGACATGAGAACCATCATTAATAATATAAATATTATTTTAAATGCTGGTACAGATATGTTGATGACATTTTTAGTATAGTGAAAAAAGAACTTGTTGAAGATGCTTTGAAGCTCTTAAATATACAAGATAGGAATATATCCTATAAAGGATATAATATAAAGGAACATCTCAGGAACGTTAAGTACAAACAGATTGATAGGTCAGCAGTGACACACCATTTTTGGAAAAATAATCACTACATAAAAAGAGAAATAAAGTTAGTTAAAGAAGCACATGGACGTACAGATTTGGACACATGGGAGAAGATTTACATTCATAAACATAGGGATCATCTTATGAATTCCAACATTACAGGAGAATGTAATACAAATTTCCAGTTTATAAAGGAAAAACACCACCAAGACGAACCACAGGTCCTCATAGATGTTAGTTTCTCGTACCAGTCTTCAAGTTGGTTGAAGATGAAGAGTATGTCTCTTCAAAACCGGTCCTACCATATTTAAAAGTAAGTGAAGCATAAGAGTGCGTTAGACAACAGATTAATTATAATTTACAATTAAGATGACTGTTACTTCTGCTTAACGAATGTAACTGGATTTTCTTCAAAAAAATAAGTTAACCATTTAATATTCTAGTCTCCTTTTACTGTAAGATGTAGCAGAAAATCAAAGTCACATTTAATTATATTAATGAGATTATAACTGGTGTTGATATTTAATATAAATATGATCTAATGTGTGTATATCGATTGTATTAAGGGAACTGTTTTTGTTCTCATGTTTTATTATCATGTTGTTTACAAGAAACACCTGTACTAAACCTTTAGACAGATAGGTCATTGTATATTTTTATGAGGGTGTATGTTATAATGTAACTAGGGCTGTCTGCTAGGCTTTAGGAAATGACCGTATAGAAAAGCAGGTTGTAATGAAAGACAGAGAAGTTCACCTGGGAAGAAGACATCCTTTGTCACGATCATGAACCTTTCTCCTTTGTAAAGATTTCTGACAGAATTGGTAACTTGAGACACAGAATTTATCCTTTTAACTGGTGCAGCTAGAAATATTTTTCCAATAGGTAACAGTGCTAATAACAATAAGAGGAAGCTCCATTTTTGTAAACACTGTCTTAAGAAGGGAACACACTTTAACTTTAACAGATAGCAAATGTTTTGTGACTTTTAAACTGGAACATCAAGACACATCAACAGACTTTCGATGTTATACCAAAACAAATATATGCCGCTTATATATGCCCAGGATATGATCTATCATAAACTTATAGTATTAATGGATATCATTGTATGATTAGTTGAACTACACACTCTTAAAGCTTCACTTACTTTTTATAAATGTATGGAACCGGTTTCGAGAACATTTGTTCCCATCTTCAGCCATGCTAAGGTTCAACTGTCGGATCATTCGTTGAGCTGTGGGAATGTAAATTCTGCTCTGGTGGCGGTGTGATAAACTTGTAGTTTATGTTTTCATCCCCGACAATGTCGAAGTTCATTATGCTGTTTTTGTATTTGTAGATGTAGATTTTCTCCCAGGTTGCTAATTCCGTAGGTCCTTGTACTGATTTTAATAATTTTGTTTTATTTATTATGTCGTGATTTTGTGTCCAAAAATGATATGCTACTGCTGATTTCTCTATTTGCTTGTACTTTATGTTCCTGAAATGTTCCTTTAACCGTGTGCCAATGTTTCTCTTTGTTTTCCCTATGTAGATTTTTTCACATTCTGCACAGTTTATTTTGTAAATACCTGATTTTTCTTCTTGTGGAATACTGTCATTAACATTATCTATCAGCAAATACATCTACAAATACAAAAACAGCATAATGAACTTCGACATTGTCGGGGATGAAAACATAAACTACAAGTTTATCACACCGCCACCAGAGCAGAATTTACATTCCCACAGCTCAACGAATGATCCGACAGTTGAACCTTAGCATGGCTGAAGATGGGAACAAATGTTCTCGAAACCGGTTCCATACATTTATAAAAAGTAAGTGAAGCTTTAAGAGTGTGTAGTTCAACTAATCATACAATGATATCCATTAATATGATTGGCTTCACTGTGTTTAAGTTCCAATTTTACATTTAAGTAACTTATAGTATGTTGATCTAGGTATTGAAAAGTTAGAGAGGTGAAGGAACCTGTCAGATCATAAAAGATTCCATCTATTTATGGCAGAAGTGTCCATTCTCAGAATTGTCATAACATGGGAATATTCATTTTAGAAAGTAGAAGATCTCAACCAGTAATCATATTCCAAAACTGAACAAATAGGAGCTAGCCTATATTATAATAGATATTTTGTAATGGCCAATAGAACAGATAGAATTGAACCAAGTTCTATAATATTTGAGAATTTATATTTTGGTGGGAGGAGCTTAATAACACAATAAATGTTGTAATCTTAAAAGAAGTTAGGAACAGCGAAGTTGTTAAATATACAAATGAGTCAGTATTAGGTGACCCTAAAACTTCACTAACTGGTTAATGTTTCAAGAAAATTTGCTCTCATCCTCAACTGGGGACCGACTAACCCTAGCAGGTAACATAGTGGCCTCTGGTGGTTCCATTAGATAAACGGAACAGGAAGTCCATTGGTAGAATGTCAAAATTCATAACTCTATGTTTAATTTTTAAAATATAAATCTTTTCCCATATTGCCAATTCCTTGGGATTGGTGGTAGCTTTTAACAGTTTGGCTTCTCCTGCAATATCATGATCATAAGTCCTAAAATGATCTGCAACTGCCGATTTATCCACTTATTTATATCTTACATTTCTGAAGTGTTCTTTGATCCTTGTCTCCAAGTTTTGTATTGTTTTGCCTATATATCTGATCACACTCCAAAAAATCTATCCGATACACTCCTGACTTTTTGCTGGGTGGAATAACGTCTTTTATGGTGCTCTTCAGAAGCTTT
Source organism: Metallyticus violacea (assembly GCA_030762175.1). Taxonomy (NCBI): domain Eukaryota; kingdom Metazoa; phylum Arthropoda; class Insecta; order Mantodea; family Metallyticidae; genus Metallyticus; species Metallyticus violacea. The sequence continues at coordinate 100,441,288 of CM060846.1, read as the reverse complement.
CTATTGCTAAATTTATTTTGTGCTGCCATACAAATATCATAATTCTTAAAAATCTTCATGAAAGCCCTGTTTGCCCACGGATGATATGTGAATCTTTTAAAAACCACGTCCTTTTTTATTGTGGAGAGAGTTGTGATGTTTTTAGTATCTTTCTGTCTTTTGAAATGTCTGATCTTCTTATCAACTAAAGAGCTGCTGAATCCATTGTTGCATTGATGATATAACAGTATTCTGCTGAATATTCTTCTTTGTTGAGTGGGATGTTTTCCAATCTATTACAAGGCTGTTTATAATGGCATCACCTTCAATGGGAAAATTTACCAATAAATTTCTGACTTAGCTATGGGTAACCCTCTTTCTCCATTTCTGGGAAATTTATTCATGAGTGCTGTAGAAACACACATTACTAAGGCATTTCTTTTCACCTTCAAAGCATGGTTTCATTATGTGGATGACATACTTGCAATAGTACCATAAAAACAAACAGAAGATGCCCTAGAATTACTAAATTTGCAGGACCAAAATATTAAATTCACTATGGAATTGGACGAAATTGGTTATTTGCCATTTCTGGACCTAAAAATATACAGGAGAAATGACATAATTTCATTTGGCATATATAGGAAACCTACACATACAGATAATCACATAAAGAATAACAGTTCCAACCCTAAACCACACCAATATGCCGTTATAAACAGCCTTGTCCATAGATTGGAAAACATCCCACTCAACATAGAAGAATATTCAGCAGAATACTGTTATATCATCAAAATGGCCCTAAACAATGGATTCAGCAGCTCTTTAGTTGATAAGAATATCAGACATTTCAAAAGACAGAAAGATATTAAAAACATCACAACTCTCCCCATGATAAAAAAGGATGTGGTTTTTAAAAAATTCACATATCATCCGTGGGCAAACAGGGCATTCATTAAGGTTTTTAAGAATTATGATATTCGTTTGGCGGCACAAAATAAATTTAGTAATAGAAAACTTCTGAAGAGCACCATAAAAAACGTTATTCCACCCAGCAAAAAGTCAGGAGTGTATCGGATAGATTGTTTGGAGTGTGATCAAATATATATAGGCAAAACAATAGAAAATTTGGAGACAAGAACCAAAGAACACTTCAGAAATGCAAGATATAAACAAGTGGATAAATTGGCAGTTGCAGATCACTTTTGGACTTACAATCATGACATCGCAGTAGAAGCCAAACTGTTAAAAGTTACCACCAATCCTAAGGAATTGGCATTATGGGAAAAGACTTATATTTTAAAAATTAAACATAGAGTTATGAATTTTGACATTCTACCAATGGACTTCCTGTTCCATTATCTAATGGAACTACCAGAGGTCACTACATTACCTACTAGGGTTAGTTGGTCCCCAGCTGAGGATGAGAGTGATTGCCCTTGAAACATGTTCTGAAGAATTAACCAGTTAGTGAAGTTTTAGCGTCACCTAATACTGACTCATTTGTATACAATAAATTTTGTATCAAGTATAAGTTAAGGGACATGAATAGTCAGTGGTGGTTGTAATCAGAGTGTGTGGGGAATAGACAGTCAGTTGTAATCAGAATCAATGTGTGGGAATAGATAATCAGAGTTGGATTGCATGGATTATGTAGTTAGTGAAAAGTCAGCATGAGTTGTTAGTGTCAGTGAAACAGTTACTAGGAGATATCAATAGTTGGCAGAATAGGAAGTTGTAAGATATGAATTGTTATCAACTAATAGTCAACAGTCAGTTGAAGTGGTCTGCAATGGCGAGCAAACAAGAATTATTTGTAAATCATTTGAAATCTTAGAACTATCCTCAAGTCACTAAGGACTGTTTATAAAAAGATAGTGAATAATCAATGAATAATATTGCCCATTAAGAATTCTCGAGCTTATGTGTAGCCTACTAGATATCCTGCCCTTTCCAGTGACTGAAACAAGTCACAAAATTCCAGAATTCCCCTGAGATTCAATATTCCTAAAAGCAGAAGCAAAGGGGCATCCACCTAATTAATAAATCACTTAATTTTTATTACTGCCCATGCATCCAAAATATGGCCCCAAAGATAAATACCTCATGAAGAATTCACATGTTTCCAACCCATCTTCTACATAGCAAGAAGGATTGGAATCCAGCAAAATATAATTTGATGACATGCAGCCCTCTCCATCAAGGGATGACAGCTACCTTTCACATGAAGAGGGAAAAAAAAAAAAAAAAACACATCTAATAACACAAATGGAACTCAATGATCTGGTACATGATATGTATCCTAAATAGCTGGCTGAGGTTCTAGGAACTCATCTTCAGGAATGGAAGTTACTGGATTACTAAGATTTCACTATTTAGAAACAGAAATAAGGATTTATTTCACAGTTACATATTCTGGAGTTTGTAGTGCATGCAGTGTTGTGAATGGGCTGATGCCTAAATTAGGTATTATGCATAATGCTGAAGAGTAGCACTGATTTAAAGATGCTTCTAAAATTAATCTGAAAATCGTTTTGTTACACAATAGCAATAAACTTCCCTTTATACCTGTAGCACATTGTGTAGCAATGAAGAAAACATACAAAAATGTGTGTCATATTTTGAAGTCATTAAATGTGAAAACCATTGTTGGCTTATTTGTAGGGATCTTAAGTTATTGATTTCTCCTTGAATGAATTTAGTGAACTCACTAAATATCCTTGTTTTCTGTGTCTTTGGGACAGCCATGGTACTCAACAACACTACATGTTCAAGAAATAAGCAAGAAGAGAAGATTCTCTTCTCACTCCATTGTCAACAGCTTCGTAAGTACAATATTTATAAAGAAGAGAAGATTTCACTCCTGGACAACATAACATAATATTTAAACCTTTTATTGATCCACAAAATATATTTTTTCTCCTTTACACATTAAGTTTAAGCTTAAGAAGAACTTTATGGAAACTATGGACGAAACAGGCAAGGGTTTTAAATATCTATGAAGAATGTTTTAATCAATTTGTTGACTTTCTTGTTTCATTCTGATTCAAGAGAACATTAAACCATGATGGATTAATAGAACTTTCTAACAGTGCCTCCTAATATGGTTTAGCAGTACTGAACTTGGTTTAAGTGATGCAAAATTAAAAGAAGGAATATTCCTTGGATCTCAAATTAAAAAAAAATGATGGGTGACCAATGTTATTTTAGAAAAATTAACTCCAAACACACTTGTGGCATGGGATTCATTTTAAAGTTTGTGAATGGCTTCCTTAGTGACAAAAGGAAAGAAAATAGTAAAGAATTATTTCAGAGTTTCCTTCAAAATTATAAGAATTTGGAATGCAGGATGTTTCTCAAAATTCACTTCCTGCATTCTCATTTCAATTTTTTCTCTGAAAACTTGTGTGTAGTGAGTGACAAACAGTGGAACTATCCATGATGACTAATGAATGATTACTGCTGGTTCCTTCAAAGAGAGGATACTACAACACAAGAGACAGAGCATTTTAAAGCAAGTCCTGCCTTCTATTACACGAGATTAAGTATTCATTAACATAATATAAAACAACAAAACAACAATTTTCAGTATTAGCACCTTTATAATACCACTATAATGTTTAAGCATTTTGCATTTGATATTAAGAATGTGGATGTACTTAGTATCAAACTTTTCATATGTAAAATAAATGAAAATCTGATGGTGCTGCTGAAAATTAAGTTACTTTTTTTTAATTAAACATGGCAATCATATGGTTATTAACAATGATTTATTTCAGCACATTTTAAAAGTTCATATTTGTTGATCACTGTTACCAGGAGATATACAAAATTAAGTGGTTTCGATCAGGGATAGTAGATAGTAAATATAGTGTGCCTAAGGGCTCAGTCCTAGGTCCCCACCTATTTTTGTTACTCATTAATTATTTTCAAATCCAGATACTAATGTTAAAAGTATGGTTGTCCATGGATGACAGTAGTATAATAATTAAAGGCAGGTAAAAAGAATTCTTTCTAGCAGCTATAAACATATCAAAGCAAGAGATTATGAACTATTTTAGCCAAGATAAACTGATCATAAATCCGAATCAGACTATACCAATGGGCTTCCATACAAAACAAAATAAAAGAATTACCTCTCCCTGCAAGTCAAACTATTAAACCACACAATTGAGAAAGTTGACCATACTTTCTTGGGTATTTGTGTGCAAGACAATTCACATTGGGATATCCATATGAATAACATAATAAAGAATCAATATACTAACATTTTTAAACAATTTCGACTCAATTTTTTAAAAATGTTAATATTTGACACCACTGTTACAAAAGAACATAGTAAGTTATTTTATACAATCAATATACTACTTAATGAGAAACATCTTGAGATATGTAAACAAAAGGAATAAGAAACTATGTACTTTATATTAGTACATCCACATCTAAAATAACAGCATAGTCTTTTGGGGAAACTTGCCTGATGTTTTAAATATTTCATAGTACAAACTAGGATCATCAGACTGATGATGGGAGTGCAACATTGTGCAAGATCCTATTAAAATTTCTAGAAATTCTTTTAGTACTCCCAATATGTATATGGCAGCATTTTCTTTGTCATAAGGTCAAGGGATAATGATACATGTCCCTTAATTAGGTGTAAAAATTTGTGTGTACATAAAACTAGAAATGAAACAAATATGAAATATGTTAGTACATCTATATGCATAAAAGGAACAGTTCATTTAGGCATACACCTTTATAAACATTTGTCAGAGCACATTAAAACATCAAACAACAAAATTAATTTAAACTGTTACTTAAGGCATACTTAATGGAACCTTCTTCTATGCTAGAGTATCTGAAAAGTAGAACATAAATACATATTGAAAAAGAACTGTGATATTTATTGCATCATTCTATTGCTATGTTTTATATATTCAAGACTTGTGTACATTTTTTCCCCTTTACTCTGATTTTCCTTGAAATTATTGACTTTGTCATTGTAATTTGCACATGTATATGATTTAACAGGGTAATTTTTTTTTTTAAATCTGGCTAATGATGCCTCTTAAAATTGTTAAATTAAAGGAAATATCCATAAAATTTACAGTGTTCTGCTTTGCATTCAAAATTTGAGTAAAAAATGTTTATCAGTTTAACTTTTATGATGGTTTTAATGTAAACATGCATTATAACACCTTCTGAATGTATTTAAATTTTATTTCTATGGCCTGGGAAGAATATTTAGGTATGATGCAAATGTATTAAGTTATTAGTGTTATGACAATGGTACCTATATTTTTCTACACCAGAAGGTTTTTAAGTTTAGATGTATGACCAAAAACCTGAGTTAAAGTATAAGTAACAATCTGAAATGTGACCTTGGGTCCCTTCCAAATAACTGGGGTATGAATTGAAATAACAATATTTATTCTATTAAGTCAAGCTTTAAAGCTATTTACATAAATTTAAAAACACATTCATTTAAGAACTTTTAAAAAATAAGACATTTTTAAAAAATTCTGTTGGAACTTACAAAATGAAGCCTATTAAATGTAAATTATAATTAATCTGTCGTCCGACACACTCTTATGCTTCACTTACTTTTAAATATAGTGGGACCGGTTTCGAAGACACATCCTCTCCATCTTCAACCAACTTGATGACTGGTATGAGAAACTAACATCTATGAGGACCTGTGCCTCCGTCCTGGACAATATTGAAATAGCAATACATTAACTAATACCTGGACGGAGCCACAGGTCCTCATAAATGTTAGTTTCTCATATCAGTCTTCAAGTTGGTTGAAGATGGAGAGGATGTCTCTTCGAAACCAGTCCCATCATATTTAAAAGTAAGTGAAGCATAAGAGTGTGTTAGACGACAGATTAATTATAATTTACAATTAAAAACACATTTCGAAAACACAGGGTTTTGGTCTTAAGCTGTGCAAACAAATTAAGTTTTGTAAGCATTTTTTTATCATTAGAGTAATTGCTTGCCCAACTCTTAATATTAAAGAAAAATATATTTTTGTTTTTTAGTTTGTTTTCAACTGTAGAATATTTTGAATTGCTGATGCTGAATGATAGTGTCACAGATCATGATGGATCACTGACTTCCTTATGTAATTGTACATTGTGTCTTGTTGAAGTTGAGTATCTAACATATTCATAATTAAAGCAAAATAATATGTCCATTAAAAATAAATTTAAAAATTAAAATTGTTGCTGTCAAACAACTTTAAAAAAATTTCAACACTAAACCAGTCATTGTTAAAATGAAGTATACAGATTGTAGGAATAATTATTATAATTAAATATGCATGTACATTTTGTAGTAAATTTCTAGGACACACACACACTAAGTAAACATTTTTCTAAATATATATTGGGAAATGTGTATCATTGAAACAAATTAAAAGTTTGTTTGCTAATAAGCAATTATACTTTATCATTTTTGACTACAGGCTTATAGGAAGCAAATATTTATTCCAAAGAGTTCAATGACAGTGCACAATAATGAGTTTACCAACTAAACAACAAAAACAACAACAAATTACTATAATTTCATTGTATCTATGAGCAATTTGTCAGTAATATATTTTGCCGTATTTAATGTAAAACGTAAAATGCATGGTCTAAAATTTAGTTTCATCACAGTAACTGATTTATTTGGAAAAGAAATTTTATTGCAAATTCATTATAAAAGTATAAGTAAATTTAAAACATGGGATATTTCTTAATAGTTATACAAAATTTATTTTACATCTGTTTTAATACAATTTTTTTGTATTAAAACAGATTGTAGATAAATCTAGTAAAACAACTCTGTAATATTCCAAATAAACATATTCAATTTCTCATTTTACAATAATGATTTTGCAGGCTCTGTACTGTGATGTAAGGCAGTTTATGACATATATCAAGGAAGCACATGGTGGAGTGTTTCGCAGAGTTGCACTCAGTGGACTGCTAGATTCTGCAAATCGGCCTCATAAAAAGGAGCCCAATTTGCAAACTACAAAAGTTATCAGGTGAAACTAAATACATTTCTGGAACTCTAATGATTCTTCTGGATTAAGCTAAACAATGTATTTGAGTAAATGTTTATGTATTAAGCTGTTATCCATTTAGAAATTTTTTTGAATAGAATTTCATGCCAGCATTTATCTTTGAGACATCATAGGCAATGGACAACGATGATACATGAAATGAAATGATAAATTGGGAAAGGAGTATTATTTTATAAAGCAGGAAGCATTCCAGGCCTAAGTTCCAGGGTAGCGGCATTTGCTATTTATAAGGACTGAGGAAAACCTGAAAAAAGCATGAGTCAGGGAGGATGGTCCTGGTAAGAATCCAACTCCTGTTCACAAGTTCTTGTCTTAACAATCTCAGTCACCTGTGGCGGTGTCATATAGAATGAAATGATATAAATGTATAGGAGTCATACTGTGGCACCAAGAAGCCTGTACATGGGAAAAGTAAAAGCTTCAATAAATGTTAAAAATAACATTTATGTATGAAGTACAAAATTCATATGTACATTGCACCATGTGATCAGTTTTATTTTTACCCATAGTGTTTTGCTTATGGGCAAATGCACCACCTGTTAACTGGTTGGCCAGTCAGCCAGGTCTCAGTGATTAGCAGGAGGATAAAACAAACCAACCATACGACATTACATAAACCAACTTAAGGCTTGCTCTTAGGAAAACCCCCCTAACTATGCTGCCTATTTTATGAAACATATTTTAATTATATTAATTGTCAAAGTTTGGAATTTTAGAGGCACTGAAAGCAGGAAAGATAGAGGGGACATTGAAAAGTGGAATCAATGGTAAGATGGGCAGGAGGTAAGATGGAAGTGAACCAAAGAGGAAACATAAAAGATATGGATGGTATGATGGAGAGTGTGTAAAGACAAAGAAAGAGATGTTTTAAGGATTTAATAAGGTGGAGAAAGTCAGAAGAGGAAGATGATAAGCAAATTTTTTGTTAAAAAAAAGGGAATATAAGTCCCTGGTGCAAGTTAAAAAAAGGGAGGCAGCAGAAAATGGGTGAAAAAAATTAAGAAAGCTATGACAGCTAAAGATAGTAAATATATATGGTCAGTTGTGAAGGATATCTGGAGAAAGAAAAGGATAGGAAATAAGATAATGCTAATGGAATGAAAAAATCACTTTAGAAATCTGATAGGTGGTGGGTAGGTTCAGAGTTATGAATTAAATCTAGATAGTAATGTAAAAAGGATATAATATTTGATAAAGAGGTAGGATATCAGGTCAAAATTTTTGAAAATAAAAAAGGCTTCAGAAATAAATGGAATTCCAGGAGAATTTTTGAAAAAAATTTGGGAAAATGGGTAAAAAGGTGGAAGGAGGCATGAGGTTGCTAACAGGATTAAGGAGAGGAAGGTAATATCTGAGAGCTAGAAAATGTGTATGATTGTACCACTATATAAAGGGAAAGCTGATATAAATAACCCAAGCAACTACAGAGGAATTAGTTTGTTGTCCATTTTAGGTAGAATATACACTGGCATATTAACTGAAAGGTTGCATGATTGAGCAGAAAGAGAAGATAAATTCTTATCAGAATTTCAAGCTGGTTTTAGAAAAGGAAGAAGGATAGATAATATAATGATAAGTCATACCATAGCAGATAAATATTTAAGAAATAAATGGGGTGGAGTAAAATTATAGTTAATTTGCAGATTTTGAAAATGAGTTTGATTCAATAAATGGCGTTGCATTGGCATACAAATTGAGGTGAAATGGAATCAGTACTGAATTTATTCTGGGATTTTAAAAATTATATGAATGAAGTAGGTTTTGTATCAGTTGTGAAGGTAATAGAACCACAGATTATTCAATTAAAAATTTGGGTTTGAAACAGGGATGTAAATTGAGCTGATGATCTCATAACAGGAGCAGTAACCATGATAGGGACTACAAAAAGCCATTGAGAAATTGCTAGATTTTGTGCAGATAAATAATAAAAAATTTAAGATATAGTATTTAAAAGATGAAAAAAAAATGAAGAAAAGAGAGAGATGGTTTATAAATACAGACCCAATAGGGTAGTGAAAGAATTTGATTATTTTGGGATGAGATTTATGAATAACAGAAGGTGGGAGGTGCAGTCTAAATGTGCACAAGCCTAAGGTAAATTAGCTAAGAAAGCTGTCAGAATATGTTTGTATAAAGTTCCCACATTGCCAATGAAATAGCTAGAAAGACTATATGAGGCTGTGGTGATGTCAAAGGTGATGTATGCAGTAGAAATTTGGGCAGAGATTGATGTGGTTCATAGAATGTTTTGCAGAGAAATTCTGAGGTTACTAATAAGTTTGCCAAGGGGGTATGAGTTTGGCAAAACTAGAAAGTGTAGGAAGAAAAGTTATAATAATAGAGAAAACCTTGAAATATTGGTGCAGATGTTTTAAATTAGGTAATAACAATATACTAAAATAATGTCTTAAGTACCAAAAAGATGTACTGGGAAGAGAGAGTTGGTTTAGAGAGGTTGGGAAACTATTAGAAGAAATTGGAATGGGGAATGTATGGCAACTGAGTGAAAGTAACATTAGTGGTTTTGGAAAGAAGTGAGACAAAGGGTAGAAAAAATACAGAAGCAAGAGTTTTAGACTAACTAAGAGGAAAAAAGTTCTTTATACTTATATAAAGTAGTGAAATTAGGGATGGAAGACATATATGGATAATTGTGATCAATTTGAAAGAATAGGCCTTGCATGGATGCATACAGGGGTATTGTTTCTAAAAGGATTAATAAATAAGTTTTAAGAAATATGTATTATGTATGGGAAAATGGATAGTGTGAATGTGAAAGGATAAAAAGGTGAGGTAGAGGGATAATATCTGGGATGAAAAATGAGACAAATACAACAAGATATAGTGGTAACTAAAATGTTATCAACATGAGTGTACAGAAAATATACAAGATTGAGGAAATCTTAGAAACAATAAGGGACAGGTGGAGAGGAAATATAAGGAAGGATATACAGTGCACACACAGTTGTGAAAATGGTAATTTATTATAGGGTTTCTTTACTATACATATAATAGTTGGTTGAGGTATGGGAGAACTTTAGTTTTGGTACTGCTTAATTCTTAGATATTTTGTTTATTTATGTAAATATAATTGTAATATTGTTTGTAGAAATAAATTCTTAAATAGTTTTCCTCCCATGGAGGTTGAAACTTGTTGGCATCAACGGCTTACGCTTTAATAAAGAATCTTTTGTGGTAAAAGAAAATGCATATAATGGGTTTGAACATGGTATGTTATGACAATAGCATGGGATCACCACTGAGCTACGGTACATATGTCACAAATTTTCCTTCCATTCCTCACTGAGCTCCTCCTGCCCTACCAAAGTGCCAAGCAGACTGGCTCCCAGGCATTTTGCTCCAAGTTGGCAATACCTGATCTGTGCCATGTGCTTCAGAACTGGCAGAAATGTTGTGAAAGGTATACTCAAATGGAAGAGGAATACTTTGAAAAAGATCATGATTATATGGAAGCAGAGTAATAAATAATTGGTGAAAAAAAATTTAGTCTAAGTTTTTCTTGAGGAACCTGCGCATACATAATAAAAAGTATGTGATTAGTATATAAAAAATTGCATTTTATTTTTAAGTTCTATATCCTACCATAGTTTGATATAATTAATCCAGGTATTTATTGCAAAGTAGGAAGGGTGAGTGTTAATTAATTCATATTCTCTTTTTCAAGACATGCCATAATGGTGCTTTTGGTCTTCTTCAAAAGTATCTTATTTAATAAATAAATAAATAATAAGGAACTTCAGCTTTCAAGTAGCAAAAAGTATTTTTGTTCTTTTATTTATCTAAATAATATTTATTTCATGTATTATTTGTAAGGTTAAAGCAATAGTTATTTAACACAAGCAAAATAAAATTACTTTATTTACCAAAGTAAGAAACATGTTATAATAGGTTAAATCACTTTCTTCTAATGAAGGGATCTGACAGTTTATTTGCTAGATGTAAAAAATAACATATTTGAGGAGGTCCATGCAGTACATATTATCTTATTCAACTGATTTGTTATTATAAAGTTTGATAATGCCTAATTGACAACTTGTTTATTTATGTATAAACAAGAAGATGTGTGTCCCAGTGAATCTGCTGCTTGGGCCAGGTACAAGATCAGATAGGACATGCTTTGCAACCCTTCACAGAGGGTGAGTTTATGAAAGAGTGTTAACTTCTGGTAGACAAGACAGTGTGTCCAGAACAAGTGAACAATTTTCAATCTAATAGCTTATCCTCCTCTACTGTTATGTGACAGATAAAGCATCTAGTTGATGATGTGGAAAGTCAATTAGTTACAAAGGATTTTGTAGCACATTCACCAATAGATGAGTGTGAATATTAATGACACCTCCCAACTTGCAATTTTTATCAGAGGTGTAAACAGTAACTTTAAGATAAGGGAAGATTTGTTAGCTATAGTGCTAATGAAGCACACAAATCACCAGTAAGGACATATTTGCAACCCTCAAAGTGATGAATGAGAGTTGCCTTCCATGGCGGAAACTAGTATTTCTTGCAACAGATAGTGCAGCTGCAATATTTGGGAAGGATACAGAGGTGGTAGGAAGTCTTTGAAACAAATTAAAAGTAATGAAAAGTTGAATGTAATCTTTTAGCTGTGTAATGTGTTATACACCAAGAAAATCTGTATACAAAGCAGACTCTGCTTGGAACTATCATGCATGTAGTCACTAAAACTACTAATTTTATCAGATCAAGAGTACTTAGCCATAAGGAATTTCAGAAGTTTCTCCACAACATTAAAAGTGAGTTTGGCAATATTTTTCATCATACAGAAACGTGATGGTTAAGCTGAGGTAATGTTTTATATCACTTTTTGGATTTAAGGAAGAAATAGTCTTCTTTATGGAAAATGGTGCAGTAAAGCATTAGAAGAACTAAACAATGGAAAATGGATATGAGATTTGTCATTTCTAGTGGATCTTAATGGCCACCCTAACAATTATTTCTCCATACAAGATATCGGTCCTGGTGGTGTAATGGTAACCATACTTGCCTTCTAAATCCAAGATCGCTGGTTCAAACCTGCCCAGGATCAATGGATTATTTTGGGTATAAAAATACTAAGTATGGCTTCATTTGTAAGGGAAATAAAGCCATGGGTTCCATGTCATACATTTACAGCATAAAAAAGAACCTCAAGCCTGAAAGAAGAGGCCTCTGAGCAAAATTTTTCGGCCATTTCACCCCCTGAATTGAATGGGATGCTGATGATCTGAGATGTTAAAGAGCATCTGTAAATAAATCAAATAAAAAAAATCCATATAAGACAGAGGTCTTTAACAATTGTTCATCTCTTTGACTGTATTAAAGCTTTTAAGCAGAAATTACAACTGTGAGAAAGCCAGTTCATGAATGAAGACACAGCTTATTTTCCTAATTTGACCGCAGAGATGTCTGTCATTTAAAATTATTCAGATTCATTTTTAAGAGGTTTTAATGAAACTATATGAAGAACTTGAGAATAGATTCCAAGATATTGAGGTATTAGAAAAGGAGTTGCAGGGTTTTGCTACACCCTTTTCAGTGGATGTGAACACTAATGGGTCAGAACTGCCTCTAAAGCTGATTGAGTTGCAGTCAGATACTGAAATAAAACATACATTTAAAAATGCATACAGTTTTACTGGATTTTGTGAGTTTTCACAGAATAGATTCCCTAGATTATGCAAACTAATTGCAAATATATTAAAAATATTTGAACCCATCTAATTGTGTGAACAGATTTTTTCATTAATGAAGATGGCACACCAATTGAAACCTGAAATGTGCTTTGCAACTTGCCAGTACATAAACAACCAAAATCTGAAATGTGCTTTGCAACTTAACAGGGCATAAATAGTGCTTTCATATTCACCAATGGAAAGAATATATTGATATATATGTCCTTTTAAGGAAAATAAGAATATGTAATATGTTGATAAATCTCACACTTCTAACAGAGAAAGCTGGAATAATGTGAAGAAAACTACATAAATAAATATGGCAATGCCTTTATTGTAAAAATAATGAAAATATACATAAATATTCCAGAAATATTCTGTAATGCTGCATTTTTTCTTCTATCTAAGAATAATTTTCTTGCCCTATTACACTCAATAATTTTGTTTGTTCCACATTTGATAATACATACTCCAAATAGAATAATACTAATTGTATTAACATGCACAAACAAATTAATATAGTAGCAATATCTCCATGCAGTTAATACAAGTACCACCATTGTATGCATGAAGCCTATATGCTGCTCATTTGAACCTCAGTTGCCTGCTATCACAAGCAAAGCAAGTAGTTCATGCTCCCTAGAGCAATGAGTTGATGACCATTGGCATAGACCTGCAGGCCCTAAATTGTGCTTGATGATACCTCCTAGTACTCCTTGAAAAAACTGAAAGAATAAAGAAGTGACCAGTTCTTAAAATTATGAATTTGAAATAGCCATGAGTCTTATGTCAGTAAAAATAGAATAGAAATAATTGAGGTGCATATTTGACCTTCTGCAGGTAACAATGGAAGTCATCCCATGGGATAAGTATATTGATGTATGCACAGATGGCACAAAGCCCATGACTGGAACATCAAAAATTAAACAAAAAACAAACAGTTTAGCAGTAGCCATTATTTTCTGCACTGCCAAGCCCTTGCTGTGAAGAAGATGCCACCTTCCCTAAAAGGAGTGCTGGATAAAAGTGTGAAAATAATTAATTTTATTAAATCATGAACTAAGAATACTACGCTATTCAAAGTGTTATGTCATGAGGAGTTGGGAGTTGACTCTCTTGTGACGAAAGCTTGTCACAACTCTTTGAAATGAGGGCTGAAGTCAGAACCTACCTGACTGACATTGACTTCACTTTAGGAGACAGTTATGTGATGAATACTGGCATATTTCAGTGCTATTTTTCAGAAAGTTAATTATTTAAGCCTTTCACTTTAAGGAAAAGCAACAACAGTGTTTGACACCAGCAATAAAGTGCAAGAGTTCAAAAAGAGAATCAGGTTTAAGGCAAAATCAGTGAACAATAGCAATCTTGATAGCTATCCAATGGTAAAAGAATTTATAGAAATTCTAGATTCAGACCTATCTGGGGATACTTAAATGGGTTTCAAGTTCACCTATTAAGTTTGCTTGATAACTTCAACAGTTATTTCTGGAAGAACTCCATGAAAAAATTAAAGAAAACTTTTGGATTTTAAACCTATTTTCTGTTGTGTCAGAAAAACCAGCCCCTCAAACAATGCAGCAATATGAATACTTGATTGTTTTGACATCAGATTCTAAGATAAATCATGATTTTTCAAATGAGAAGTTACTATCTGAATTCTGGTGTCAGTTAAAAGACAAATTTAAAGTTTGGTCTGATAAAGTTAAAACCATCGTTTTAGCCTTTGCAACCACTTATTTGTGTGAATTAGCATTCTCTGCTTATGCAGATGCTAAACAAAATACAGATCTTATCTTGATGTGGAACCAGATATTTGACTCCAGCTGTCCTTAATTCAACCAGATATAGCTAAAATATGTTAATCAATTCAACTCATCCTTCTCAATAGAATAGTTCTTTTATGGTCCCAAGTAGTATCTTTGGTTGTGCAATATTAAAAATGGTTTAATATACCAGATCTATGAAAATATATTATGGATTTACAATACATAATTTTAATTCATTTTAAAATGTGTTGCTTTAATAATGTTTTTTTATAATGTATATATTGAAATTAGAGTTGAAAATATTTTTTGCAATGAAATGAACTAATAAAGCATGTTTCACATGACTAAAGTTCTAAATTTAGTCAAAATGCTTACCTTCTATCCTCAAAAACTATGGTTATATTAGTGATAGTTGAAAGTTAGTGCTCTGTGATGAACTTTTCCACTGAAAAGTGCTCCATGACCTAAAAAGTTTGGGAACCACTGGAATAGATCATACTTTGTGATGTATTTGAAAATCACCTCCAATCAATCTTATACTGCATTTGATTCCTTAAATTGATGATCATATAGTTTTTTTTTCAATTTGAAATATTAAAACTCAATGGTGCTAACTGATTCAAGGAAACATATATTGTACTTCTAACATGCACCCATTTGAACAGCATTTTGCTTTGGAATCAAGAGGTGCAGCATCCACTGGGAACAAAACTGGTCATAATTATGCAAATTATTATGGAGAATTTTGAAAATGCTGCCTGTTAAAATTCTCAAGGCTTCACTGAGTGGTCATATTATTTGCTGATCTTCAAAGACAATCATAGCAGCTGTATTGATTGTAACTGACTTGCTGAAGCACAAGAGTCATCTTGCTTAACAGTGGAAATTATGCCTTCTGTGAAAACTTTATGCAATTTAAAGACAGTAGAATGAGTATTCTTCATTTGCTATAGGTGTATGCCTCAGAAGAAAACAATTTTATTGCATACATGTCATCTCCTTTTTTGTGTGGCAAAAGAAACAAAAGCTACTTAAAAGAGCAGTGTTACCATTAAATATGATAGCACTGCTCTTTTATGTATAAAAGCCTACTTTTGAAAAATTTGATAATTTCAAAAATATAACTTAGAGGAAACATTCAGTGTCAGATTTCTTTAAACAGTTCTTGTAATCATTATTTGTTATATCCTGCATATTGTTAAGCTAAAATTAATACTGTCCCTATTTCCCATGATTAAAAGTTTCTAGAACTGATCATTCATATGTTTTTACTATTATATTCTTGTTGTATCTATACAATAAAGTATTTTAATTTTTTCATGGTCATAAAACAAAGAAGTGTGAGAAAAAGCAGTGACTAAAATGTTTATGTGATGCAGTATAACTTATAAATAAGTATTTATTTTTAAATAATTTAAAAAAATAATATAATGCTTGCTCTATAAATGAATGTCTAGACATCTCCACCAGAGTGAAATGGATGATACATCAGATCTTGGAGGGAGCTCTTCCTTTGTTATGGATGAACGAGGAAACAGAAAACTTCTTTTCAAGAAACGCAGTACATCTTCCACATGTGCTGTAAGTGTAATGTTATAATCTATAAAATATATTGAATATATCTTTTTTATAAGTTTGTCATCCCGTCTACTGCACAGGATTGTTCAAATGATGAATAGATGAGTGAAATGATGGCACAAATAAGCCTGAAGTCTGTGGCATCTAAAGTTACTGGTATTCATCTTTTCTGATAAGGAAAAAATCTGGAAAAGACATTAACCAGGCAATATTTCCCTAAGTGCTTGCATCTTATTCTTAGCAGTGAACTTAAAGGTAAAGAACATTAAACAACTTTATACTTCCAATTAAGGTATTTTCTATTGAGCCAAGTGAGGTCAAATTGGTGTAATCTTTCTGAATAACTCACTCTGTACAGAACTGAACAGGGTGGCTGAAATGGAAGTACTTGAAACTGTATATGGGAGGTTTTGAGTTCAATTCTGATTAGGCCTGCCATCCTGACCTTGAGTTTTTGCATGGTTTCCCCATGTCACTTAAGCAAATGCTTGGATGGATATTTATATTCCACAGATTTTCTGCACTTCCATGTTATATCATTTTATTCCATTGATTCTGTTACAGAGTTGAAAGTACCAGGATGAGGTGGGCTTGTGTACTGTTATGGTGGCTTGCACTTTGGAAAATTTTTGCCCCAGTATCAGGAATGGAAGTGGACATTCATTCCAAGGGGCACAACTTGGGAGGGAAGGCCCACTGTCATTGGGGTGTTCTATCTGGAAAGATATTAGGGACCCCAATTGTATCAGTGCAGTCACTGTTTGTAGACCCTGACTTAATCCCTCACCTCATCCCTAGAGATGCCCCCCATTGGGAGCATAGGCACAATTGGCCAGCCATCAGCAAGGCTCAAGTGCTAAAAGTATCCTCCTCCACCTCAGACCATCCACCCATCCATCCATCCATCCATCCATCCATCCATCCATCCATCCATCCATCCATCCATCCATCTATCCATCCATTCATACTCTGTACAAAATGTTACTGTTAACAAATATTATATATTAAGGTTTCATCAGGTCAATGCTTAGAAGAGGATAGAAACAATTATCCTTGAAACAAGTTCTTAGTAAAATGTTTAGTGAAGTTGTATAGTTCTAGTTTATACTTAAATTGTAGCACATTTTACCTATATTTAAAAAATTCTCCTATAAATTTAACAAAGCATTAGTATTAATAAACTAAGAATATTAATCTAGCTTTCATAAATTCAATATTGTTAAATGCTATTATCAATCCATATGACTGCCTCAATAGTTCGGTGGTCAGTGTGAGTTGACGTTTTTCTGGAGGACCTAGGTTTCATCCATGATATTCCTGAGGAATTTTTCCAAAAGGTATGTGTTTGGCACAGGGTGCATCCAGCCTCATAAGGACAACATAGGAACTGCTGGATGGAAAGGTAGTGAATTTGTGTTTTGGAAGCTAAGGTAATGCCTAGTGAAGTGCTCATGCCATTCTTGGGGCATTACCCAAATCAGCAAGCTTTGGCTCTGGTGGCCTGTTTTGCCATGGGTTATAATTATTATTTATTATTTCTGTTATCATTATCGTCAGTCTACACAATGCTCTTGTGGAGGTAAAATGCAGTAACTCAAATTATGTGCCATAAAATTCTTATTTCTCATGTGATCAAGAAACTTTACCCGGGGATAAACAAATTCTCTACAATTTTGGTAAAAATGATAAAAGTTAAAAATCTATATTCATCATGATCTGTCAAGGCATTTAGTAAGTAAAAGATGTGCTATAATAGAACAGTAACTGACAGAAACATGCATGACTTTAATGCACATTTAGGCCAATGTCATAGACAAACAATGATAAGCATTTAAAAAGTAAAATGTTTTGTTCCTTTTTATTTCATGCAGTAGAAATATTTATTACCCATTTCAGTTATAAAAATATTTGTAATTTGAGGCATATTATGTAGAATATTATGAAACTTTTAAGTAAAAGAATATAAATTCTCAAACAGACTAACATTTAAAAATATAGTCCTTGCAATTAAAAAAAGTTAAGCACATATCACACTCCTATCATAATTTTGACAATTTATCTTATATAGGTATTAATTCTGATATATCCATTTGCTAAATTACATCCATAAGTCACACTTTGGTGTTGGGAAATCCAGGCTTCAGTGTGGACAGATAAATATAATTTAATTTCATAGCATATTAAATACAAACTCCAGTGCTCCTACAAGTAACAGTTATAAAAATGAGTAAATACAAAAATAATTTTAAAATTCCCTATAAAATGACTGTTCTATCAAGGGTCCTTAATTAAGTTAACCCTTTGCTAGTGCTAATGCTTAAAAGTGTTTGAAATTTATATACAAAATTCTCTTCTTATGTCTTCGCTAAGGCACCATATTATGAAAACAAAATGGGAGATAGCTGTTGCCTGACATGTTAAAATTATGTAGTATGCATTCTTCTAAGTAAATAAATATTCATTAGTAGTAAATATTGAATAGGACACAGAGATTCAATTTCAAATTTAGGGATTTTCTGAGAGCTTAATTGAGGTTAAGGTGGCTTCTACATCTTGCACATAAAGAACTAACAGATATGGAAATGAAACTACTAATAGTGATCTCGCCATTTTCATCTGATGAAGAGGAAGATTAAGATAAAGATGGCAATGCCAATTAGAGATAGATGTTAGAGACAACTAGGAAACAAATGAAGATGGGTCCACTGGTACAAAAGCTCTGCAGATTAAATGGAGCAATCATCTAAATTTCAAAGAATTAGAAAAGCATGTAAATTTATCTGGTCCTAAATACACACTAGCAGATTGCATCTATAAAAAATATTTTTTTGGTTATTTATATCAAAATATATTTGTAACATAGTTGCAAAAGAAAATAATAAATATGTATGTAGTTTTATTCCAATTTTTTGGAATAAAACTACAATGAAAAACCTACAGGGGCAATGAATAACAATTGGGAAGACACAAATGCAGAAGAAATATGGGTTTATATGGGAATTATAATCTGTATGGCCTTGTTAAACTTCCACAAGCCAATAATAATTTTCAAGGCAATACCTGTGTCTGTCTTATTGAAAGAAAAAACTTGACATAAAGTTTTTTAAAAAAATTGGAACAATATTTATATCTGATATATATTTGAATGCTAAACAAGAGAGACTTGATAAGAATAGTGTAGACTTTGATATACAGTATAAAGCAAGACCAGCTATGGATCTAATGGATAAATTCAAGCACACATACAAGGCAAGGATAAAGCAATGATTGATTTCAAGAGAAGGTTTTTTTTCTGAAATAATATCTACCAGAAATACCAACAAAATGGGGAATGAAGGCTTGAGCCTAGCTGACAATACCAATGGTTATCTTCTAAAGTGTGTAATTTATAAAAGGAAGAAAGTAATTTAACAATAAGCTCTTCTACTAGGAGATCAAGTTGCACTACAACTTTACAGAACACTTCTGAGGAAAATGATATCACATTTATTTTTATAACTTTTCAGCACCACAAATCTTGTGAAAATGTTATTGGTACAAAGCTCTTAACCCTTAAGAAGTCACATGGGGGTCAAAACAAACTGCATGTTTATATTTTTAGTGATGTTATTGGTCACACTGTTCTCTCTCTCCTAGTACCTTCCTACATTGTATTCTGTTCTGCTGTGATTATTGCTGACAGTGTGGCTGCTATCATTTCCAAGCATAGATAAATTTTTTGTTTCCGGATCAATCTAACCCCCATTTGATTAGTATCCCTCTGTGAAACCCTGCTGATTCTGCTTCAAGACAGTTTAATTACTTGAAATGAGGTTTTGCTTCATTTAATATTATCCATTATGTTATATACTGAAAAGGACAATTTAATTAAAATATCCTGAATATTTTGTATTGTTTACTATTTTTAGAAGTACAGAGGGGCCGAAATAATAATGGCAGCTAATGATCCTTATGAATAATAGATGGAGCATCTTTTAATACTTTTTGAAGCAGGGAAATATGAAGATTAGAAATCCCTGGTAATGAGACTGAAAACCTGGATGTTTCAGATAACTCCCATAGTGAGTAGAGTGATGTGTCAGGAAATGAAAACAATGAAAGGAATGATGAATTCTTCTGGGGAAAGGATAAAATAACTAAGTGGATGAAAAATGCTCCTGTCAGAACTGTAAGAATTCACTCAGAGAACATTATAATTCACTTTCCAGGCTCAACCAGAGCAGCTAAAACCATGAAATCTCCTTTGGAATGCTTTTCACTTTTTATAAATGACATAATGTTGAGATGTATACTGGAAAGCACAGATCTGTATATTTACAAAATTTCTTAAAATTTGGACAGGGAGCATGATGCAAACCTAACTAATGAAACAAAAATAAGAGCATATTTAGGTCTGCTAATAATAATTGGTGCTCTAGGTCAGGCAGCCAAAATGTAGATGACCTTTGGTACCAACAATATGAATCTGGATGTGACATTTTATCTCTACCTTGAGATTACAGAATTATGCAGTTTGATAATTTCAGCCATGTAGAAAGAAGAGAAGTTGCTAAATTAGCTGCTTTCCAGGTAGTTTTTGAAATAGTTTTGAATTGCTGGAATTTTCACAGTGAAATATAGTATAACATAACAAATTATTATTGAGGAAATCACTCAAATTTCACTAATTATGTTCCACTTACTTGG
This sequence comes from Metallyticus violacea, assembly GCA_030762175.1. NCBI lineage: Eukaryota > Metazoa > Arthropoda > Insecta > Mantodea > Metallyticidae > Metallyticus > Metallyticus violacea. The sequence continues at coordinate 100,420,508 of CM060846.1, read as the reverse complement.
ACATGTTTGAAAGGCAGTGGCCTTCATCGTCAGCATGATCCCAATGTCCGCTTCCCCGCGTGGTATTCAGGTGTCGCTCCATAGATTTTATGAACATGCCAAATGCCCATTTTGTCAATGTCTGCCCAGCAAACCTGCGAAATATGGGATTAAAATTTTTATTCTAACTGATGCCAAAACTTTCTATACAAAAACAACCAAGTGTACATTGGCAAACAACCAGAGGGACCCTATTTCCAGTCTAACTCTGCACAAGATATAATTGTGCACCTAGTGAGACCTATTCAGGGAACAGACAGAAATATCACTGCCGATAACCATACCTCTTCGCAATGAACTATTGAACGTAAAAATTACATTCTGGACCTATGCAGAGCAATAAGAGAGAAATACCTCCAGACTAGCATGTTCTGAACAGGAAACTAAACAGTTTTGCATTTCAGAAAGATATGACTTCAGTCTCATAATATTCCCAGAAAGAAGAAAAATGTTTTGGCTGTCTCTACCATGCAATGTGGAAAAGAAACCGCCCTATCAACAAGCCAGCTTAGAAAGCCTGAAATTAATACCTGCTATAATTACTCCAAAAGTGGTGTTGATATTGTTTATCAAATGTATGAAACTCATTCAGTGGCAAGGCAATGTAGAAGATGGCCATTAATATTCCTTAGGATGATTAATATTGCAAGTATAAATTCACAGGTTATTTTCACACATAATAACCCTCAAACTACAATGAAAAATAAATACTTTTTGAGAGAGATTGAATATGAACTAGTAAAACCATTAATGGCAAAGAGGGCTCTGGAAAGTAATATCTCAAGGTCTATTCATGCTAGGCCAAAATAGATAAGATTGATCCTCCAAAAAAAGATGAGCCAGTGGTAAACCCCACAAGAACCAGATGTGTTTGTCCAAGAAATATAAGCAATAAAACCAGTAATTTTTGTGTTGCATGCAAAAAAGTAATGCATAAATCACAGTAAAAACCATTTGTTTAGAGTGTCTTGAAGAGATGAAAAATAAAGAATAACAAAGTAATAATATGAATGCTGTTTAAAACTTCAAAATTATAAGAAATTTCATTTCATACACTTAATTGTTTATGCTTATTTTGGAAGTAGTATGGTAATCTGTTACCATGCATGTCATTCTCAGCAATTTTGCTATGTAATTTGTTTTTGGTAAAAGTTATGTTGATTACACACAGATTTAAGATTATTTTCTAAATATAAAATTTAATTTTGTGTCAGAACCAATAAAGTGAAGTAATTAGTATATACTTAATTATCTAGTGAATCAATTTGATAATCTTATGCTCCACTTACAGTTGAATTATGCAAAACTAGTTTCTGAATTTTATTTGACAATTATGTAATAATAGAAATAAATGTGAATACATGGAAAAAGTTTCCAAAATATAAGGAAAATTTAATTAATACATATGGTTCATAATGATCTCTACACACGTAATTTTGTCAAAAAATTTTACACAACTACTTAAGGTACAAGATAAACAGGAAAAGGCCATGAAGAAATTAAAATAACATGTCCTAATGTCATCATAAATTACATAAAGCACTTGGATGGTGTGAACATTAGTAATCAGAAGTGTTGATATTATGATGTTTTCTGGTCTCTATAAACTAATTATGGAAATACATTCTGCTTTTGTTCTCAATGCATGTATTATGAATTATTTCTCCTTATGTGACCAGTCAAGCGAATTTCCATGTGCAGCTCATGGAAAGGAAATGGACAACTGAATTAAATTACAATATTTGGTTGGATTTATGACATTAGAACTTCACTAACTTTTTATATCCTAGACATGTTTTAAATGCACTTGAATTCATGAATACAGAAAGTTAGTGAAGTTCCAGTGTCATAAAGATAACTAAATGTCATAATTTAGAATAACTACACTGTTAAAAGTCTTCCTAAACAGACAACATACAAAACTTGGTCCATCAGCTGACATTTTGCAAATATACAGGCAGGAAGAGAAGTTTTCCCCATTTAGCTGCATCATTTAATTCCTTCCACTACTTAGAAAAAATATCAGATTGTGCAAAAATAAGTGCTTTATGTATGGACAAATAGAAAACAACTCATCTGAAAAGGATGAATAACAATGTATAAATGCAATTAAATTCCATTGTGCCATGCAAAGTGTTTTTGGGAGTTAATGCTACAGATGTTTAAATTCAAATGCACATTTAAAAATACAGTCATTCACTCCTTACAGTGATACATTAAATAGGAACAGCAAAGTGGTATAGAGTTCAGAAATCAGTTCTAAAGCATATGCTGAATTTTATTGATATTTTAGTAATGTGTATAATTAATTATAAATATATATACTACCATTATATCCTATCAATTTTGTTATGATGTCATTTGGCATTATGACATTTATTTTATGAGTTTCTTAGTGTTACCTGTTTTACATTTTCTTTTCATTGCACAATTCTCAAAAGAATTAATGATTTATTCCACAATATATATATTTTATAGCTTTTATCAGTTGTTTTATGTGGGAATTTTATGTTTCAAGCATCTGTGTCTCATCCTTTAAGCTTATATTTATCTCATTTTAAATGGTAATTCCATAACCAGTTCTGAAATATGTCATTGAAGGTTTATTGTTGATAATGCTGTTTACCCAATAAGTTAATGTCAAAATTTATTTAAATATTTAGATATTTACTAATTATAAGGGATGGTTTTGCTTCATTCAGAGTATTACAGCAAAAGAACAGAGTTATAATTTCTTTTGTGAACTCTCCATAATTAGCCATCTTCCTTCTTTCCTTCCTTCCAGATGGATCTGGGGGGGAAGGAGGGACCCCGCAATTATTTTAACCCTGCAGTAGCCATTCCATATTTTGTAACACCAGTAGTTATGGCATATTATTATTACTATTATTATTATTATTATTATTATTATTATTATTATTATTATAAGAAGAAGAAGAAGAAGAAGAAGAAGAAGAAGAAGCAGGAGGAGGAGAAGAAGAAGAAGAAGAAGAAGAAGAAGAAGAAGAAGAAGAAGAAGAAGAAGAATTTATTCACCATTTGGTAATTACAATAGGCTTTGTCAAAAGAAAAAAGGAGAAAGAGGCTTAAAGTCTGTGGAAGAAGAGCAACAGCTTATTTACATTATATATATATTATAACTTTTTTTGTTATTATTTCATATTGCTCTTATTTTCTACTTCAAATTCTTGTATTCTGTAGAAAGGATGTTTAATTAACCATTTATATACTCTCTCTTTGAATAGCCGAGTATTTACAGCACTTATTTCTAAAGGAAGTGAATTGAAAAGTTTTATTGCTGTTATTTTATAATATTCAGAGGTCTTCTGCAACCAATGATATGGCATATCTACTCTGTTTCTGTTATGTGTTATATGTATGTACTTCACCCCTTACATTGTAAATTTGCAAATTCTCTTTAATATGTACCAAAACATTATAAATATATAAATTAATAACTGTAAGAATTTCTAGATCTACAAATAGGGGCTTACAATGTTCAGTTTTCTTATAGTTTGGTAATAATTTAATAACTTTTTTTTTAATTTTTAACACTTGTACTATCATTGGATTACTACCCCATAACACTAAGCCATACCTAAAAATGCCTTGAAAGAATGAAAAGTAAACCATATGAACAAAATCTTTAGGGACAGCCTTTTTTAGGTTTACTAGTAGGAATACAGTACATGATAACTTACTACATATAAAATCTATGTGAGGATTCCAGGGTAGATGCCCGTCAATTATCATGCCAAGAAGTTACACATTGTCACAGAAAGTGTCTATATTTTTTAGGCTGAAAATTATATTTTGTGATTTGTTTGCATTCATAAAAAAACCATTGCTTCTAAACCAAAGCTGAGCTATTTGCACAGTTTCATTTACAGATTGTGACAGTAATTTGAAGTCTTTATTTACATTAAGGAAAGATGTGTCATCTGCATAAACAATTGTATGGTAGGAATAGCATTTTGACACATCATTTATCATTGTCAAAAAAGTAGTGGCCCCAGCACAGAGCCCTGTGGAACACCAGCTTTCACATCAACAATATGAGTGTACTTTCCTCCATATGATACTAGCTTTTTGCCATCCTGTAGATAAGATTGAAATATATTTAAACTTAGTTCCTTTATCCCATAGAATTTTAGTTTCTTAAATAAAATATCATGTTGCACACAGTCAAAAGCTTTACTTAGATCACAAGTTCCCTGTTCCCAATTACCTTCCTCAAAAGCTTGATAGATTTTTCTAAAAATGCATCAACAGCCAATATGGTTGATTTCCCTCTCCAGTATCTAAATTGATTATTAAAAAATAAATTACGTTTTTCAAAAAAATCTTGTAATTGATTCTTTAGCAAGCATTTAATAATTTTTGATATTGTAGGATTTAGTGTAAATGGGTCTACATTTTCCCTGTCACCCTTTTTGTATATTGGTATTACTTTTGAAAATTTTAGATCTTTTGGAAAAACACCTTCATTGAAACATCTATTGACACAAAAGGGTAATGGAACTACGATATATTGTTTTATTTCTTTAATGAAATTATTTGAAATGTCATAGATATCCCTACTTTTTGAGCTTTTAAACTTTTTTTGTCACTTGTTCAACTTCCCTATATGTTACCTTTTTAAGTCCAAAACATTCATTATCATTCACTTGTTGCACATCATTTATGAAACTCATTGCTGTGTTTGTACAAGAATTTACCTGAAAATTTATGTCTTCAACTGAATGTATAAAAATATTATTCAAATCATCAGCAGTTATTCTTTCATCTATACCAATTTTGCTATTTTTCTTTCTTCCCCCCCCCTTTTTTTTTATACATGTCCTGAAGAATTATTAACTTATTTTTCATTCCTTCAAGCTCTGAGTTGTACCAATTATAAGTATCAATAGTTTTAACTTTTTGTTTGGAAATAATTATTCGTCTATGTTTTTTATAATAACTGTTGAATAATTAACAAGTGTTGTAAAGAAAACCTCAAATATTTCTTCAGCTGACCTCTGAGTATTACACAATATTCCCTCCCAATTTACTACTGCTAGACTATCCTTAAACTTATTTATATTTTCTAAATTGAAATCTTGGATTTCTTTGACAACCTTTTTTGTTTTTTGGGCAAGTTTTTTTCAATTATAACCTCAAAGAATATTGGTTGATGATCTGATACCTTGTGCTCCAATACCTTAAATGAATAGCATTTTGGTTTTAGATTTGTTATAATATTATCTAGGCATGTAAACCCTCGAGTAGGAGTTGCATTTATACAGTGATAGCCTGTAAGCTGTAATAAATTTAAAAATAGACATACTGTATTACTCTTTTTGGTTATGTCAAAATGAGCATTTACATATTTATATTTTCTAAACTGAAATCATGGATTTCTTTAACAACCTTTTTTGTTTTTTGGACAAGTTTTTTTTAAATTATAACCTCAAAGAATATAAGTTGATGGTCTGATACCTTGTGCTCCAATACCTTAAATGAATAGCATTTTGGTTTTAGATTTGTTATAATATTATCTAGGCATGTAAACCCTCGAGTAGGAGTTGCATTTATACAGTGATAGCCTGTATGCTGTAATAAATTTAAAAATAGACATACTGTATTGCTCTTTTTGGTTATGTCAAAATGAGCATTTACATATTTATATTTTCTAAACTGAAATCTTGGATTTCTTTAACAACCTTTTTTGTTTTTTGGGCAAGTTTTTTTTAAATTATAACCTCAAAGAATATAAGTTGATGGTCTGATACCTTGTGCTCCAATACCTTAAATGAATAGCATTTTGGTTTTAGATTTGTTATAATATTATCTAGGCATGTAAACCCTCGAGTAGGAGTTGCATTTATACAGTGATGGACTGTTTGCTGTAATAAATTTAAAAATAGATCTACTGTATTACTCTTTTTGGTTATGTCAAAATAAGCATTTACATCAACACAAATTATCACATTGTACTTAAAATTAAATAGATGTGTCAAGACTTTTTCAGTACTTTCAAGAAACAGATTAGCATCGCCATCTGGGGACCTGTATATTGTGACTATTATAATATTGCAGGCATTAATTAATATTGTCATTGCTTCAAAAACTTTTTATATGCATAATTGTTACAATTCCATCTTTTTTGTTTCTAAAGTACAATGACTATAGATTGCCACACCCCCATTTTTAGAGATACTTCGACAGAAATAGCTACCCAATTTAAAATGCCGAATTTTTACATAATCTTTTCTTTTTTCCTCAAGCCAATGTTCACTTAAACATAGTACATTACATTTAATATCCCTAAGATACACAGACAGTTCATCAACTTTTGTTCTTATGCATTTTATGTTCATGTAAAGGATTTTTACAGCCTGTGAGTATTGATGGTTGGCTTGATTATTCTGTGATGTCTGAACAACTGTATCCCCATTTGAACTATGCAATGATCTTTTATTTTTGTCTCTGTACACACCCACTGGTTCAGGGATTAGTTTTGAGTATATATATGTGGATTGATTAGTAAATAACAACAAAGTAACACAGAGTATATGTTACTGTGCTTAAATTAAATATTGAATCTATAATTTCTATATTATTCTTTCAAATTTATAAAATCCTGAATAAATGTTGTATATTTCAAAGTCATAAATGACATTTATGCACAAAATAGAAGAAACACATTGGATATTGTAGTGTAGACAACAATATTTTAACCATTATCTTCCTCTTTTAAATATTCTTAACAGATAACTTTTGTTTCTTCCAAACAGATATTTGCTACATTTCTTATTATACTTGGTAGGCCTGTTCTTTCTTCTGCCATTGCATGCATAACGGCCTGTCTGTTGGACTTACAATGGACTGCCTCCTGGCTTCAATTTTGAAAAATTGGAGACCATTACCAAATAAGTTATTCTTGCAGCTCAGTCTCATACATGTTCTGAAACAATGATAAGAAAGTTGGTGTAAGAATGTTCTTCTGTTCAAGCAATTGGCAGCATGAGTGTTAAGGTTGGGTGATGTAATAGCAGTTGTTGAAACATGGCTTGATCAAGGTGAAAGTATGGAGTTAAATGATGTTGTGTTCATAGGAAAGTGTGGTTTAAGGAAAAGTAGTAGAGGTAGAGTTTTTGCTGTTTTTTTAATTTGGTTTATATATGGACGCTCTTTAACATCTCAGGTCATCAGCATCTCAAATTAGGGCATGAAACGGCCTACAAATTTTTCTCAGAGGCCTCTTTTTTCAGGCTTGAGGTTCTTTATCGTGCTGTAAATGTATGACATGGGACCCACGGTTTTACTTCCCTTCCGAAGGAAGACATATTTAGGATTTTTATGCCCAAAAAAATTCATCGTTCCTGCCTGGGATTGAACCCATGATCTTGGGTTCAGGAGGCAAGTATGGTTATCACTATACTACCAGGACTGACTTTTTTATTTTTTTTCGTATAGATATATTTGTGAGGAAAAATATCAAAGTTAAGGTTTATGAGGTGTTGACGAGGTAATGATGAGTGATATGGGTAAAAATAAACAAGGCAAAAGGAGTAGACTTAAGTATCATGTTGGGTGTGGTATACAACTCAACTGTCATCTGAATTTTACAATGATACATTATTTGCTGAGCTTAGTGAAGGGATGGATGACATAAGGAGGAAGTTTGATAATGTGAAGTTTATTATAATGGGGATTTTAATGCTAGGGTAAGAAAAATTAAATAAGATCTGTGATTGCGGAAAGTGATTGTGACTGGGAGAAAGAAGAAATTGTGATAAAATATGTAATAAGGAAAGTGTTAAATTAATGAACTTCAGTTAACAAACAGCGGTTCAGTGAGCAACTGAAGATGGGAGAAATTCTCCTGAAATTCATCTTATTTTATGTAAGTAAATGGAGTTTAGTGTAAAAAATGAATACTTAAGTTTAGGATAATTAACTTTTATGAAGATAACAAGCTGACAATGTGTAATTATGCTAGGGGAGCAGATTTTGATGGTGAATTTACATTTATGAATGTAAATGGTCAAAGTGTGGTTGATTATTTGTTTTCTAGTGAAGGGGTGGATGAAAAACTTTGTGATTTTAGAGTGGTTGATGAAGTGATTAGAAGTATTTATTTTCCTTTGCTAACAAACATAAATTTAGGGGGAAGCAGTAAAAGTGATGAGACATTAGAGGAGTTAAAATTTATAAGCAAATTTATGCTGAGGGATGAGTTAAGTGAGGTTTTTGGAAAGGGTTAAGATTGGTAGAATCTTATTGAAAGTAGTAGTGTTTAAGAAATGGTTCTTGAATGGGAAGTCATTGGAATTGATTAAAGAACTTCATTATTTGGGGTGAGGTTGTTAAGTAGTGGCGGGTTAAAACCGCAAGGAAAGAATGTTATTATTAAAGGTAAAGTAGCCATGAGAGCAATTAGAATATGTTTGAAGAAAATTCCAAATATTTCAATAAATTGATTAGAGAAATTGTATGAAGTGGCAGTGGAACCAAAAATATTATATGGAGTTGAAGTAAGGGGAACTTCTAAGGTATGGTTTAAAATTTATTTAATTCATAGGACATGTTGTACAGAGGTGTTGGTATTATTTAAAGCTTCACTGAAAGGAGTAGCTGTAACTGAGTTATGGAGGAAGAGTTTGGAGGTGGAAAGAATTTTTAAGTATGATACACAATTTTGAAAATAGGGGCCCAAAATGTTCTAAAACAGTGTATGAAATATCAAAGGGAAGAAATGAGAGGTAATAGCTGATTGGGAGAAGTGAGGGAAATATTTCAAGAAAAATAGAGATGGGGGAAATTTGGGAATTTGGAAATAAAAATAGACAAGAGTTTTGGAAGGCAAAGAATTGTAAAATTTGAGAGGCAAGAGGTTTGGGCTAGTTTTAGAGATAAAAGTTCTTTAAAATGATGCATAATATTTCAAAGGAGTGAGGAGAGAAAAATATGTGGATTGTTGTAATGAATTTGGAAGTAAAGGACTGGCCAGGATGCAAGCAGGAGCATTGTATTTAAAGAGTTTCAGTGGAGAAAATGGGGAAGGTCTGTTATGTGTAGAGAGCCTGGAGGAGTATTTCATTGCTTATTAGAGTATGAAGGGGTAAAGAAATGGAAGGAATGTATATGAGAAGTAAATTGGGATAAATTACAGGAAGAAAGTATAGCACATATAGACTGATATGAGGACAAAGAGAAAAAATGATTAATACTTAAGGAAAGGGAGAAATGGATTAGAATAATTAAGAAAGATGAGAGAATTGGGATATGATTGATAAAATAGTACTAACAAGGGAAATATAAAGATTGGGGGGTTTATCGTGCAGATAACCTGGAGGTTGTGAGTAATGAGGCCTTGTATAGATAGGTGCTATAATTATTATTATTATTATTATTATTATTATTATTATTATTATTATTATTATTATTATTATTATTATTATTATTATTTATTATTATTATTATTATTATTATTATTATTAGCAACATGAACTAGCATAAAATTAATTCCTGCATTATTCAGTAAAGAGTAAGATATAATCAAAGGTCATTAGAAAGTGTTTATTGTGCAGTTGTAGACAAAATAACAACTTGCCAGACATGTTTATGCCTGCTTTTTTCTTATTGTACATAACTATCATTTCTGCTTTATTGTTTCTTCACCAATACTGTTAGAACAATAGAAAATGGAAAAAAATAACACAGGTTTGCCTTTCTTAGGAATGTATGATATAAAAGATTTTACGAAAGCAAATGCATTTGAATCCTTTGGACATATATCTGGCTGCATGAATTTAAGCAGCAATTCTCTTTATATATGTAGTTCCTAGCATGGTTATCTGGTACTCATATTTCAGTGTTTCAATCAATTGAAGACTGGTAAACCTGTTATGCAGCTTACCTTCAATAGTTTTACAATGAAGACTTTCTAATGTTGTAGTTTATGTGGAACTGACTGCAGTCTGCAATTGTTGGCCATTCTAATAGCTGCACTAGTCCAAGTGACACAAAAGATTAATGTACAAGAACTGCAGAAAGATACTAAGGTCACATAATTCCTAGGTTGAAGGACTAAAAATAAAATAAGTACTTCTATGCAGACTGTGGCTGCATGCAACCAGTGAAGGATTGAATGTCTTAAATTCATGTTAGCCATAAATTGGAGGCAGTTGGTTTTTCATTGTTCAGTATCAATGCTGGAATGTTAAAATGCTCCATTATGTTGTTTCCTAAAGCACTGTTATCATCTATTACTGGCAATGAAATTGTTTACATTGAGGCTTTTGGCAATTTCTATAACTTTTTCTTGAATCATAAGTCTGCTCACCAACATTTTTGCCCGGCCTATTTGAACTTTTGACTATTCTTATACCAAATCATTCACATCACCAAAAACAGATTCCTTCTTACTTTTCTCTCAAACACACCTACCCATCTTCCACTCTTTTAAAATTTAATTTTAATTCTTAATCATGATGTTTACTTCACAACATTTCTGCAATTATTTTTGCGAATTTCTCTTTTTCAGTTTCTTCATTGCTTTATGCCTACCATCTAAACTGAAAACTATTTCAAATTAATTGTTGTAACTAACTTGATTCTACCTCTAGATAAACTAAATGGAAAGAAAATTGAAATTTTTACAAAAAGTTGATTAAGATAAGGAAAGAAACCAACTGAAAATTCAATGTAATGATCATTAGAACTAAAAAATTTAATGTGATATTTCATTGCAAATTTACAACAGAGCTATGAAACTATATCCCACAAGTCTAAAGATAAGGTAGGTGTCACATTGTGTAATATATGCTTACATTATTGTTGTATGTGATTCTGTATCAATTAGAAGCAGTTCTTCTAACTCCAAAATGTACACAGCAGTTATCCTAAATTCAAAATGTACAAAGCTGTTCCCCTTATTTCAAAATGAACTTATTTGAATGGTGATGATTATAGTCACATTCTTATACAAATAAACCCTGACTATTGGCTAAAGCATGAGATAGCTGTTAATAAAGAGTTAATTTATATTCTTATAAATATAATTGGTTCCAGTGAAAAATAGAACTTAAAGCCAACTCAAATGTGTTGATCATAAGGATAGGTTTCACTGTATCACAAAAATTCATAAGAACACTAATTGTTCCTGTAAATACATATGTAATAATAAATGTTATATTATTTTCAGAGCCTTTTAGAGACTGAAATGGGAGAGGACAGTAGCAGAATCAGTCAAAGTCCTCTTGGAAATCTTAGAAAAAAGCACCATATATTGACTCCAAGACAAAGTGAAAGAAATCTTGGAATTGAACAAGGACTTTCAACCATAAAGTCTCGTAAACCTTCACGCTTCCAAATTGGTGGCCTTGGTAAGTTTTATACAGTAGCTACTTTTGTAAATCTTAAGACTGGATGTCTAAAGGTTTATTTAGAAAAACACACAGTGTAATGTGTTTATTAGCTTAAAAAATTAAAAGTAATTTAATATTGATATACTAAGGCAAACTTCAGAAGTATAGAAGAATTTGATTTTATTTCATTCAACACCTATATATGATAAAATAATTATCACTTTTATTCTTAATTAGATAGTGAATTGATTTAATACCCTTATGCTCCACTTATCAACCCACTATCTAATTAAGAATAAATTAATTGTTTCACTGTATTAGTTCCAATATGAAACTAATTTTGAATTTAATTAACTATCACTACCTTAACTGCTGTCTTTACAGCACTAAGCTGAGTACCACAACTACTGCCACCACCAACACTGCTTACAACACTGCGCAGCTTTAATTCTGAATACTTGTAGATTTAATTATTTATCAAAACACTGCTTGTCTAAGTATTTCTTTAAGTTTATTTTATGCATATGGGAGTTTAAAGTTTTATATCATTGTTCTAATGCCAAAACTGCTAATGTGCAAAATTTGCATTTTTCACTTAAGTGTGCTTTCTTAATGACTGTGATTAGTAGATTCTTAAGCCAAAGTTACATACTTGTAAGATTATTACATTTTCAGACGTTTACAATACTTAAAACACAAATATGCAAATAGATGGTTTTTGTACAGGATACAATATAAAACTAGTAAAACAATATAAATGAATGTGACACACTCATTATTTTGTCTCATGAACATGCAACAAAGGTCATTCAATCATTTTTGATTAGCACCTGCAAAAGAATTGCATCTTGTGTTTTTCTTTTTGAAGACCATTTTTGGTAGGTGATTCCAGCATACAATATTATTAAAATTTATTGAAATGTACTGAAAATGCCAAGAAAAATACAAACTACAAGGAGTCTCCAGCCATCTGGCCCAGGCCATTTTTGGTACACCTTTTCTCAATTACAGAAATTGTAATATAATAATGATTTTACACTAACCCGTTATAAATAATTAAACAAAGTACAAAATGTTCAACTTGATTGCACTTAAGTCCCCAATTCATCAACAGTAGCCTACTGGAATTCCAGGGGACTCGGCTCCAACCCAATACATGGGACTAAAATAAAATATTTCAATTACTCTACCTATATCATTATTTTATTAGCTAGTTAGAGTCTCTAAAAACTAATAATTCTTTTATTTATCAAACATCTACTATAATGAAATTGATAAAGTGCTAAATAAAGATTTAAATACAAACTATAATGGGGCCTCTACCTATCTGTAGGTGTAACCCTTCACAATTACAATTATTGGTACAATAATATATTTTATACTAACATCTTTACCTAAATTCTAAATAGTTAAACAAAGTACAAAATTTCCACATTGACTGCATCAGTATCCAGTCCCTGTTCCAGGGGACCAGGCTCAGACCCAACCCAAGGCATTGAAATAAATATTTCACTTACTCTGCCTGCACCAATTATTTTATCAACTAACTACAAACTACTAATTCCTTTATTTCTCAAATACCAACTATAATGCTACATTTATTTAGCTTCTAGAGAAATTTCCAATATTCAAAAATTCAATAACTTTAATACAATTTCATCCCGAATCATTCCCATATCAATGACATTTTCCATGATCATACAGGTATTCTTTATTATCTAAAATTTATCTAAATTACATATCTTTCAACTGACCATTTCCATTCCATTTTTACCTTCCATAGATGCTCCCTTAATTTGGATATCTGCTCACAATCTTCAAGATCTTTTTCAATATAATTCCTTTATTTCTCATTAACCATTTCTTACTAATTAAACTTTCCCTGTAAACATTTGTGAATTTACATTGGAAGATAATATGATTTCATTTTCTATTCCCCACAGATGGAACACATTCCCGGAATAACATCTGCCCTCATTCTCTTTAATTTCCAAACACCTAATCAAAACCAGGCTATCCCTTCTCTTTTATTTTTCTTGCAATTTAAAATATACTTCTCCTTTACTAGACCATCTTTTAATTCCTTATAATATGCTAGTGAGCTTTTCTCCCTAATCTGGGCAAATAAAATTTGTCTATCTATATCTTCCATTCTTGATTTCACTTCCCTCCAACAACCTCTCCTAAAATATCCAATTTTTACTCAAAAATCTCATAACCCATCTCTAAATAACTGTTCTCTAATTTTGTTCAATCAGATATTAGTCATTATACCCACATTTTTTCTTGATATTTCAGGCAAATTTTTGCAATATCAACATCCAATTCCTCTTGAAACCTAATTAAATATTTCAACACTTTTTCCATCATTAACCCTCTCATGCTTAACTTTCCTAACTCTACCAATGTTCCTGCATTTGAGGTATTATTGAGAATTCCCAAAATTAATGTACATAAAATTCTTAGTATTAAATACATATTATATCTTCCCTCCTCTATACCGCAAATTTTCCCTCCATAAATTCATTGTGATTCAACCAAGGCAGAATAAAGGCTTTCAAACCACTTGATATTCATTATGGGCATCCTATATAAACATTTTCTTATCGCTGTAATGGCCATTTTCCCCTTTGCCATTACAGTTCTTTTCTGATTGTCCCAACCTCCATTACTACTCAACTTTATGCCCAGATATGAGAATTCACTAATTGCCTGAATTTCCTTATCTACCATGAACCATTTCTCATCTCTATACAGTTTATTGCCCTTCTTAAAAACCATGATTTTAGTTTTATTCTGATTCACCTTCAGTCCCCACTCTTCGAAATACCTGTGCATCTCATCTATAGCTAACTTTAAGCCAATTACTGATATTGAACACACCAGTAAATCATCTGCATAAGGTAATCCAGGAATATCTATATTATTAATTGCAGGCTTTTGAGTACAAACATGCTTCAAGCTATCATAAATATTATCAATAAATAAATTAAACAATATAGGACTTAACATACAACACTACCTAAGCCCTCTCTCATATCCTATAGCATTAGTAATTTCCCCAAAGTCACTCTTGACACAAAATCTGTTTGATGATATAACTCCTGTAACATGCTGGTCATATTCCCACTTAAGCCCCTCTTACTTAATTTGTACCAGAGCACCTCTCTATCCATCCTATCATATGCTTTTTCTAAGTCCATAAACATAACATACAATCTAAATCTTTTCTTTGCTAAAGATTTATCTATCATCATTTTAATTATAAATATATTATCCATTGCTCTTTCCCTTCCTGAATCCTGTTTGGAAGGGTGATATCTTTTGATATTGTTCTGATCAATTTTGAATTCTCTCTGCCAATATTTCTGCAAAAATTTTTCCAAAATTAGATAACAGTGCAATTCTTCTATAATTATTTGGGTTATATTCAATCCCTTTGCCTTTGTATATGGGGTGTATAATTGTCACATGCCAACTTTCTGGCACCTTCTTCTTCTATTTAATTACATTCATAAACCTTGTCAAACATGTTAGTCTATCTAGACTTTCACACCAAATTTTAAAAAAACTCTGTAGGTATACCATCAATTCCTATTGCCTTTTTTCTCATAAATTTAAAAATGTGACTATTAACTTCTTCCTTTGAAAATGGTCTGTCCAACTTCTCCACATAATTATTAAAAACTTCTAAATTCTGACTCCATCACCCCTTAGTTTCCATAGCAAACAAACTCTGAAAATATGTAATCCATTTATTTGGACTTATATCTACATTATTTTTCTCCCTTTTCACACATTGATTAATAATGTGCCAAGCTTACTTCCCTCTTCCTGAATCCAGCTTTTGCTCAATTTCTGCAGCTCTAGCTATCCCCCACTTTTGTTTCTTGTGACCGAGCAGCTGCTTATATCTTTCATGCAAATGGATCATAATTCCCCTATATATTGCATCATTTCTCTCTCACCATCTTGTGACTGCATCCTATACCATATCTCTCATTCCTCTACACTCTTCATCAAACCAATTATCATTAATTTTAAATTTGAATAGTTTGGGATTTTCACAGTGAAATATAGTATCATATAGCAATTTTTTTATGAGGAAGTCACTCAAATTTCACTAGTTTTATTCCACTTACTTGTACATGTTTCAAAGGTAAATTTCCTTCATCGTCAGCACGGTACCACTGTCAGCTTTCCAGCATGGTATTAAGATGTCCCTCTTTGGATTTTATAAACTTTTGATGAGGTTTCTGTTGTTTGGAAGATCAAAATTAAGTTTTCTTTGTTTTCGCTCAAGAATATATTTTCCCACACCGATAATTCTATGGGTTTTTGAAGAGCTTTTAAGAGTTTTGGTTCATTTTGGAACTCGTGGTTTTTTTTACCGGGAATGGTATGCTACTGCTGATGTTTCCATATGTTTATATTTTAT
The DNA here is from genome assembly GCA_030762175.1 of Metallyticus violacea. Lineage (NCBI taxonomy): Eukaryota > Metazoa > Arthropoda > Insecta > Mantodea > Metallyticidae > Metallyticus > Metallyticus violacea. The sequence continues at coordinate 100,404,677 of CM060846.1, read as the reverse complement.
ACTTCTCATGTGTTCCTTAAATCGTATGGTAATGTTCCTTTTTGTTTTACCTGTATTTTATTATTGCAGTCTTTGCAATTGATTTCGTAAATGCCTGATTTTTTTTCTGGTGGGATTTTGTCCTTATGTTGGTTTTTAGGAGGTTTTTCAAATTGCATTTATTCACTGGAGCCAAAATAATGTTAGCATCTGTAAAAATCTTTTGAAATTTTTGGTGTGCCCATGGATGGAATGTAAATTTTTTATATATCTGCTCTCCTTTGTAACCTTTCAGTATGGTGATTTCTTTTTTTTTGTTTTTGTTTTTTGAATTTTTCTTGACCACATCTGTGGTGTAGCCATTTTTCCAAGCTATATCCATGATTTTTTGGCACTCTAATTTATATTCTGTCTCATTTACTAGTAGGTTTGTTAATCTGAATGTGAGGATATTGATTATAGCAAGTTTATGTTCTTTTGGATTGTGGCTGTTGATTTTTATATAATTATCTGTGTGGGTACCCTTCCTGAATATGCCAAATTTCAGTATGTTATCATTTTTTATAATTTTTATATCCAAGAAAGGAAAAACATTATTGTTCTCCATTTCCAATGTGAATTTTATGTTGCTGTCGTGTAAGTTTGATAGTTTTACTGTGTCATTTTTCCATTTTTCATCTACTATTGCAAAGACATCATTAACATAATGATACCAACATTTGTATATACGTGGGAAAGCCTCTACTAATTTTGTTTGCAGGAAACTCATGTGTATGTCTGCTAAGAATGGTGAGAGCGGATTACCCATTGCTAAACCCATCTTTTGTGTATATATGTTGCCTCTGAATGTGAAGTAGGTTTGATGATGCAAATTTTGGTGAGGTTCAGATATTGTTCTGATTTCTCCAGGTAGGTTGTCATACCCAGAATCTATGGACTATCAAAAATACACAAACCTGGTAATAAAATGAGACCTATATTAAATACAATAAATTCACCAACATATAATTTAGTCATTTACTTATTGAATCAATTCAATAGGTTACCAAAATACAAAAGCCAAAGCATAAAAAAACTGAACAGAATAAATAGAGAGAATTAAACTTATGAAACAGGGACATACTACTGTCTGATGATGTGGTTTCTATGTTCCCTAACATCCCCAAAGAGAAACTAATAAATGTCTTAAAAATGGCTAACCTCAATCAAGTTACCTGGACCATCCTCCCTGACAGGTTTTTTCCAGGTTTTCCTCAGTCCTCATTACTGACAAATGCTGGGGAAGTACCCCAAAACTTAGGCCTGGAACAATTCCTTTCTTAAAAATAAATCCTTTCCCAACATATCATTTCATCTCTTGTATCATCAGTGTTCATTGCCTGTGGTGCCTCTGTAGCAAAAATGGGTGTAAAAACTATTCATTAATTTACAAGTATAGTTCCAAAGTGATAAGAGTAGTGTTATTATCACTTTCTGCCTGGCCTGCTAACTACACTTGAGTAGTGGTGACCCTGCACATTTATTTGTTCCTCAGTTATGGAACCCATTGGGTATGAACTTTATAATAACCCTTCATAAACATAATCTCCATACTAATTCATGAATCCATCAGATAATGGCTGCCATCATGATATGGGATTAACTTTGTCATGTGTCATACTGATTACCAATTACCAATTACTTCAAAACTTGACACCCAGTCCCTGATGGCAGAAAAATGAACATTTAATATTTCTTCTTAATGGAGCTGCACAAGTTCCCCAAAAAGTAAAAGTAGCTGGAGTGGTTCACAGAAATTGTTGAAAAGTTTTAGTAATAAAAACTACTAACAGGCTTCAGAAACCAGATTATGGTTCTTGATCTGGGTGTTCTCAGATGAGCAGCCTCTGAAAATTTGAAGAGATCAAAATGTGAGGAGAATTGAGTTTAATGTCCTTTATCCTTTGCAGTCATATTGAATGAAGAGTGATTTTAATGAATTAGTGACAGAATGAACTCAGAGAACTAAAGCACCAAATATCGCTAATATTCATCCTAAGAATACTAAATAAAGTTTTGTGACTTTCTCAATCCCAAGACCTAATCCCTTGTGACTTTTATCTTTGGAGTAAATTAAAAATTATCATATACAAGATAAACTCACATATCCTGGAAGAATTGAAATGAAATATCCACTAAGAAATAGCTAGCATAACTCAATGTGAACTACAGTGAATGGTGAATGTAAATATTGTACTTACGAAGCTGTTGACAATAGAATGGTAATATATCCTAAACTTAGGTATTCATTTCTTACACTAAGTAAGTAAATGGAGTTTAGTATAAAAAATGAATAACTAAGTTTAGAATGGTGAATAGTTTTCAAAGAGGTGCCAAAAAGGGGTATATGGATAATACAAGTGGTCAGTTTTGCATCTTATATCATAAAGTTGGCAATTAAAACCTTTTAAGCTATTTAAGTAAATCATTGTATGATTTTGTCAGTGCCACTCTTATGATACTTGCAGATGTCAATGAGTCTCACTCTTGCTTATAGACAAAACATTGCAAGTTAGTTCATCGTCTTTGGGTTGCTCTGTAGCATCATTCATTAGATAATGCAAAGTTCATATAAAATTCTTGTTATTCTTCCATTGTAGAATATTACATAATAATAAAATGTAAGCATAGCCCTTTTTACATTAGAACAGTTAACCAAGAAAGAATAATCATAATTTATAGCAATAAATGTTAACAAAAACTTGTAATAATTAATAAATTTTGTTGAAAGTCTTGGAATGTTATAAAAATTAGCCTATCTGCTGGAGGATTAAATGAAATAAAATAAAGTTCTAATAACAACATGAATGCTGGTGTTCATTGCCTGGAGTAGTACAATCAATTTTTTTTATATTTCTTATACAATATCCCATACCAACTGCCATAGACATCTAAGATAATTAATTAAATTAACTGTAGAGGATACAAAAGAGTCTAGGGTCTGCTGACACTTAAAGGTACTTGGCATTTGCCATTTCAGAACAAGGAAAATCTGTAGAAGAAATCCAAGTAGGATTCAAACTTGTGCAGCAGATTTTAGGTCAATAACCCAACCAACTAAACAATATATTGGGTTAATGATAAATTTGCACCATCAATATCAGAGTCTATTGGATATCTTCATCTCATTTATGTAAGATGAAAAATAACCAAGAACCATTTTTTTTCCCCCCCCAGTTAACTGGTTTCGTCGTGAATATGGTCGAACAGAATCAACCGACAGCCATGATGGTAGTGAATCTCCTATTGAAGGGCCATTCATTCGACAAGCCTCACTTCATCATGCTTACGGGAAAGATATTCAGAGAAGTGCAAGTGGGTATGTAATACATTTCATAGTTCGTTAAAAATATTGATTTGTTTTAGGTGGTGCAGTGGATTGTGTGCATGCATAAATTCAAAGGTGGTTCATTAATTAATAAATTAAGTAAGAATTATTATAAATAATACATGATTGAAATAAAAATGTTTGCATTACTTACATTAAGATGGAGATGAACAGGAGCAATAGTAGGTGTAGACATGTATCATTTAAAGGTAAAAATCTATTCATCAATTTTTACTGTTAAATTTCTTAAAAACATCTTCATACAAAGTAGCAGTTGCATTAATGTGCAAAGAAGCTCCTTTTTGATAATTAATAATGTTAAATTTATGAGACACTCTTGACTTTTAGAAAATTTTGGTTCTTCTGAGTGCTGAGAACAGTGACTGTGGAAGCTATAATGCTAAGTATAGTAAAAATAACTAATCCTAACTTGTATATATCTAGTAATACTGTATCCATTTGCTTTTTCTTTAATATTGCTATCAGCTGTTATGAATATAGCTAAAAAAAATCTTCATAAAATAGCACAAAGTAAGCTATAGTCTTTAAATTAATAACATTGCGTGTGTCTGAACAGATTTCATTTTAGAGTTTTGAAAGTAGAAACAGGAAAATGTACCTTGTATTCTTTACACATGAGAGTATCCAACAGAGCTATAGAGTTGAAGTTGTGCATAGAACTAAATCCTTCATAAATTTGAACATCTATAGTATCAGTGATTTTATTGTAAAGCACCATTATTTCAACTATAGGATCTAGTTCCTTTTGATGTTTACTCTATGATGTTTCATTCTATTTAAAGTGATAAGCTAATGTTTTGCTCCATGCAGAATCTGCCATTCTCATATTTTTCTGAGTTTCTGAATGTATTTCTGGTTACTGCAATCTTTTCTGAATGGTATTGAATATCTACAGATTTTCACTGCAGTGTATTGAAAAGTTATTAATATAGCTGAAATTCCACTCAAAATAACATGCAAAAATAATGATCATCATCGTCAAAAATATTATGGAAACTCTGTGCTGAAACTTAGGACTGTGTTCTAAAATACCTTGAAAGAAGGAAATAAATTCATCTTGAGGTTCCTTTGATGTATAACATATAATGTATAACAAGTGTGATATAAAATTCTATCTAGATTGAGCATGTCTAGTCATCTTTTTGAATCTTTAATACTCCTGTTTGTTTGTTTGTAAGATTTGTGGATTGTGGAAAAAAAAAAGAACGCAAATCAGTTAATGTTTGCATGAAGACCCTTCAATCTTTCACACATGCGAGAGTCTGGGACAAGATTAAGTTTAATTTATTACTTCAAGATATCTTTCTAGGACCTTGGCTTTCAGGACATTTGTATGATCAGATTACAGCAGCTCCATTTAATGTTTGAGCATCCAGTTTATTAAAATCATATACAGAAACTACATTTCTGACATGCTTGAATAAACCATTAGCAGATCTGTTATTAACTAGAAATGCTAATTGGAATTTGTACACTGAAGCCAATTATACAATTGAAATAATTGTATAATTCAGTCAAACTAAACACTCTTATTATTCCACTTACTTGTCTATAAATGTAGAACTGGTTTCATGAACTCTTGTCCCCATCATCAGCTAGAAAGTTGATTTAACTGGATCTACTTAATAGACAAGTGGAGATAAGAGTGTTTAGTTTGACTCAATCATACAATGATTTCAATTATATCTATCATTGCTTAAATTGGTAAATAATATAAATATTTAATTAATCTCTTCATTTTTATATCAAAAAACACAAAAATTGTTTAATTCTGCAATACATCCTCAATATTTGACATTTCATCTAATATGGCTGCAACAAACAATGCCTTTGAAAGTTGCTTTATTTTATCAATAGCACTCTTATTTATAAAATCAAAACATTTAGTGTGCAGTTTGAAGTTTTTCAGAACATGGTAGAGGTTTCTAGATGTACACTAAGGGTTGCATCATATTTTGCCAGATAACTGAATGCATATAATTCAACTCCTTTGTTAACATACTTTTTTGATTCACAATGACCACAAAATGACAATTCATGTATGGCTAAACAACAAAAGGTATCAATAAACCTCCTTAATATTTCCCTCTTCTTGTACACCATCTCATTGTGCTGTTCTATGCTGATATAAGGATTGAAATCACAAAATCACAGAAAGTTGCAGAACATGCCCTGTCCCACTGTAAGAATTTTGATGATGTGTTTAATTTAACACTGATTGAAGTATTACCAACTCATGTCTCTGAATGTTGCCTCAGAGATAGAGAGGATGGCAGCTATATTTGTGCATAAATCATTTACTACACCAGGTATAGATCTTATATGTTAATATTCCCCTTTCTACTTCGTTATTATTGTTTTTATTTTTTTTTTAATTATTAATATATTTCTCTTTATTATTTTTCCCCCCTTGCCTTTTTCCCATGTTGCTTGTTTCATCTGTTTCCATGCATTATGTTACCTTCAAGATTCAATATTTACTTATAACCTGTCACATGTATATATATAGTGTGTAGCTGAAAAGGAAGAAATATACAAGAAAAAATAGGTAAAACAATTGACAGTAATATAATATTGCTATATTTTGAACCACTTGCCTTCTTCTTTAAAGGCAGAAGCAATATTTGTATTGATATTCAAGTTTTTTATTTTTTCTGCTTCTCTGGTTCTTGTAATTTTAGCTACATTGTCCAAGTGTTACTTTATTTTTCATTTGTATTGTATGTATATTTGTATAATATAATATGATAAATGGTTGAAGTTAAATGAGCACATTGCAGTGAACAAATATTTTTGGTGACCAAAGACAAATTAGGAATTTTGGAGAATACTTATATAGAGTTAAGAACAAAGAGTTGTAGTCAGTAAGGAGAAATTATCTGTAAGTTTAATTATGTTTGCCTTGTGTAATTAGTTGGTGGTAGTATTTTGATTGTATGTGTAGTAAATTAACAGTTTAAATGTATATGGATATGAGCTATTTAAGGGGCAGAGGTTCTATAAATGAGAATAGGTTTATTGCTATTTGGGTAATCATTGAATTGTACAAAATGTTTCACTTTATGTTATTATAGTATTACTTTTTTTATTCTGATCATTTCAGGGGGTTATGGTTGTGAGAAAGAGTTAGGGCAATTTCCAAATCATATTCTAAACTTAGGTATTTATGATATTTTTGCAATAATAACAAAAAAAAAAACACTTAACAGGTGCCCTGAAACTTCTTAATTTGCAACATAAATCTATACAGTTTACCATAAAAGAATAGAGAAATGGGTGGCTACCATTTCTAGATTTGAAAATTATAATAAGAAATGGACATTGTATGAATTTTGGAATTTACAGAAAAGAAACATAAAAAAAATTACATAAAAATGAGAGTTATAACCCCATTCCACATAAATACACAGTGTTTCACAGTTTGGCACACAGATTTAGGCGTATTCCACTCACAGAAACAGAGTACAAAATAGAATACCCAGAGATAATAAAAACAGCTATTACCAATGGTTTCAACAAAGACACAGTGATGAAAATTATGAATAAATCTAAAAGACAAATGGTGATAAAGCAAGTTTCCCCACTGAAAAAAACAAAAGAAGGATACAAATTCAAAAGTTTCATCAGCCATCCAATTTATCACAACAAGTTCAAGATAATTTTCAAAGAACATGGATAATGTTAGCCCCAAAGAACAGATATAATATCAAGAATTTATTAGGTTGCACAGTAAAAGACCCCATACCACAGCACAGAAATCAGGAATTTATGAATTAAAATGTGCAGATTGTGAGCAGAGCTACATAGGCAAAACAAAGAGATATTTGGAAATTTGGAGGAAAGAACACTTTAGGAATAATCAATTTAAGCAGATGGATAAATCAGCAGTAGCAGCTCACTTTTGAACCAAAAATCATGAAATACAATTGAAAATTAAACTACTGAAACATCTTCACAACCCAATGGAGCTATCCACTTGGGAAAAAAGTTTCAATTAAAAAATAAAAAAAACCTAATGAACTTCGAGTTTCATCCTGTGGATGACAGCAATTTCCTGCTTCAGCCAACTGATTCCACCACAGGAACATCTGAGTGTCTAGCCACCATTTCGAGCAACAGCGGTTCAGTGAGCAACTGAAAATGGGAAAGATTCTCCCAAAACCCATTTTATTTTTATGTAAGTAAGTGGAGTTTAATGTAAAAAATGAATATCTAAGTTTAGGATATATTACCACTCCATTGTCAACAGCTTTGTAAGTACAATATTTATTCTAAATCATAATTTATGTATTTATAGTGGTAGTATAAATAATCAATACAAATAGGAGGAATATAGGTATGGACTGTAGAAGGGACTGTGTCAAAGAACTCTAGATATCCCAGTAGGATATGAATATTACATGGATGACATTATCACAGAGATACAAAATATAAATTTTCCAGAAAAAATAATTGACAAGCACATAGTGCACATTACAAAAAATGAAATAAAGGGATATACAAATATAACAATTAAGAAGAAGAAAGGATGAGATGAAGCAAATTTACTATGCATACAAAATATATTTACATAAATAATATGGAATAATATATGGAAGAAATATTACATCAGGAGAAGTACTCAAAATATTTAAATGACCTAAAAGGATAATAGAGTTAGTACAATAGAAAAATTAAAAAACTATCATGCAAATGCTCATTTGAAATACTTTCAACTATTTCATGCACACACACACACACACACACAAATATATATAATTAAAGATAGGAACAATGTAGCTAAAATAACACAAACTAGAGAAGCAGAAATAGATATAGCACTTGAATAATAACACAAATATTGCTTCTGCCTTTAAAGAAAACTTCAAGCATTTCAAAATGTAGCAAAGTGTACTACACATTCATAAAATATTAACACATATAATATGGAATAACATAAGGGAAAATATCACATCATAGGAATTATTCAAAATATTTAAATTATAAAAAAGGGCTATTAGGATAATAGAAAAATTAAAAATACACTTATGCAAATGCGTATTTCAGAATCTGAAGCTTTTAATTCCCCCATTGTTATGCAAATATGTATTTATGACTTGAAGCATAAAAAATAATATTCATCCTAACTCATCTTGTCTGCTCTTTCCACAAAGTGCAGTTATAGAGCACTTTAACAATAAAATAATGGCCACTGTCCTTGAAGACTTTAAGAATTAATTTTGGGCTGTTTTAAATCCCTTTAGATAATAACATCAAATAAATAAATAAATGTTAAAAAGGTCATAGTTGGTGAAGTGGCCCTTCATTCTCTTCACCTGATTTGACACCACTGCCATGCTTGGGGCATGGAATGTTATAGGGCCTTTTTAACAGACCCACATACATTTCAAAATTGTGTTTACATTCTTCATGTGCACTGTTATAACACTTTTTCAAGATCTTGCCTCATGAATATGTTCACGTCTAATAAATTTTTGCTTATACAAACTTTAGTAATATTTGTTTTAAAATTTTTCACCATGTCCTCTAATTAAAACTATAGTAACCTTTTCTTAATATTTCATAACACTGTTTTTATTGCTGCTCCAGGCCTTATGTACCCAAATACTTATAAGTTCTTTAGGTTTGAAGATAGTTTATCTCGTAATTATGACCTTATCTGGAGAACTACATTTCTGAGACATAGAACCTCTTGAATATGCTTGTATTTTTTCTTAAAATGTTTTAGAATTTGCTTCTGGTTTTTTAAGTAATATTAAGGGTTCATTAGAAGTAAAAATAATAGCATTCCAAATATTTATAGCATCCGTTTTTATTTATTTATTTTTGTTCCATTATAAAAGCCCAATGGGACATACGCTTCAAAAAGCAAAGCGGCACATGCAGGACCACCTCAATAAATTTGTATTTGGCAAAGGAAAGAAAAAGGATGGAAGTATGGAAGAAACACAGGGAAACTGTAAGTAATATTTAGTTTAAATATTGTTTCTATTTATTTTTATTGTACTCAGTTTTTTGAGTAATATGATGCAATAAATAGTTTATTTTCTATGTTTTATTGAATGCTCATTGTCACATGCTGTGCCTGTATGCATGGATGTATACCATGCTATATATGCTTGTGAAAGAAATAGAAGCGGAGAAGAACATACTTTCTCTCTATTGTTAAAATAAATTAATATACTTTCAGCACAATTCCTATATAAGTGGCCATTAAAAATGATTTATTTTTCTTGTAAAACACAACATGCAACATATAAAGGAAAAGCATATCTTGAGTCTAATTGTTTCTACTTTGAAATCCAATCAACATTTTGTAACAATAATGCCATCACCCCAAATACTATGCAGTGAATATAGTAAAAATTTATATTTTTTAATGTTCCAGACCATAAAGCAAATATTATTCTTTTGAATACATATAAAAATTTATTATTTAAAAATACCAACATTTACATATAGCAAATAACTTTATTACTGCCATGTCACTTTAAATATGTTACTTCACTAATAGTGCCAGCATTTGCATTCTCTTTGACTTCTGGACCTTCTCTTTCAGATCACTACACAGTAAATCTGCCTCATATATTTCTATTTTATCTAAAAGAAAATATTTAAAAAGAGGTAAGGTTTTGTTGTTTTAGTATTTAAAAGCTGGAGCAGTAACTGATTAAATGCCATTGTGGCTGTCTGTTTTTTTTAAATATGTTCATGAAGTCAGTGTGTCATGCATTAGGAGCATGATTTTTTTTTTTTTTGAGTAGTGTTTAACGCCCGTTTTTACTACTGAGGCACCACAGGTGGTAGGAACATGATGATGATGATGATGATGATGATTATTGTGAACTGGTAGCTAAAGTAAAACCATTATTTGAAGAATGGAGAAACGAAGGTTACTAGTGTTAAAAAATATTATAGGGTGTATACAAGAAATGACATCCCTTGTGAAAATAGTATCAAGCATTAGGATATTTAACAACAAATCAGGGAATTGCCAATCACAAATTCCAACTGTAGAAGATAATAGCATATTAGTAGATGCTGTAAGACAGTGGCTATTCATTACAGTGAGAATGTAGATTGGTTGCACTAACTTCCCATGATAATGGATAAAAGAAAACCTCTTTGTCATCTTGAGTTGAGTTGTTTATTAGCCGTTAGAATAAAAAAAGTATTCATGGCATCATTATAATTGAAAATCATACAGATGTGTATAAAAATATAATAACAAAGTACTATAATATTGAAAAAGTATGTGCATTGTTGGCATATGAAGTTTCAATTTACAAAAAAATAGTTATTACAATAGTAAATGCATAGTTTTCAGATGTATATTCATGTCATGTGGTGGACCCTTCCTCATGTGATAGGCATGTTGTTGACTCCTTCTCTTCCACCATGTGCCAGTATATAAAACAAGAAAAATATAGGGTAATATATTTACTAAGAACTATTGGCTTTAAAACTAACTTAGTATTTAAAACTTAAGTTGCTAATATTCACTGATACAAAATGACATGTGAATTAGCAGAATTTGTTTTAGTGACTTTTTAAATTGTTTATGACCAAATTGTTAAATTTGGTGTGGAAGATGATTATGAAACTTGTTACCATAAAGACTTCCTGTAATTCTATGAAAATTAAAGTGAATATTGTTGGATGTTCTCATGTTGCACTCATGAAAATTTAAATTTGCTGGAAGAGATCAATGTTTTGGCAAACAAAACCTGCAGATCCTAAAATATATATGCAAGGAACTGGCAAGTATTCTAAGTTCTTTGAAAAAAATTGTATTTTCTGACCAAATTGGTAAATTTTTCATAAGTAGTTTTATATCAGGGATTTTCACAGTGAAATATGAGTGATTTTGTAGTAATAATTTGTCATGTTTAATTTTTCATATTTTTTAGTATTGTTTTTTTTAATATTAAGATCTACTTGGATTTTAATGATGCTCTCCATGCAATTATGCCATATGATAGTAATGCTTATACCTGTCAATAGTACTGTGATTTTAAATATTCAAATGGAAATGCATAACATAAATGACACAATTTTGAAGTTAAAAGCTCTGTATAGTGATTTCGTGGCAAATTGAGTAAATCCATTCACCTAGAAATTCTGTACGCTCTACTTCTTGAATTCTAGAGTGGTTCAAAATAATATGGGCATAATTGCTAAGATTTTTCCCAAAATGCATAAATATAATTTTGTTCACATTTAATTTCAGTCTATTATTTAACAACCATTGCTCCAATCTGTTTGAAGTATGTGTTATTTTTAATTGTAAGTAATATTTATTGGTGTCATTAAGTATGATATTTTTGTTGTTGCAAATAACACAGTTTTGGTTTGGGGCAACTTCAAAGGAAGGTCATTTATATGTAAAAAGAAAAAACATAGGACACAGTGTTAACCATTGAGATACATCATGTTTTATGAAAATGCAGTTTGATTTCACAGAAATGATTTCAAGTACTTGCACTCTGTTGCTTTAAATAAGAGATAAACCAATGTTTTGCTAATATCCTTATGCCAAAGTGATCTAGTTTGTTAATTAGGATTTCATGATTTATCATGTCAAATATTTTGCTTTGATCCAGGAAAATGTCCACCTCATGCTTCCTGTTATCTTTCGCTTGAAAAATTGACTCAGTAAAGGACTGTTATATATGTCTTTTCTAAAACCAAATTGAGATTTTGAAGCATTTCATTAGAGTCTAAGAATGGAATTGGTCTGTTCTACATAATTTTTTCAAGAATTTTAGAGGAATCTGATAACAGAAATATATCCTAATTTAGGTATTCATTTTTTACACTAAACTCCACTTACTTACATAAAAATAAAACATGTTTCGGAGAATCTTTCCCATCTTCAGTTGCTCACTGAACCCCCTTACTCGAATTGTCAACAGCTTTGTAAGTACAATATTTATAAAGAGGAAAATAGCTCTGAAGTTTTCAAGGTTTGTTCTTTTAATATTTTTTAATATTGGTGAATCTTAAATATTTCTGGAAATTTACCTGTGGAGAACAATGAAAAAGCAATTTGAACCATTGGTTTTGTTAATAATATGCATACCTTTTAACAATAACATCTGATATACCATTAATATCACATGCAAAAGAACTTTTTAGATTAAAAATTACTTTGAGAATTTCTTGTGGGGTCACAAGTGTTAAGAAAATCATGTTATTGTTTTCTTTCTGGTAATAACTTCTTTGTTGATTATATTGTGTTCCAAATTCTGATTTTCCTGTAACATTTGAAAAATGGGAATTAAACAGTGCTGCAACATCATCCATACTTGTGACTAATGTCCCTTTACTTTACTAATTACTTTAGTTTCATATTCTATTGAATCTGGGGTTTTTCCGTACTTCTTTTCTTACAATTTCCTACATTGTTTTTCCTTTATTTTCTGCTACTGCAATGTAATCATGTTTTAATTCAATTTTGTGTAGTGTATAATTTTTTTTAAGATATTTCTCATTACCTTCCATATATGTGAGTGTATGTGTGTGTTTTAGAAACCATATTTTTTGTTCATAAAAATAAACAGCTTTTTAGGAACAATGAAGATTATCATGTGCATTACACTAGATCAGGTGGACATATATACTTACAACATCACAGACTTACAAAAAGTCTGTGCAATCCTTAATAATAAAATACCAAAATCATTTAAAAGCACTTCAAGCACAAAATTTTAAAAATGTGTTAAAATCCTATTGTTAAAACATAATTTTTATACTTTGGAGGAATTATGAGTAACTCAATTATAGAGTTAGGTGATTATAATATATATAATTATTGTATTAATATAAACTGATAAAGCCAAATGTATAAACTGTACATAATTAAAACCTAGAACCTATCAACATGCTTGCATCAGAGAAGAATATACAACAATCCTTAGGGTCTTGACTAGTTTTGCTGCACTTTGTACATTAAGTAAATGTTTAATAATATTCTGCCATCAGATACAGGCATTTTTAGAAACATTATGTTAGTGTTATTTGAACGTTATCCTATCTCAAGAAAATACCATAAAATGTCTGTATTATCAGACTAACAATGTTTCTTTCTCAATGTATGTAGATTCATTTTATTTTTCTACCAGATCCTCTTCTGCACCACTAAAAATATTAAATTCTTCATCAGTATTGTCTTGTTCTAACAAACTGAATCAGATTGTTCATAGGGAACTGATTCTTCATCTTGAGCATAAAATTTTCCAGGTCATTAGAAATTATTTCATTTTTTTTTTTTTTTGAATGCTGTTTAACGCCCGTTTTTACTACTGAGGCACCACAGGCAATGAGCATTGTTGATACATGAAATGAAATGATGTATCGGAAAAGGATTTTTTTTTAAGGAAGGAAATGTTAGAGGCCTAATTTTAGGGTACCTCCCCAGCATTTGCCAGTTATGAAGACTGAGGAAAACCAGGAAAAAAACCTCAGTCAGGGAGGATGGTCCTGGCGGGATTCGAACCCCAGACCTCCCGCTCATGAGTCCATGCCTTAACGACCTCGGCCACCCATGGCGGTGAAATTATTTCTTGTACATGACACTACTTTTGAAAAAAAAAAAAAAAAATACCATGCATAGGTCATGTAGAATTTGATAGACTTCAGAGATATCAATATGATAACAGCCTCTTCTCCTTGAAAATGTTTTGCTGGTACAGCATGGAATATCTACAGCACTTATCAGTACAGCTTTAATTTTTTAACACTGACCATAAAGTCATTTCATAGGCCTTGCACCACCATTGAAAGGTTAAGTAAGATTTAGTACAACCACTAAATAAAATATTGTTACCTGCCATGAAGGCTATCTCATATATTCCATTATGGCAGCCATGGGGGAGTGCATATTTAAGAGAATTTTTCCTCTCCCTCTAGCCCCAATAGCATTGACTTCAGACTTTATATACATAAAGCAACAATAAATTCACATGACACTCAGGTTTTCCATTCTGCTTTAGGCGAAGAGGTGCTTTTACATGCTATTCAGGTTAGTTTATTTTTTCAATCATAGGAGGGCTGAGTGATGAGTTGTATCAAATTAATAAATGAGGAGCATTTCAATATATATAAAACAAAGATTCTGAGCCACTATACCAGTACTTCACATCTCAAGTAGTCCCAAATATAATCATGTTTTTGACTGTAAAGCTTACAGGGGGTAAAATTCAGTCTTTTGCTCTCCAGAGTTCCATTTATATATATATAAAATTCATTCTTGAATAATTTAAAGCACTTTATCACCTATTTGTTACAGCCTGTCATTGAGGTCACTATTAAGGATTTTGGAGATGTGAGAGATAGGATGTTTTCTGGTTTGTTAATCAGCAGACTATGATGATAGCTCAGTGGAAGACACTAATCCAAAGCAGTTATGCTCTGTGTTTTGTGTTCTGGTCATGATATGTGGTTATTTCTTTCTTTTTATCCTATGTTTGGTCTATGTACAATAATGCATTTTAGATGATGACAACCATTCATTTTTCTTTAGCAATTTAATCAAATTTCTTTATAAACCTATAAAGGTATTGATATTATTGTATTGGCTTCATTGTGAAAGTTCCAATTTACATTTTAACTATAAAGACATGTTTGTAAAAGCTTTTAAAACATAATATTGAATGAAAAAATCAACAGAAAATTTTGAACTTAACTGGATTACATTATACATTTCAATCTGGCAGTAATAAAATACTTATAATTAAAAGTATGTCAGATAAATCTTGACATTTATTTCAGATCTGAGTCGGCGAAGTTCAATGGAGTTTGGTGATAATTCAAGAGATTCTGAATTTGTGATTCTTAAAGAACGGAAATTGGTTCCAGTGATGCCAGTATATAATGGAATGCAGCGTTTTTCATTTCTTCTAGAGACATGTCAACCTGGGTCTGTTCCTGACTCCCATTTACTTGCTGCAGCACTGGATCTGGTAATAACTCATTTTTGTTATGTAAAATAACTATGAATTTGATCAAATTTTGCATGCAGATTTTTATAAATGATTTGTACTGGGCACTCCTTTTTATTAAATGTAATGAGAAACTACCACAATTTGGTTGGCTAATGTGTTTTATATAGCATAAACTATTGTATCAAATTCCTGAAAATATAATTGGAGAACTATGTCTGGAAGTGATACATGTTTTGTAATAGGGAACAAAAATTATGTAGTTGGAATAACTGCCCTATAACAACAACAACAACAACAACAACAACAACAATAATAATAATAATAATAATAATAATAATAATAATAATAATAATAATAATTTTTTTTTTTTTTTTTTTTTTTTTTTTTTTTGCCTATAGTCTTATATAAAATAGTTTCAGACATAGTCAATAAAACATTGTATCAGCTCAGGGTTATTTCTTATGCAAGCCTGAAGTCAAAGCAAAGAAATAGCTCTGTTAATTACTAGGAACATGAAATTGACCAATATTTCTGCCTTCTAGTAACCAAAGATAGAATTACTTATCTCATGAATAAAGAAGGAAGAAGATCTGAAATTTATGTAGTAATATTGTAATTCATTACTTGTGTTGTCATTTGAAAAATTTGAATTGTTCTATAACAGAAGTGGCTATGGCCAGAACTTATACATCTTCATTTGATTTATTTTGTATTTTAATTAGAATATAAATAAATAAAAAATATATTAAGTCAATATACTAAAAGTACAATTCAACTTTCCTTTATACCGCCACAGGTGGTCAAAGTCGTTAAGGTGCAGACTCATGAGCGGGAGTTCTGGGGTTTGATTCTTAAGGACCGTCCTCCCTGACTGGGTTTTTTTCCAGGTTTTTCTGAGTCCTCATAAATGGCAAATGCCAGGGAGGTACCCTAAATTTAGGCCTGGAACGTTTCCTTCCTTAAAAAAATGTCCTTTCCCAATTTATCATTTAATTTCATATATCATCAGTGTCCACCACATGTAGTGCCTCAGTAGTAAAAACAGGCATTAAACAACATTTAAAAAAAATATTTCCTATATAGTATTGATATTATTAAAATATATAAAATATATTTTATTAGAATATTTTTTAATTCTTCATGAAAAATTTTTCCTTTTTCTAGACAGTTTGTTACCTACATTTTTGCCCATAATTCTGGAATCTCTCTCAGTGGTTTTTTATTAGCATTTAGATGATGACTGAGTCCTTATGTTATAATTATGCCAAAATTTGTTCATATTTATGATTTGTTCCTTGCTAATTTAGATACATATGAGAACACAGCATAAATTGAAAGTTACTGCAGCAGTTGTGTTATATAACATGCAAAAATACTGACTAGTATGTGTGTTCTGATAGCTCTCTGGCCAAGTGTGGAGTGATGCCATGGTTAAGATTGCAGGTTCACCTCCTGGCATGAAGCACTTATTTTTCAATAAAACTTTGTGGCCTATTATGACAAATTAGTTTTGTAATAATGTTTCCCATACACAGCAAGCTTTAACATTATCATAATATATATATTGGAAATGTTATAGCATTTTCTTCAGTATTTGTTCTAACTAAATACAATATGCTGCTCATGCATTCCCTACACATCACAAAGGACAAAATATGGCTTAAGGGCACAAATTCAAAAAGCCTGGGATGTTGTAACCTCTCGTCCACACTATTTTAGAAATCTGATATCATCTATGTATGTCCTGAAGGTGATACGTCCTGAGGGTTCATACATCCAACTTTAATATGTGTTTTTACTTTAGTAGATGAATGTTTCTGTTTCTGTTTTTATTCAGTTATTTGTAAAGAATAAATGTTTCTGTTCATCTATTTATTTAGTTATTTGCAAAGAATATATTAGTTTGTGATTATATTTTCGTGTGTGCATAGATAATGCCATAAAACTTAAATGGTACGTTAAATATAATATGATATTAAGGCAACATGATGTTCTATATATATATATATGCTTATAAAACCAATAATAAAAAATAAAACAAAAATGTGTGGAATTTGAAACCAAAAGCTTATGTTGAAGAACAATGCCCTCTAAACCTCTAAACCACTCATTCATCATTACTCTACCCTACTGTTCTGTTTCCAGATGCTTATTATTATGACCATTACATTTACAACCAAAACACCCAGTGCAGTTTGCATTTGCTGCATATGTATTGTGAATACAGCATTTATGAGTGTTCCCAAAGTTTTCCAATCTAAATATAGAATCTAGGAATGACTCATTTTTTTGTCAAATGGTGTGTATTGCACATTTTTGGAACTTACCAGCAGATGCTTGAGATCATAATATGTTAGTGGATGATAACAGGGTTATTGATATTGAAAAAGTGTTTATAACAAAAGATAACATTTATGACAGATATAATATTAGCACTTAAGACAGCTAATACTCTGTTGTAACTGTCATACCTTGCACTTTGCCAGCATGATTCAGCACATATCTTCTATAATATTATGTAATAGTTTTATAATACACATTACTATCAATCAAAGATACATGAGCAGTAAAATAAATAGATATGTTAATATCATTTAACAAATAGTTATATATATATATATATATATATATATATATATATAGAAGAAGAACTCTAGTAGTTCAAAATATAATGATTGCAAATCAGTGACTTTTTCTTAGTGTTTTATCCTTTTCTGCTTTTCTGATTATTGTTAATTTAGTTACATTGTTAATATTGTTACATTATTTTTCATTTATATTGTTTGCACCTCTGGTATTGCTTTTAACTTGGCTTATTAATTTAAATTTGCTTTTGCATGTTTTGCTTTTGACTTCTTTACTATTTATCTGTTATTCATTACTAATATTAAGCTTTTGTTATTTAATACTTTTTATACTATGACATTTATCAAAGGTAGTATTATGCAATTTTGGTTTAACAAATGTAAGTATACCATTCTAAGCAATTAGCTAAGTATAAAGGGTATTTTGACTTTCTTTCTTATTATATCTATTTATTTTACTGATCATGTATCTTTGATTGATAGTAATGTGTATTTTAAAACTCTGACATAATATTATAAAAGATATGTGCTGATTCATGCTGGCAAAGGGGAGGATGTATGGCAGTTACAACAGAGTATCAGGTGTCTTAAGTGCTATTATTATATCTGCCATAAATGTTATAGTTTGTTATTAATACATTTTAATATCAATAACCATATTATCATCCACAAATAGTACACACACACATATGCTATTTGTTAACAATGATGTAGCATGAAACAATTGGTACATACTTGAAATATTCTAGTTTCTGTTCTGGATTTAAGATGATGCTGTTATGCTAAAAATAATGTAAATTTCTTAGACAATGAATATATTGCACATATATTATACATGGTTAAGACATCTAGCACCCTCCCCTAATAGAAATTTAACTGCCCATGTCGTACTGTTTGTCATTTTGTTCTACAAAGATTAGATACATTGGTAGATGTAACAAAACATATATTTCCTAAACTTAGGTATTCATTAATGAATACTTAAGTATAGGATATAATACCATTCCATTATCAACGGCTTCGTAAGTACAATATTTATATAAAAATATATTATTAAAGCTAACAAACTGGAATTACTTTTGGTAAGATATTTTATGTAAGATCTAACAAGTTGTACTACCTCATTTAATAATGAAATAGTATTTGAAAATTCAGAGATTATGCTAGTGCTATGCCTTATGGAAAAACTATTTCTTTAATCCAGGTGAAAATTTTATCATTAACTGTGCATGACTGGCATTTTATTTGCAGTTAAAATGTAAAGAATTATCTTTAAACAATTTAATATATATATATTTAATTTCTTGATGAAAGCACAATTTTCTGTTTTATAAATTGTGCAGTTTTCGTGCAGAGCTACACACACTAACTCTGAAATGCACATGCTAGGCATGTTGTTAAACTAAATACCTAAATTATAATTTTTATATTAAACAATGCTCATTATTTATCTTTCTTGAAAGCCACATGCTCCTGTGGTAGCAAGAGCTGCACTTTTTGTGGAGTGCTCATACTTCGTACACTGTTGTAACAAAGGACAATGGCCAGTATGGATGAAGCTCAATTTCCCAATATTCAGACCCTCTGGACCGGTTGCAAGCAGAGGAGCACCCTCTGGACCTCGACGAACACATACCCTACAGAGGACAGCAGGCAAACTCTTCCATCAGTGGGCTGAGGTACGCTGTAGATTAACCTTACATTTAAATTTAAATTAGCTATATTACTTGTCACTTTATTGTTGCATAATAATATAACTTACATACTATCTAGCACAAAGTTTCATGGGAATCTATCATTTTCTAAAGCTAAGTAGGTAATAAGGAAACCAGCAGACTCTTCATGGGACTAGACAAAGCCTTAAGTAGAATAAAAATAAAATAATCTTGAGCCTTCCCAAACTTTGGGCTAAGAAACCATGTAGGCCCTCCTTACAGTACAGTACAGTGCATTTCTGCAATAATTAAAAATATTCAAAATCATTATTATGCACATTATACAAGACATATAATTCTACTAATTGAATGTTTTTAAACCTGTTTATAAAATGTATAAAAATTCTAATGAAAATCATTCAGCTTTGTATTATTTCATAATTGTCATTAACATTTTTGCATTTTACATTTGAAGCTGTAAAGTAAAATACTAGCATTAATTTGTTTTGATTATCACATTTTTGTTAAAACTTCTTTTAATTTTACTTTTAGCATTATTGTCATTATTATTGATTTATGAGTTAAGATTGGTGCACTGTAATAAAAACGATGAATAAAACATACAATAAAGAATCTGTACAAGGTAGTGACACTACTTGAAGAAATCTCTTTGCATAGGGAAATGGAAGACTGATGCAATGTACTTGTACTATATTGTTATTATAATGTTACAGTAAAATTCCTTGACTTCCCAATACTGCATTGAAATAGTATTACTTAAAGCATAAATAAAGATGCTGGAAAGATCCTCATTAATTCATGATATGCAGAAACAGAATTAACGAATTTTTAGCATTAAAAGATTCTTATGATCCTTATGTGTTAATTTATATTTTTAACTGTATGGAAAAAACACCTATAAAATTTTATCCATCTACATAATTTATATTGACCCACACTTTCCATCTCTGCTGTGATTTTATATAGGCTTTAGGGGCAAGATTAGAGGAAATGCTACAAGAAGATAAACAGCATGTTGCTAATATAGTATCTATGGTGACAGAGGAGGGTCGGCAAAAAGAACTATTGATGGAGGATGAAGAAGAAGATTTTTTAGATGAAGGTAAGTAGTAATAAATTATACACCATTAAACAAAGAATCAATACAAAGAGCTTTTAATTGATTCTAAATAATAGTTGTTATTAAAATAGTATTATACTGTCTTCTGGATCAATAGTTTATAAATGAAAGGTTTGTTCAGTGTTATATACCATAGTACAGAAGGACCAAACACAAAAATTAGTAAGTGATGAAACTTATTAACAAAAGTAGCAATTTTCAGATTAAACAGAAGAACTTTACAATAATCCGAATATTTACTTATAGAATGTTACAGATTTCAGTTGCTCAAATTTGATGGATTGTGAAGGTGTAATAGATGAACAATTTGAGATAGAGAAGTTGTGGTTTGCAGGTCCAAAAATTCTTGTAATGACATAAAATCTATTAATGAACTTCACACCTTTCAACTTCCATGTCATGGCTAAGGGGCAAAGTTCCATCATATAAACCTTCTGGTACACAGAATTCACCAGCTTTACACTAAATTAATGAAGTATTTTGTCACTTAAATACAATAACTTTATTTTTTTAATTGTTCTACCTCAATATTACTGACTTCTAATTAAGTTTCCAAAAGAAACAAACTTCAAAAGAAAATAGCCATAAAAAATCTACAAGTAGTGCTACAAACTTGCAAAGCTATTGAGAAGGAATAATACCATGATGTACCTCAAATTATGGGATATTACATGTACCAAAGGGTCTTCAGGACCCTTATACCTTTCCTGGAGGTTTAAGATTTCATGTAAATACAGAAAATCATATATTGAACAGATGGATTATTCTGTAAATACCAGAAAGTACATGCTGGGTAGGACTGAGTCAAGCAAATAGATTGACAATAGCAGAAACTTGTCTTTCAGGCTAGGCATCATGTACAATTTGATAAGATTGCCTGTGGTTCCATTAGTAAAAACAGGCATTAAGGACTATTAAAAAAAAAGGACAAAATTGTACTTTAGCATTAGTTGAAACTTTTACTATTAGGATAATTTGAAAAGTCATTGAAATACATAAAAATAAAATAATATTGAGAGAGATAAAGGTTCCCTTTTAACTAACATTTGAAAGCCCTTTTGGAAAGATGTTCTATGACCAAGCAATCAGATAGGAGTATGGAGGCCCCCATATCAGGGTTTATAATGCTTTGGTTAAATAAATAACCCAAAATTTTTAAGCAGTTTTGTTTAATGTACAGCTACATATTTTAATCCCCTTCCAAGGTATTCTCCACATTAATGAATGTGTTCATTCCAATGTTTTTTCCACTGTTGAAAATTGATCTGGAACTCTTGACCAGGAATACTATTCCAGGCTCTCAGCATATTTTCTTTCATTTCACCCATATCACTGAATCCATTTTACTACAGTTCTGCCCATTTCTCTCACACAGTTTTGTGCCAGTGTTCTCAAAACTTCAAGATAAAAAATAAAAATTCACCATTTGTTCTGGAGGAACAAATTTCTGGTGGTGGTGGTGGTGGTGGTGGCGGTGGTGGTGGCAGTGGTGGTGGTGGTGGTTTCTCATGCATCACATACAGATTTTTTTAATATAAAATAGACACAAATAAAAAAAACATTACTTTTAAATATAACAATGAGGAACAGTGCCTTTGGCAATTCCAGAAGGCACTGAATCCAATCAAAATTTTTTCCAATTTGATTGGCTCAGCCCCCCAGTCCCCAGTTCATCAGTAGCTACCTACTGTAATATCCAAGGGACCGGGCTTTGATCCAACAAAAACAAAACACAACATTAAAAGTAATTTATACATTCAATAGAATATTAAGTTATATTTCATACAATATTGAACCTTTCTTCTTTTTTAATTAAACCCATTTGCCCAAATCACTATCCTTGAGAGTTAGTTATTCCTTAGGGCCTTATACACACTAACACCCTGGTTATTGGTGTATAAGGATCCTGTTTAACTAATATTAAATAACTAGCCCCATATCATCCCCTACTCATTTCATCCTGCTTTCACTATCTGACAATATTATTTTAATACACATTTCCGAAGTATTTTACACCCATATCCATTTTTGTCTTACCTTGCCTATGTATTTTCCTAGTTCCTTAATGTTTTCATCTGATTTTAAAATTAAAATTCTTCTACCTCTTATTTCCTCTAGTAGGTTCCCATGTTCCTAATAGGAACTGTTCCCTCCAAAATTTTGTTTGCTTTCATTCTAGTATATAATGCCAAGAACTATCTGGTTCTGCACACATAGGACATTTCCCCTTAGTGTATCCATTTTTTAATGCATGTAAATATTTTACTACTCTTCTAAACCATGTCAACCTTCCCTTCCTACTTTATCACAAATTTCAATATATCTTTTTTTTCTACACATATAGTATACTATATAATTTTACAGATTTTTGGGGGGTTAAGATTTGCCCATATTTCCTGTTTTTCTATATCCTCAATTCTTATTGTTATCTCTCTATAAAATCATTTACGCAATCTTTCTCTCTCGTACCATACTAGTCCCATGCCAGCTTCTTATATGACATTTTGGATTTTAGATATCCAAGTTTCTTTCCCCTTAATTTTTCCTTGTGCTACCAAACAGTGATTAATAATATTCTCTTCCTCTAGTCTTCCTATTCTATACCAATATTGCAATATTCTTTCTATGACCTTGCTTTTATAGCGCAATCTTCCTAGTTCCATTAGAGCAACCTTGTTAGGTGAAGATCTAGATAAGCCTAGAACAATTCTACAAAATAATCTATTTATCATATTTATCCCTTTCCATCCTTCATCTGGCCCCTTAATTTATATTCCATACATCATTCTGCTTTCCACTATTGAGTCATATATTCTCTCTAACCATTTTACTTGAATATTTGGTATTTTGTTTACACAAGATCTGATTACACTCATGACTGCTTTACCTTCTGCTACTGCTTTCCTTTTTTGATCACTCCATTTCCCATTGCTAGATAATCTAACACTTAAATAATAAATTTTCTTGACAACTTCAATCTCTGTGCCCTCCCACCACCATTTTTCCTGCTTTTTAGTTTGAAAACCTTTTTTCATCACTATAATCTTAGATTTGTTTTTATTCATCTTAAGCCCCCGTTCTCTACAAAATGTGCCTACAGTTTCTAATGATCGTTTTAATCCTACACTTGTTAAAGAATCTGTTTTGAAATCATCTACAAAGAGTAACCCAGTAACTGTATATTATTTATAGTTTGCAAATGTACATTGCCTTTACTAATTTCTTCTAAAACATCATCAATAAACTGATTGAAGAGAACTGAGCTTAATTTACATCCTTGTCTTAGACCTACATTGTTTAATATTTTTCTTGTAACTCTCCCTCTCTCATATTTGACACAAAATTCATTTTCCTCATCAATATTCTGAATCACCTTTATAAAATTTTGACTTACTTCTTTCTTTCTCAGTTTAACCCAAAGTGCTTCTCTAAAAATTGTGCCAAAAGCTTTTTCCAAGTCCAGAAACAACAAATAGATTCTATCTTTTGTTATAAAAAATTTATCGACTAATATTCTAAATATAAAAATATTGTCAACTGTGCTTTTACTTTTCCTGAAGCCTGATTGAAATAGTGAAATTTTCTTTTCTTTCTCTGCCCATTCTTGAAATCTTTTTGCTAACACTCCAGTGAAAACTTTACCAATAATTGAAAGTAAACTAATTCCTGTATAATTTTCTGGGTTCCTAATATCACCTTTACCTTTATAAATTGTTGTTACAATTCCTGCTCTCCAATTTTTTGGTATTTTTCCTTCTTCAAAAATTATGTTCAATAATCGCCCTTGTGTGTTTAATCTGTTAAGGTCTTCTACCGAAGCTTTCTAACATTCCCCTGGTGTTCCATCTATTCCACATGCTTTGTTAGGTCTTAAATTTTTAATTTGTTCCAAAACTTCACTTGAAGTAATTTTACTATCTAACAAGTCTAATTTCCATAGAGTATCAATATTCAAATTATCTTGAGTAACCAAAGTTGAATATCCCAAAAGGCCCTGGACAAACTCACACCATTCTTTTGGTGGTACCATATAATCTCCTCCCTTTCTTTTGCACATTTTACCTATCATTGTCCAAATTGCCTTGTTGTCATTCTTCTTTGCTGCCTTGTTTAATTTCTGGCTAAGCTTCTCTCCCCACTCTTCCTTTTTTACCTCTAATAAGTACTTGTATCCCCATCTTTCTATAAGGTAATTGCCCCTATCTGTCTCCTCTCCAGTTTGTCTCCAGCATTTCAGTTCCCTCTGTACCCTTCTTGTTGTATCTGCACATTCTATATCACACCAACTATCATTCACTTTTAACCTCCACTCAAACACTTCCATTTTGTTTCCTGCTTTTTTAATGGTCTCCTCTATAATAAAATAACATTCTTAAACTTTTCTATCCTCTAATAATGCTAACAAATATCTGCCCCCCTTATGTTCCACCTCTTGATTTAACTTTGTATGGAACATTTCAGCTAAATCATTTATCCATCTCTAGTGTTTTAATTGGCTGCTTAACCAGAAATTCAGCTCTCTCCTGCTATCTCCTATTGTTTGGATCTCCATTCTTAATGGGAAATGATTACTTGCACTTATCATATCCATAATCTCAAAGCCAACTATATACCTATCCAGACCTAAGGTATATGATATATAATATATAACACTTTGCCCATTTTTATTTAGAAAAGTGAGTTCTCCCCTTCATCTTTTCCTTTTACTCCATTACACATCAAGAAGCTGTTCTCTTCACAGAACTCTATTAATTTTTTGCCCTCATTATTGAAAACTTTATCATACTACAATGCTTCTCTAAATTTACATTAAAATGTACCCTAATCTATTCTTCCCCTATTCTTGCATTTAGATCCCCCACCAACATTAATTCTACATCTGTATATTTGTCCCGTAGTTCTTCAATGTTTTGTCTGAATTTAATAAACAGATGTGAATCATGAAAGCTTCAAGATCTAGGTGGATTATAAATAATACCTAAACACATATGTGTACTTCTTGCACATACATAAATAAATTTTTACCATAGCACTTTATCACCTCCCAAATTCTTTTCAAACTTAATTTTAAAACCTTTATCTCTTCTCACAAATAACCCTATGCCACCAGACACCAAACCTTTTCCTTTAACTTTCACCCCTTTTTTCCATAATAATCATACCCTGTGAGATTGATGAGAGAATCATTTAATATTCATGCTCAACCACTGCTAACACATCTGCCCACTTGATTATCTGATGAATGTCACCATTTCTTATTTTTGCTATTTTACCCTTCAACATTCCAGCATACTGTTTATAAGGTACGCACTCCCTACACTGAATCCTTTCTCCCAAACCTATAGTGCTCCAACTGTGCTTTGCTTCTTGTAAGTCTCGTCTCTTTGTCTAACATGACTCTTCGTTCCTCTACCTGCATAATACTTCCCCCAGGCCTGGAGACTACACTCAACCCGTCTCACTCCACATATTCAGACCAGCCATAGCACCACGAGCTTCTCTGTTGGTATCCTCTCACAGCTGTTGAGGAAACTGTACAATGTGTCATGTGATGTCATCAGCTGTTCATCTTTCCCCTTCTCTCCTTTTGCCATTTCTTCTTCTCTGCTGCCATCTTGAATTCCTGGACTTTGATCTTCTCTGCTAGTTGAGCCCGCAACTATCGTATTTCATCCATTCATGTCCTAAATTACTTGTATGCAATATCATTCACATAAAATAATCAACATTATCTTGAACTTTGATCAAACTGAAGCTGCTTTCTTGAGTATCAGTGAATTGGAATGTTTCCACTAGCTTGATGCTTGTTTGGTCTCTGGGTCATAGGCATGTTACCAAGACTTGTTCTCAGTCATGAGTTTCATAAGAACATTTGGATCCTTATGCAGTTTTTCCTTAAAGTCAGGCAAACATTTAAGAAAATGTCTTTCTGCTCCTCTGTGAGCAAGTGAGGTATCCATTTTGCAGAATTCCATTTCATGTACAAATAAATTTCTATTAAAATGTGCTGACAGATACACCATTAGAGATTTGTTCCTTCAGAAACCTGGTGAAAAATATTTATAAAAACTGCATTAATGACTTGTTACACTTTTTATATGTCTTCTTATTTCTGCTTGTAGAATGATGGCCAGATTGTGGCTGGTCTTCAGTTGACATGTGCACATTTTTAAATGGTAAGACTTGTGATTTACACAAAGCATTATTATTAAAGGCTTTCCAAAGCATAACTATGATCTCAGCTGCAGTTTTCACCAATAAAGGACAATATTTTACACACACTTTTTTGATTCTTATGGTCACTCATCACAAAAATCATAGGATGTTGTGAGCAGAGATACAAACAAAGCAGTACCTAAAAACAAACCAACCTGCACAGAATGATGCCACTCAGCATATTGACATGAGAAAGTTTAAGCTAACAAAACCTAGTGACAATATTCATTACCACAAAGTAATGCAAGTTACAATTCTGCTTATTTTATAGTCTCATCACATAAAACACTATAGGAGAACAGTCTCCTTATATCAGTATTAGCTGTAAGGAAACATGAAAAGGATTTATGAAATATTAGCCAGGAGGAACTTTATTGCTAGGATGCAGCAAATACCAGAAGCCAAGGCAAGTAATAATAATTTATGAAAGTAGAGATGGGTTGATGCCAAAAGTTTCGCACTATACCTATACATTTTTTAGTCTTGATATTTACATGTTTTTTTATCCAACAAAATATAAATTATAATTTTATTATTTTGCAAGTGTATAATATCTTGCATCTGGGAAGTCCCAGGTTCAATTCCCTTGGCCAGTTATCCTGATTTTAGGTTTTTTACAGTTTCCCATGGTCACTTAGGGATGGATATTTGCATTCCATGAATTTTTTTCTCTCTCCTATTTTCTCTCATTTCATTCCATAGCAGTTACAGGGTGAGAGGCAGACTGGTTCCATGTGTATGGTAATGACTTTGTTCAGTCAAAGTTCCTGTCCCAGTATCTGGCAAGTTCTGTTTGGATTCCTTCTTGGGGACCTGGAGACAACTTGAGTGATACTTTGATGGCACCAACATGATTCTGGGGTTTACCATATGTGGAAATGTTGGGGACCTGCCCATATCTCTGCATATCTATGTCTTCTTGGGTTCCTGGACACCTGGTGTATCCTTTATCTTGTCACCTCCATGCCCCTTCAGGAGTTCAGATACAGTTTCAAAACATGGATTGGGTATATGAACCAAAAATAAGAAAGGCTTGTACAGTTTTACAAAGAACATTGCTCAACTGGCATATATAATTCTTGATTTACTAGCCTAAAGAATCACCGGGAATCCACTTGAATGACCACCACCAACTTTGTTTTAAAAAAAAAATCTCACATTTCTGATATGCCTAATGTTTTTTCTTCCCTGTTGTATACTTTACTTTTGGTTTCCAGAGCTGAATGGTGTCCTTGAAGAAGCCATGATTTGGCATATTTTTGGGGGCCCAAGTATATTAACATAGGTCCAACAATCCTAATGAAGAGCAGACTGATGACCATGCTGATATGCAGAGCTGCCCTCTCTGGTACCATTATTAGGTTTTTCTGAGAAAAGCCTCTATCACATTCACTTTAAAATTAGGAATAGTTTTGAGAATGCTTCTTAAGTTATTAACTTTCTCAGGAACTTCATCTGAAGTATTTCATATATGCTCAGAATCTTTGAACAGTTTCTCTTTCAGAAATCTGAAATCTGTGGCAAAGTTGATAAATTTATTCCTCTGCATTAAAAATATCCTTTTTCCAATTTCTGTGGGCTATTTCTTATGGTGAGCACAGTAGCACATCTTGACAATTCCAAATCTTTGTTAGAAAAAAGTCTTTTTGTTTTGGAATTATTGAGAATCCCATAAAAGTTACTATGTGAAATTGGTGCACAAGCAGCTTTCTCTCTGGTGTGAAGATCAGTTCCATATAATTTGAGATAGTTGTCAGCTTAGAGGGCCTGTCTGTATGCTGGGCCAGAGGTCATTTTCCTTTACTCATAACATTTCAGTGATAATTTGTGTCTTGTTGTGTGCAGTGTACAGATGAATGCTTCTTATTTGTAAATCCAAACTGAGCTCAGATAGTCCATGAAGTACATCAATCATTAATCCCAAACAAAGTTTACAGAAGTTATTTTCCTATTAAGATGTTCATACATACAATGATCTTTCTTTTCTTGGGTTATATCATCTTTCTTTTGGGTGAAGTGAAATATCAAAGATTCATAACTCTGACATACAGCTACAGCAGTATTGTAAATGGAGCTAATTGATAACACTTTTCCTATCTTCAGTAATTTATTTCTTAATAAAGATGCACTCATCATAATTTCTCTTGCATCCTGAACAGACAGTTTCAAATTATGGCTAGCACAGTGCCACAAAATAATTGGAGAAAACTTGTCTTTCAAGAGTTTGCAGACTCCACCCCTTGATCCAAATATGACAGCAGCTCTGTCACAAGCTGATGCAATCAAGTGATCCCTAAAGAAGTTCCTGGTAATGCCAAGTGCCTTTAATTTACCTAACAAGTTTGAAAATATTTTATTTGTTGCAACAATTTCCAGCTCAATAAGGTGAATGGAGCAATTAACAAGTTCCTTTATATCAGTTACAGGAAATGAGACACAGAGATACATAATTAACAGACAGTTGTGGCTTCATTGATCATCAGAGCAACTTTATTCTTTTGTGTCAATTATTATTTTCCTTACTAAAGATTTTCATTTATGTTGCATTGTAATTCACAATATTTATACAAATGTTGATATAATGAAGCATTTTGCATATATCAACTCCATTCATTTTTTGAAGATTAATCTCATCTTTGAATTGTAGAATAACTGAATTTTCTTTGCTACTTTATAAGCTGTGATGAAAATTCTACATGTCACTTCTGTTTCTCAACTTGATGTCTTTAAGCATACTGTTTCTAGATTCTGTTTGCTAGTTTGCTCAGAATTGTTAATAAACTTCTGTTGCCCATGCTTTCTTTAAGTTCCCAAATATTTTTTTTTCTCGGAGATGTTAACTGTTGTTTCTGGCTTTCACCATTAAACTTATCCATTTACTCATTTTCTTAAATTTTCATGCCATTAGCTCTATGAACGCCTTCAGTATCTGCACTGCTGCATGTAGAATAGCCCAGATTACATATCTTAAAAACAAGTCATTCTTTCTTTTTTTTTTATGTGATATCTAAACAGCAGGCCATATTTTGTATTTTTCTTGTTGTGATGGTGTTGGACCAGTAACATTTCACAGTGTGGAAGATGTCTTGTAATGAATTTCTGTTAATTTCATACTGTTCTATTGGAGGTTTCAATATCTCTGATGCTCTTGCCCATATGCTTCTGTTTTGAAGTACTACTCAGCCAACTCATCACCAAACCCTCTTCAACCCTTTTGCATTAATTCCCTTCATTGAAAGGCCATAAATTCCAATTTATTGCTCACTTCACTACATCTATCTTCTGAATTTTATAATATAATTTGATCCAATATTTATTACTGTACTTTCTGCCAGCGCTTAACCAGCAATTTTTTGGTTATTTCTTCACATATAACAAAGTTATTTAAATCATTGGTATAAAAAGGAATATCTGACTTAATCTTTTGTAAATAATTCACTACAGATGTGTAACTTCCATGGTATAAGCATATGCAAATATTTGGGGCATTTTATTACTGAGAAAAACATGTTGAGGTCTTAATAAAGTAAATTTACTTTTGTCTGCTGTTTTCCAAAATTCTGAACAAAATTTCAAAACAAAGCATATGCTTCCTTAATTGAAAATGTCAAATGCGAAATTTGGCTTTTCTCTTTGTTCCATCTATGCATAGATTTATAGTCCTTGTATCTTTCTTTGCCCTTCAGTTTCTGCCTCAGTTTTTTGTGGTTGTTAGCAGCATTGTAATTCTTCTTTGAAAATATGACACTTAATAAATTTAATTATTTAAGTAATTTTTATTAATTTGTTCAAATCATAATGAATGAATAGCTATACATATATACTAAAGTTTCCAGAGAGTCAATAATTAAAATATAAAGTTTTAATCAACATGTTATGTGCATAACAAAGCCTGGAGATGTACATTTTGCAGAAACACATACACGTATAATAATAATAATAATAATAATAATAATAATAATAATAATAATAATAATAATAATAATAATAACAATAACAATAATAATAATAATGCTTTATTCACCATTTGGATCATTTACATGATATGAGCTTCGTCCAGAATATAATATAAGCAATATACAAGTTTAGTAATTATACTAGATTTACAATATGCCTTATTTAAATTCATATATTCACTTACTGAATAAAAGGTATGTCATAGTAGAAAAACTTTGACTTCTTTATTAAATTGTTTTATATTAGTTATTTATTTAATATTTATTGGTAGTTTGTTATACATTTTAATGCCTACATTTGTGAGATTATTTTTTAAAATTGAAAATATTTTTGTCCTGTATATCTGAACATGAAGGTCATTTTTCCTTCTTGTATTATGAGAATGAGTATGTATATTTGTACATAATTCTCCCTGATGTCTCTTAATATGGTTTACGACCTCTGTTATCAAGAGGCAGGCTAATGATAGTGTATTATGTTTCCTAAAATAGCATCTATAGGATGTCATACTATCTATTCCACTTATAATTCTTATTGCGCTCTTCTGGATCTTAATTACTCTCTCACATTTTTCTCCCCAAAATTTTATTCCATATTTTAGTCGATTATGAAAAGGAGCAAAATATACATTTTCAATGTACAGTAACTCAGGCACATATTCAAATATTCTCTTTTCATGTTAACTATTCATTCAAATGTTATACTGATATGAATATGTGTAAGGTATGTGATAAATGGTAGAGTTTCTAGAGTTGCTTGCCTATCTTATCCTAATCTCAATACACTAAATTTAGGCTACTAGTACATTGGTGGCCATCATAATTTTACACTATAGTCCTAACATATACAGTAAGCAATACCATTAGTAACAAATCCTAAACATTTACCATACAAATTTACTGTATAATAACTCAGATTACACGTATAGAACATGCTTAAAGTTGCTTTAAAATGGGCATTTACATAGATCGTAATGTTGTAGCATTCATATACAGAAAATGTTGACAAAATAAAATAACAGCAGATTATATTACAAATAATATTATGATTTACTTAAGATTATTCTAAAAACCTAAGCTTTTGGAATTATTGCTTCCTTTAAACAATAGAAATTACTCCAACACTCAAAAAACAATCAAAATGGTTGAATATTGGAAAATAGGTAAAGGCAACTTCATTGAGTATCTTATGTTGCCAAATTAGAAAAAGATGTTACTAATATATAACATTTTATATTTTTGCTCTTATGTCACAATTTTCATTGAATGA
The DNA here is from genome assembly GCA_030762175.1 of Metallyticus violacea. Taxonomy (NCBI): domain Eukaryota; kingdom Metazoa; phylum Arthropoda; class Insecta; order Mantodea; family Metallyticidae; genus Metallyticus; species Metallyticus violacea. The sequence continues at coordinate 100,372,542 of CM060846.1, read as the reverse complement.
CTCCACTTTAAAATGTGCTACTTGCAAAAATATTTGATGAAATACTCATTAAAAATTAAAAAAAGTATCAAAATGGGATCAAACTTATGTATTGTTCAGTATTGACAGGTACCTTTTGAATATTGGAGAGTACCAAGAATCAGTCTCAGATAAAAGAAAATTACCATTTTTTTAGTGGAAAAGACTAATACTTGAGATTCATGAGCTCCAATATCTCTGTAGAAATGAACCTTGACTATTTTGAAGATTCCTGGTATGCTATGAATTTCAACACAAGCAATAAAAATCCTCACCAGTAATTCTTCATCATTAAAGACTGATGTTTCAAACACAAGGCTCTGGGAAGTGTTCCTATAAGAAGTAATCTACACTGAGATTAAGATAAGTAACAAAAAGCTCATATCTGTGGCATGGTTAGCTTTGGCAGTGGTAAAATGCTATCAAAGCAGTGAGGTAAATAATTTGGAAATTCAGCATAGTATTTCATAATTCATAACTATTTTGTGAAACCACTGAAAGAAAAATAAAATATACTAATGCTAACTCACTAATGGACTTTACTTTAATTTTAATTTTTCATACTAATGTGCAGTTTCAAAAATGCAACATCTTGCAATAAGGAACCCATAGATTACTGGTTTCCTGTCTCAAAATGTTTACCTGTGAACTCTCTATAATCTACCAAATTTGTGTGGTTGAATTCTGTTAACACTCTGAATGTATTACAGTTAAAAAAAAGTATAAACAATCTTTTTACTAAATCTCTAAGGAAAATGATCAAACAAATATAGACTAGCATTAAAATTTGGTATTGAAGAATTTCACCTTTCGATTTTTTCATAATTTAACAATGGCAACAGGATTGTTTGGAATAATCCTTAAAATTAATGCACTGAATTTCCTGCATAAATTAAGATAAAATGGAAATTTCAAATGTGAAAATTATATTATTTCAGCTAGCGTGAACCTTTATGGCTTAGAGTGCCCAATTGCTCTGCGGCTGTTAGCATGTATTTTGCTATTGGAGATAACAGCATTTCTTAGGGAGACATACCAAACACTACCTAAGTCTTCAAGGTCTTCTGCAAGAGAACGACCACCTCCATGGGAAAGAATGTACAGCCGTGAGGCAAATCGTCGTTGGAGTATGGCACTCTCCTCAATGGGGCATTCACAAACTTCAGCTCAGAGTTTGCAATCTATTGCAGGAGATAGAGATGCAGGTGCTGTATTTTTTTAAATTATTTTTTGAATAATATGATAATTTCCTTTATAACATAATAGATAAAATATGTTCATATATATATATATAGTAAAAATAATTTTAAGTACCTAATAATAATGTATGTAATAAATGAATGGAGTGCACATGCAAATTTTTGGTGTAAGAGTTTCTTTTAATGTTTTTTAGTAATTCACTATTATTTTAATACCTGTACAAATATTAGAAGAATTGGAATACCTTTTATAGAAACCCAGCAAAGATTTATATTTTGTATAGTTGTGATAATGCTTATAGCTAATTTTATATAAATTTCCTTTTTTTTTTTCTTCTTTTTTTTTAATAACAAGATGTTATGCATACAACATTTAGTAAAAACAGTTAATTTCATAAAGCATTTTTGACTGTTATATAGAAATTGTATTGGTTGGATGAAAACTAGATACTTCACTTTCTACTCTGTATGATTCTATCTAGATCTAGTGCTACTGCTATAGTGTGCTAATTCCACTTTGGAGCTGCTAGACATAAAATATTAGCAAAGTAGTACATGTTAAATGGTGAAGTGATTGCTGTTTTCATGAAGCTTGTATTTTTTCATTAAATATAGACAGGAAATATGCAATGTAATTCTGTTTCACAAAAATAAATGTTCTCATTTCTCAAATAATGTAGTTACGGGACTGTTTATAAAACAAAACAGAAAACTAAGTAACATGACACAAAAGAGCTGAAATATACATAATAAATGTGTTTTTTATGTCTTTTGCATAATTATACACTGACAAAAGATTGATTTGGTATAGTTTCTCTAAGTTTTTATTATTGTTCTATGATTGCTTAAGGTAGAAGCTTTATAAAGCTTAGAGAATATATCTATTTAGTGTTCTCCCCTAACAGGATTTTCTAACATTATCATGAACTGAAAATTTTATAAATTACAAAATTCTGTGACATATTGCTCATGAAAACACTAGAAGGATGTTTCCATTAGCCCAGACAGGATATTTCAAACTGTTTATCAGTTTTAAGTAATTTTAACATTGTCATAAGAGAATGAGCTAACACAGAAGACAAGTTCTTACAAAAATATAATGCAACAGTTTAGATAGCCCTTTTGGAGTAAATGAAATCATATCAACAGTTTTGAATTGCATAGTTGTGACAAACAAGCTTTCATTTAAAATAAAATAATTCCATCAGGCCTAATTTTCCTCAAATGAATATTATAAATTTAGTAGTTTGTGAGTTTATTGGGGTGTCACCCATAAATTAATATTATAAATTTCATTTCTGCTTAATATGGTATTTATATACAATTAAGTCATGTCAATGTATAAATAACAAATTTTATAATGAAAGTGACAGCTTATAAAGTACCCAATTTCCCCACGCATATACCTATATCTTATACAGAATAATACATTAGTGTGTAACATAATAGTTAATTATAATTTACATATTCTTCAATATCATAGTAAATCCTGTCTATAAGGAAAAGAAAGAACCATTTCTTGAATTTATTGTATCCATTGCAATTTATAATATTATCAGGAAGTTTATTATATAATTTTATTTCAGCATAACTAGGCATCTTCTCATACAGCTGTAATTTATGTCTGGGGAGTGTGAGGTCATTTTTACTTCTAGTATCGAGGTTGTGGACACCAGAGTTTGTATTCATGGGAAGATTATATTGACTTATCCTGTTTAATCAAAATGACCTTGAGCTACTGTAAAATATGTATAGGACTTATTCAATTATGATTAGCAAAGATGAACATTTCAACATTGATTGAAAATTTTTGGGTATCCTTATTTTTGGTTTGAAATAGAAATAATTAAATTCTATAATGCAAGTTTGTTTCAAATATACACAAATTTATAGAATTATCCTTTGAACATCCATCATCTGGCATCATCATCATCATGTTGCTATCATTATTCTTATTATTAATGTTGTTATTATTATAAAGCATACAATTAAATTAAAATATAGGAAAATTGATAATAGATAACAATTTTGTAAAAATAACCTTTTATATTAACCTAAACTTAGGTATTAATTTTTTACCTTAATTTCCACTTACTTTTACATAAGTAAGTGGAGTTTAGTGTAAAAAATGAATACCTAAGTTTAGGTTATATTACACTCCATAATCAACAGCTTCGTAAGTACAATATTTATAAACAATTTATATTGTCTGTGCTTTTGCATATCTTTTATTCTGTTCTATATTTCTTTTTTGACTAGTACACAAATTCTTTGTGGTCAGGAAATACTAACTGATTTCATTGTTTCTTTCATGTAAAAATATTTAGTAAAATACAGCAATCACAAAATAATTCCCTTTATTAACTGGACTGCTTAGAAAGGTCTTACTATCTTGTGTTTCTACTACAAAAATCATTCACAGCATAGGGTGAAATGTCAGAATTCTCTGACTGTTTGGTTTTTACATTATTCAAACAACTGAAAGAGGAAAAATAGTTCCTACAAAACAATGTGACCTGGGATAATGTTCTGCCAGAAACTGGACTTTTTTAGCAGAAAATGAGCAGAATCATGTTCAACTATATATTGCTCAGTATAAAGAGAAGATATTATAGTAATCTGTTTTGACTTTTCCAAGAAGGAAAGGACTAGATTACTGTCCTGTATACAACAAATACATTTGGTATTCCCAAGAAGGGTAGGGATAGGTTATAAACTCACAAACAAAAGGCTTCCAAAGTTGATGTTTAAAAGGGATATGTTCAATTTGGTTTGGAAAAGGAAATATATTGGAATACATCCCATATAGGATTTGCACATTATTGACTGAAATGGTGTTAATATTTTATTTTTCATGTTACATCTGAATATGCCAAATCCTATATTTCAAATGCAATTTTAATGGAATTTATTTCAATTTGACTAAAAGTCATTGTAGATGTAAAGAGCATCCAGTAAAAGTACACCAAAAACATCATTAACCCATTTTTCTTCATATGATGCTTTTGTCTTGTTTTGGATGCAAGATCCACTTATATGCATAACTATTATATTTTAAGAGCTATCTATGATCATGGATATTTTAAAAGGTATTTGTCAGATTTGTCAATACACATTTGTTACCTTCCATTTCTGAATTGGACAAATGTTATAGCTAAACAGCTTCTGGGAATTTAATAAGCCAAAACTTTATACATTTTATAGAAATTTATCTTTTTTCTAAATTCAAGAAAGTTTTATCTCATTTTGCATATACACTCCTGTACAAACACGGAACGTTTGGTCTGACCTTTTCTTTAAAGTAAAAAAAAAATATTTAAATTGCTGCTATTATTGACCTTCTTTAAGCTATTAATGATTCCTTCTTCTAAACATACATACCACATCAATTTCTCACATTCCAGTTCTGTCCTGTTCTAGAAATCATTGCTCTGAAAATAGTTCAATGAACAAAATACTTGAAATTGTTTTCTTTTACCAGCTGCTTTTCACAGTGTAACAATCTGAAGCAATATAATCATATTAAGTAATTTTCTCTGAACTGCATTAATATTTCACATTTGTTGTTAAAATAAATGGTAGATACATAGTCATCAAGCATATCAATAATTCATTTGTCTGGGAATTTTCACTTTGTGATTGTTGCCTAAAGTAAATAAAGTGATTTTATATAACCTTGATATGCTGAATTCTAATTTTCAATCAGTTTACCTCTATCACTTTATATTTATTGTATAATTATACGAATTTCACCACAAACATTTTCATTTAAATTTATTATTTCAAATGCAAAAAATATTTAAAAAAAACATAATGCTGAAATTATGTGTGTGGTTGTTCATAAATCTCACTAAAAATTTTTTGTTTTGTATTGTCTTGTTCACTTCACTATTGAATGTACAAATTAGCTCAATGTATCACATTAAAATTATGGATATTGCTTCACAATTGAAAAGACCTACTGATCTGCCTCCTTTTATGTTTGTCTTCAGGTATTTCATGCTTTAACATCTAACAATAGTCAGTAAGTATTGTTACCACCGCTTTACAGTGTGCCACATTTTGATGGAATATAGGCAACAGGCTCCCTTCTCTGTTTAATTGAGTTTACCTGCCACTATTGCAGATGTTCTAGCAGATGAGGTCATTATTGTTTAGCACTTACTCTGTTATATACATCTTTGTGGTTTGTGAAGCAAAGTATGATTTTTTTCATATATGTATGAGAGTTTCATTTTTATTTTCTTTTTTGTTTGCTTTTTAAGTCAATTTTGATTCTGGCTATTGCTGGTGAACTTTGTAGTAGGTTTCGTCCTACATTTTTTCCTATAATTATTTGTCTAAGGATTTCTAATTTTAATGCTATTGTTTGGTTCATTTTCTATGCAGTTTTTAAGTGTTGGTAGTTCTTTCTTAGCCTAGCTTTGTATGTTCAGGCACTAATCACTTTGTAGTTCTGTGCCCTAGAATTATAATAAAAATATCCAAATAGCTGCATAATTCCATGGTTTCATCATGTTAATTGTCAAGAACAGATAATGTTTTTTCTATATTACGTATATAATTAAAGCTATTTTCTTTCCTCCAATCATTAAAAAATCTCTTTTTATGTAAATTAAACAAACAATTTCATTTGACTTCAGCCACTGCATAGGTCAATGGAATGAGTGACAGGCTAAGAATTGTTAATTGTTAATTAAAGGAGATACTGCATTATCTCATTTCAAAATAGGGATGATTGATTTGAAACAATCAATAGCTCTGTGTGTGGTTGGTTCTATTTTTAACCTCATAATGCCCTTTCCATCTTTTTGTGTTTTTTTTTCATCATCATTGCCTATTTCATTCCGCCAATTTGGCTGAAAATAATGTTTGTAGATTTTGAAAGAAGTTAGACAGAGGATAAGAGACAAAGAGGGGCAAGAGATCTGAGCAATTTAGAGGTTAAAAGTTCCTTAGATTCATATAAAGTAGTTAAAAGAAATTGGGAATGGGAGAAATTATAGACATTTGTGACCAATTTGGAAGATTAAGTTTTCCTTGTATGTGTACAGGGGTATTATTTCTAAGAGGATTAGGTATAAATTGTTAAGAAGAATGCATTATATGTGGGAAGTGTAAATTTGGCTCCATTGTGTAATTGAATGCAAAATGGTAAAAAGGTGGGAATAGCATTTGGAATGGAAAATGGGACAAATTACTACGAGAAATAGTAGGAACAAAAATGTTATCAGGTATGAGAGTAGAGAAAATGAATAAGATAGGGGAATTTTTAGGAAAATTAGGGGATAAGTGGAGAAGAGGGATAAGGAAGGAACTTGGTGGCACAAGCGGGGGTGAAAATTAGTAATTTATTTTAGGGGTTCTTTATATAAATACAACCTGATGGTTAAGAGATGGGGGAACCTCAGTTTTGGTGCTGCTGAACTTTGGGAGATTTTGTGTTTATGTAAATTTTGTTATGTAAATTATATTGTAATTATAATTGAATAAACTTGTAAACTATACTTTGCTTGATATTTATAATATTGAATAAATTCATTAATTCATCCATTCATTCCCTGATTCCTTTGCATTTTTTTACATTTTTACTTTATTAATGAGCCATATATTCCAATAAATTCCACAAAAATTAAAGAAAACCTAATGAACTATTAAACTTGGTTACAACTATTCGATATCAAGGTTTCAGAATATTTATAAGTGTTTTTTTTTTTAAAAAGCCTGAAAGTCATATCTGGTGTAGGAATAAATTACCAATTGGAGCACATTCAGCAGACAGGAACCAAACCACAAAATATTGGGTATCATATTAGTAATTAACAAAATTATTCTTTGTTGTATGAGTTCATGATCTGCAGTATCATATATAACTGCAGATGATTTGTTAAATTCCATTTTAAATTGTTATTTTATGCTTATCATTAACAGCAATTTTCTCAGGTTAGGCATATTGTAGTTTGGTCCCTTTCTGCAGAATATAATCCAATTACAGGAAGGAAAGCTGTTATACTTTTCAGGTTAGGTTACAAGATACTTTGTTTAACAGATAAAATGCCAAAGCCTATATCATATTTCTATTCACATCTGCAAAAATAACTTAAATTCTATATTTGAAGAAGTTCCTATTTTTTAAGGGAATCACAGAATGTCAAAAGTATTCCTGTCAGCTTCACTCTTGTCCACAATCAGAAATGAGAATTTTTGTTTGCAAAATGTATAATTCTGTATTTTATTTGTTTGGAATAATATGTTTTATTTATTAACAGTTTTAGGTTAGGCTGCACTTGCTGGAAGTCAAAGAAAAATTAAGCTTTTTTTTTAATTTCTTCCCTTGGTTTATAATATGTTTTGCTTTCTGTTCATAAGCTCTTAATGCAATATCATTATTTATTTCATTGCAAAATTGGGCTAATAAAGGGGACAAAGCATGCACTTAGCATGCTCAAAAAATTATCCTTTCAACATTCTAGTCTGCTGTTTGTGCTCTATTATCAATGAATAGAAGACAATATGGGTATTAAAACTCATACTGCTTCAAGTCATGTTTCCCTGGTTTTCTTCACACTTTTCTTCTGCCATCTCTAGACTGCAGTATCTTGGCTCATTCATTAAAGAATGTATGAATCCACTGCACCATTGTCCAATGCTGGTGCTGCTAAGAGAAATGAACATGATTCGCCAAATATTAACATGTGAATTTTGAACTGGTGAGTGGTGTTTTTGATATCACTTTTACCCCGTCTTCTTCTGGCTATGTGTTGCTCATATTCATAGGTTGCATCTCTTCCAGGTGATATAATGTCTTCATTATTTTATGTACCAATTTCTAAGGATTAAAAACCGATCTTTTCTGAATGTAGTACATCTTGGATAAGTTGGCCTCAGAAACCAATGACAGATAGTGTCCTGTTAAATTCATATCTCAGAAGGCACTAGTAAGTATGGTATAAAACATCTCCACCAGGTAGCAAAAGCTATGCCTGTTATCAGTAAATGTGGTAGCTCTCATAGGATCTCCAGTATAAATGATTTTATTTCAGTGATTAATTATGCATTCAAATTACAGTTTTCCTTACTACCTTTCCAACTATTTACATAACTTCATAATTAAATCAATTTGTTAATTATACATTTCTAATGCATTTTCAATAGACCACATTACAATTTAATTTACATAAACATACAAGGACTCTAAAAGTTTGGCAGTATAAAACTGAGGTTCTCCCATCTGTTAACCACCAGGTTTTATGTAAGAAAATTATCCTAAAAATAAATTATTAATTTTCACCACTGCTTGTGCTACCAATTTCCTTTCTTATCTTTCTTCTCCACTTATACCCTAATTTTCCTAAAAATTCCCCTATCTTACTCATTTTCTCTACTCTCATATCTGATAACATTTTTGTTCCTACTATTTCTTGTTGTAATTTGCCCCATTTTCTATCCCAAATACTTTACCTCCATCTTTTTTCTATTTTGCGTTCAATTAATCAATGGAACCAAATTTCCACTTCCCCACATATAACTCATTCTTCTTTACAATTTATCCTTAATCCTTTTAGAAACAATACCCCTGTATGTATGCAAGGAAAACTTAATCTTGCAAATTGGTCACAAATGTCTATATATTTCTCCCATCCCCAATTTCTTTTAACTACTTTATATAAATCTAAGGACATTTAATCTCTAAATTGCCCAGATCTCTTGCCTCTCTATGTCTCCTACCCTCTGTCTCACCTCTTTCCAAAATCCACAAACACTATTTTCATCCAAATATCATACATTGCCCATTCCTATTTCTTCTAATAGCTTTCCCACCTCTTCAAGCAAACAATCTCTTTCCATTACATTTCTTTTGTACACAAGACATTCTTTTATTACATCGTTATTATCTAGTTTCAAACATCTATACCAATATAATAAGATTCTTCCCACTATTATTCCTTTCCTTACTGCTCTTTGTATTTCTACACACTTATCCCCCACTCCTCGATGAACTTTTTGGTAATAGTGGAACCTCTCTACAAAGCACTCAATGCAGTACATCAACCTTTGTCCACCCCATTGACATTTCCCAAATTTCTACTGCATACATCAACTTTGACTCAACCACAGCCTCATATAAAAGAGGGTTCTAAGTATTCTGCTCAGAAGAGGTTATTAATGGGTGTTTCATTTGGTTTGATTCTAAATTGAATTAATATTCAAATTCATATACAATTGTAAAGTATAGCATAAGAATAGCAAAAGATTAACAGAATCAGTAGATATACAGTAACTAAAGTTGTTAATTGGAAGTAAGTGGAGCAAAAGAGTGTTAGTTTGATCCAATCACACAATGATTTCAGTAGCTATACAGTAACTTATTCTTAGATCATTTTAGTACACATTTACAATAATAAAGGAAAATTGCACTAATTTTTCCACAATTATCTACAATTCATCTACCCTATATAGTCATTTCTCATTCAAGAATACTTTAGATCTCTCTTAAATTTCTCCCCCCCCCCTTTTTTTTAAGAGTCTCTGGTAGTTTGTTGTACAAAATTACACCTTTGGTAAATGGATCTGCTTTTTTGTTTATGATGAATCATTGTAAATTAGCTGTTCCCTATGTGTCATAGGTATGGTATTAGTTATTACTGCCAGTGTACTTATTGCTATTTACAATGAATTGGATTAGTCTATATACATATAGTGAGATTACACGAAACATGTGTCCTGAGTAAATCTCATGTACCTTAAAGAGTGTACTAAATATTCTACTCAGAAGAGATTATTGTGTATGAATTATTTAAACTATTGTTCTTAGATTTTGACAATTTCTGAAACTTGTGTATATGTGTCTATTGACAGCAATAAATTATCACCACCATCACCATCACCACCACCACTACCATTATTATTATTATTATTATTATTATTATTATTATTATTATTATTATTATTGTTGTTGTTGTTGTTATTATTATTTTATAGATACATCTGTTAATTGCAATATGAACCAAAAAGGTAGTCCATTGGTGGGATTTCATAATTTATAACCTGATATTTATTTTTTAGAAAAAAAAATCTCACAAATTGTCAAATTGTTAGTGGACTTCTTTACATACTTCAATAATTATGCCTCTGTTATGAGGTTGGAATTTTTTTCCCCTAAAGAGTGCAGCAACTTCTGATTTATCTAGCTGTGAATATTTCATGCTTCTACATTTTTTTTCTGTTACTAGATTTCTTTTCATTATGCCAATATCATTATACTTGCAATCCTGACAGTTGATTTAGTAAACACTTGTCTTCTTGCTGGTCAGGAGTATGTCTTAGTTGCATTTTTGTGGATATTTTATTTTGTATTTATTCTAAAGGGCCAATACTATATTATACTTTTTAACAATACTTCTACATTTATTGTATGCTCATGGATGGTAAGTAAATATTAGTTTTGTATTTTTTTTTTTTTTTTACAAAAGAGGGTATTGATTTCTTTGACAATTTTTAATAGAGAACTGACATTTTATAGCATTTATTTACCATCCACTGGCACACAATAAATTTAGGAGTACTTTAAAAAAATACAGTATAGCTTTGGCCCTACAGAATAAATATAATATCAAAACCCTACTGAAAAATGCAACTAAAGAAATAAACCTATTTACCAAAAAGTAAGGTGTTTATCAAACCAACTGCCAGGATTGCAGGAAATTTAATACAGTGAAAACAAAAGGGAATTTATAAACAGGATTAAAGATATTTTAAAATTATGCAATATAAACAGCTAGATAAATCAGTTGTTCCACACTTTTATACAAAAAATCACAACTTCACAACGCACTTATTGAAGATTGTAGGGAATCCCATGGAGTTAACAATTTTGATGATTTTATTCTGATAAAAAAAAAATCAGATGATGGATTTTGAAATCCCATCCCTGGACAATCTATGTTGATTAATATTCATAACACCTGATGTCTGCATTCCAAATAATGGGAGCAAAGGCTCTTGAAATTTATTCTGCTGAAAAGTATAAAGTGAAATATAGTGTTACTATGAGCCAACATTTTACTTTTTAGAATTACTCTATTAACTTCTAATTAAGATATGAATAAATTCTTATTGTGTTCTAAAATAGCTTCTTAATATTAACCAAATGTAATACTAATGGGATGTTTCAAAATTACCTGATTAGCTATATAAATGAAAACCCAACAATTATCAAATGTAATATTGTCTGACCTCTTATTGTTCCTCAGATGAATCTTATTGTAATTAATTCACTCTATTTTTAATTTATATTGTTACTTTTAAGATATTTTACTTACAAGAAAACATTTTTTTTTGTTTCACTTAAGTAAAATCTCTTAAATGAGTTGGTACAGATCTGTTGCTTTTAACCTTAAATTCATTGTGAGTTGAATAGGTGTTCTTACTATCAAGAGTCAGAAACTATAAACACTTGGATTACTAATTAAAATGTAAATTGGAACTTGCACAGTGAAGCCAATCATATAACTGATATTATTGTATGATTTAGTTGAGCTACACACTCTTAATGCTTCACTTACTTGTCATAATATATAGAACCGGTTTCCAGAACATTTGGTTCTCAGCATCAGCCAGGCTAAAATTCAACATCGACTAGTATCAATTAAGCCTCATTCTTCTATTTATGATTTTGACTGACTTTATTAGACACATATTTGAAAGGAAATGATTATAATGCAAACACTTATATATTCATGTACTCTCTTGGTGTCACAATATTTTTTAAATTTTTTCTAATACTATAGAATGAATTAATGATATTTTAATACTTTATCCTATCTCTCTGTTGTAGCTCTGCAATGTGAAAGAAAGATCAGTTTTGTGCTCCATGAACCTGATAATGAATCTGAAGGTAGCAGCAATACAACTGTCACTATGCAGGTAAAGAGTCTATTAAAAATGTAAACAAACCTACAAAGACAGTAAATAATGTTTAATCAATTAAAAAATGTAGAGAAAATAACTTGCACACTACTAAAAGGATCTGAAAAAATGTTCTAATGATGCTTGTTTCATAGCACATGCTGACAGATCCTTTTAAGTTTAGTATAATTATATTTTTATTTAATTTTTTTATTTATAATAAAGCATTAACTATATTCTATAGATTTTTCAGCTTTAAAAATGCATAAGCAATAACATGGCTAAATTGATAAAGGGCCTAGAGACCAATAATTAAGTTCCAGGAGAAACACTGGATTTTAAGAAAAACTGGACAAAATAAAGAGAATGAAAATGACAGAACATGACCTCTCACATGCCTGACAGACAAACCTAAACCTGAAAACGCAGCCTCTACAGTAATAAAGTGGATCATCCTTGGTGAAAAATGGTAATACAGGCACCATTTTCTTGTGAATTCATTTGCAAGTATTTTATTTATTTAAGACATTAAAACAGGTTGTTTGAAGTTCTGTAATTGCGCTTTTTCACTTTTTATAGTGATAAAAGAGATGCATACTCTGGAATAAAATGGGGGTTTACATGAATTACATTAATTACAGATTCAAGCATGGCCTTAGAGTTTTTATTTTGATAAAGATTCAGTGATATTCTGAAATTTATAAAATAAATATACTGCACTTTATCATATCTAAAAGCAACAGCAAATGCTAACTTGCTACATTTTGCCAATGGGATATCCCTCTTGTTTCCCATAAGTAGACAGAACTTCAATCAATTCATTGTTCCTTTTGAACTATTGATGAAAGTGCTCTTCATACTCATTAATAACAGCTATGAGATATACTAGGAACTCCCTCCCTCCCACCCTCCCTCCCTCCCTCCCTCCCTTCCTTCCTTCCTTGCTCTTTTTTTTTCTCCTATTCTTTCTTTTTAGTTAAACAGTATAATAACAATTGAGTATGCAGAAAATATGACAGTAATAATTAAAAATAAAACAGGAAAATATGTCAAACTTAAAGCAAATGCTATATAAAAACTATAGGACAATAATATATAAATTAAGATATTATAATAAATATCAAAATACACCTTATATTAGCCTTTAACTAAAGAAATACTCCTGTAATTTTATTAATATTCATATAGATGGTGAAAGTATTCTAAAAAGGAACTCTGCCAACTTTTTTTTTTTAAATACTGTTTAAAATCCTTTTAACTACTGAAGCATCACAGGCTGTGGATACTGAAGACACATGAGATGAAATGATAAACTGGGAAAGGATTTTTTTTAAAGAAAGGAATTATTCCAGGCCAAAGTTTTAGGATACTTCCCCAGCATTTGCCATTTGTGAGAACTGAGGAAAACCTGGAAAAACCTCAGTGAGGAAGAACAATTCTGGTGGGAATTGAATCCTAGACCTCCCTATCATGAGTCCTTGCCTTATCAACCTCTGCCAACCATGGTGGTAACCTCTAAGATAATAATGGATAAAATAATTAAAGTGAAAATTTCAAATAATGCATATTAACAAAATATAAACATTATATAATGGTATAGTAAAGAAAAACAATGAATAATGAAACAAACAGAATTTTATTTTGATTTAAAGTAAAACACTAAAAATCATGTCGTCACATTAAAACTTTCTTTAAGTTTCACAAACACACTTATAAAAGTAATTTTGGTACATGTTTCATCAGGTACATTCCTCACATTGTCAACCAAAACGACGACTGAGGAGTCAATTTCAGCAAAGTATGTATGTTACTATGCTTGCTCTGGTGGTCTGTTAATGAACTTAAACAACATGTTGTCTGCTTCCGGTATATCAAAATTCATAAGTTTGTATTCATATTTTTTTATGTAAATTTTTTTCCATATATTAAGTTCTTTCAGATGTTGAATTGTTTTTAGTAATGTTATGTCCTTCTCTGTTTCATGATTCTCATTCCAAAAATGTGCAGCCACTGCTGATTTTTCTACTTGTTTGTGTCTAATATTTCTCCAGTGTTCCTTTAATCTTATCCCCAGATTTCTCTTTGTTTTTCCTATGTATATTTTGTCACAATCCTTGCAATTAATTCTATATATACCTGAATTTTCTTCTTTCTTCTTTTATGTTTAATTTTATTTAGATTTAATAGTTTACCAACACTATATCTGTTTATTGGTGCCAGAGTAATGTTATACTTTTTGAAAATTTTTTGGAATTTATGGTTAACATAAGGGTGATATGTGAATTTTTGATAAGTATTTTCTTTAAGTGAAGAACTGAGTGTAGTGATTAGTTTAATTTCCTTTTTATTTTTAAATCTTTTTATTTTTTTATCTACCATTTGTTTGTTAAATCCATTTATTTCTGCTGTGTGTATTATATGTGCGTATTCTTTCCTGTATTCTTCTTTACTGAGTGGTGTATTAACTAGCCTATATGTCATACTATTGAATGCTGCTTCCTTGTGTGGTCTGGGGTTGAAACCTTTTGCTTTTATGTAATTTGTCGGTATGTGTGTCCTTTCTGTATATACAAAACTCTATATTTTTATTCCTTTTTATTATCCTTAGGTCCAGAAAAGGTAAAGTATTATTAACCTCGGTTTCCATAGTGAATTTTGTGGTTTTTACCTTGCAAGTTCAACAGTTGAACTGTTGAACTGTTGAACTTGCAAGAAAAAAACCATAAAATTAACTATGGAAACCGAGGTTAATAATACTTTACCTTTTCTGGACCTAAGGATAATAAAAAGGAATAAAAATATAGAGTTTGGTATATACAGAAAGGACACACATACCGACAATTACATAAAAGCAAAAGGTTTCAACCCCAGACCACACAAGGAAGCAGCATTCAATAGTATGACATATAGGCTAGTTAATACACCACTCAGTAAAGAAGAATACAGGAAAGAATACGCACATATAATACACACAGCAGAAATAAATGGATTTAACAAACAAATGGTAGATAAAAAAATAAAAAGATTTAAAAATAAAAAGGAAATTAAACTAATCACTACACTCAGTTCTTCACTTAAAGAAAATACTTATCAAAAATTCACATATCACCCTTATGTTAACCATAAATTCCAAAAAATTTTCAAAAAGTATAACATTACTCTGGCACCAATAAACAGATATAGTGTTGGTAAACTATTAAATCTAAATAAAATTAAACATAAAAGAAGAAAGAAGAAAATTCAGGTATATATAGAATTAATTGCAAGGATTGTGACAAAATATACATAGGAAAAACAAAGAGAAATCTGGGGATAAGATTAAAGGAACACTGGAGAAATATTAGACACAAACAAGTAGAAAAATCAGCAGTGGCTGCACATTTTTGGAATGAGAATCATGAAACAGAGAAGGACATAACATTACTAAAAACAATTCAACATCCGAAAGAACTTAATATATGGAAAAAAATTTACATAAAAAAATATGAATACAACTTATGAATTTTGATATACCGGAAGCAGACAACATGTTGTTTAAGTTCATTAACAGACCACCAGAGCAAGCATAGTAACATACATACTTTGCTGAAATTGACTCCTCAGTCGTCGTTTTGGTTGACAATGTGAGGAATGTACCTGATGAAACATGTACCAAAATTACTTTTATAAGTGTGTTTGTGAAACTTAAAGAAAGTTTTAATGTGACAACATGATTTTTAGTGTTTTACTTTAAATCAAAATAAGATTAACAAAAGTTTCACTGTGTGGATTCTGACATTCCGTAAACATAAACAGAATTTTGTTGAATTAAAAGTAAAACTTCTAAAATCAGGTCAATATATTAAACTCTCTTGACATTTCACATTAAAACTTTTTTTATTAAAAAGTAAGTTGAGACTATTTTCATGAGTCACTTGCTCACATTGTGAACTCAGTTGAGTCATCAATTGGTTAACAATGTGAGCAAGTGTCTCACGAAACTAGTCCCAACTTACTTTTTAATAAAAAAAGTTTTAATGTGAAACGTCAAGAGAGTTTAATATATTGACATGATTTTAAAAGTTTTACTTTTAATTCAACAAGATTATGATAGTTTCACTGTCTGGATTCCTACATTCATTTTTAATTAAACAGAATTTTGTTTTTGAACAGTGTTTAACAATAGAACAGCTAAGAATATAAGATACCTAGAATGGCAGAAATGGATGATTCAGCCCCCTACCATATAAACATGCAAGACTGTATTATTTTATTTATCATTAGCTTTATTTGAAATTACAAATGCTTTCAGAATAATAAACAAGTAGATATTAAATTATGCTTAAGTATTTGAATTTGAAAAAAACTATATATTATTAACTTGAAAATTTAGATTTTGCTTTTCAGTTCGTGACTGTATTATACCTCATTGTTTTTCTCAGTTAAGTACATTTATTTGAAGGATTATAACATTATTTTTTCTGAACCACCTATATGCTTTTTTCAGATGATTTGTTCTTTTCGTGCACATTTTCCATACAGAGATTTGCAGCACTTCTCACAAAAATCACTAGTATTGTTTTCTTTACACAGACTGATATGGTAATTTTTTTTACTTTTTGGAAGGCCTATGCCCTTCATCCTCTTCCTCTTGTTGCTTTTCTTCTTGTGCTTTAATCCTCTTCAGTTCATTCACCAACTGGAGGATGAATTTCTTCCTTTTCATCTCTCTGTTCTTTACCTGTTGTAGATGACACAAAAATTGATTGCTCTCATGTCCAGGATACTGGAGACAATATGCATTGGCCATCTACTGCATGCTACTTCAGTTGAATATTTACGAGTCATCTGGTCAATGATATCTGCCCCATATTTGGTGTTAATAGAGGATTATAGTTTCTGGTTTCTTCTTATCTTGTTGCTCACTGTCATGTCAGAATGAGGTGTACTGAGGAATAGGACATTCTTATTTTTCTTTTCTTGGTAAACAGTCAAGGTACCATCTCCACTATCAGTCAATCACAAGATGGTGATATAAAAAAGGTGAGGCACTTGCCATTTTTACCTTATTAGAAATGTCACAACAAATTTTGTTCACTGTTCCCATCAATGACATTTTCTTCTCTTGGAGCTGCTTGGCAAGTGGAATAGATGTGAAGAAATTTTCTGTCATCAAGTTTCTTCCTTGATTTAGAAACAGCTTTATCAGAATTAGAGCAACATATTCCTTCAGAGTTAGATTCTTCTGATAAGCATCGTATTTGTCTAGGTATAGTATGGCATTACAAATATATTTTGATGCTACATCTGTTGCAACCCAGAATTTCAGACCATTTTGTCAGGCTTGTTGGGCATAAAATGGGTAAACCTACACCTTGTCTTGTTTGAAAGTAATTGCTCAACAATAGTTATATTTTCCCATGGACGATAAAAAATGTGACAGTTTTACATAGATCTATTCCAAATTTCAGATGCAAGAGTGAAATTATCAGTTCAGCAGCTTTTCAGCTTGGGTTCAGCAGCTCCTGAAATCTATTCCATGACATTGTGTCCTTGATGAATATAGGTCCCAGGAAGTGGCCAAAGAACATCCATTGCCATACTACAGATTACTCCTTGGCTGTACATGATGGTAATCATTTTCTCAAGTTCAAGTAAAACAGTTCACTGGTGTTTCAGTTCCATCCAAGTATTGGATTCTACATACTTCTTTATAAGACAAAGCATCGATTGATCAAAGAGTAGAAAAAAAGCACTAATGGGTGAATCATCCACTTGTTTAAAAGTATATGTGGACCTCTTCACTTTTTAAGGACATTTATAACAATCCTTCTTCCTAACAAATATGATGATATGTTGATAACCTCCCATTCAGATCTGTCTTTGCAACATTTTAACTTTGAAGGAATCTGATGGAGCATGGCCCTGCTGTAATGACTGAGGCAATGGTTGAGGAAAATTAGCACTTGCACCCACTTCAGATAAGGAATCCTCACTAAAATTTACATCACTGTCACTAGTTTTTGGCATAAATTCATTTCTCAGAGTTTGATGGGTCAATTTATGATTCAATGTTGGAAAACTCTCAAAAAAAGTGTGCAAAATCTCATCATTAGAAAGGCTCCTCTGATGATACATAATCAAGACAACCATCTTGAACACACAACACTGCCTAAATGAGAAAATAATATTTATAGATAAAAGCTAATAGTATATAAATTGCTACACATGCCGGGTCTCAACTATGAGCCAATATTTTTCTCTGCACATTGTTGATTACTGTAACTTATTGTTGGTCATTTGTCAAAAGTTTCACTGTTCAGTTACGCTATAAATTTATAGGGGTCAAACTGACACCTCTCTTCTAGGTACAGACATAAAAAATTAATGAAATATGTATATGCAAATGTGACATCTTAAAGAGGAAAAAAATAGAATGAAAGTCATGATGTTTGGTGGAAATATATGAATTCCTGAGGAAACTATTAAAAAATAAATTTAGTTTGGGCCTTTTTGACCCATTCTGCAGTTCTAGTGTTAATATTTTTCTTACTGTAATGACACAAACTGGTGATTCATGAGATAAAATTATAAGTTAGGAAAGGGCTTTTATTTTTATTTATGAAGTAGAAGAAAACTTTAATTTAGAAAACTCCCTTCCATTTGTCTTTATTGAGGGCTGAGGAAAACCTGGAAGAAACCTTAGCCAGAAAGGACATTCCTGGCAATAATCAAACTCTAGACCTCCTGTTTATGGGTCCATGCTATAACTATCTCAGCTACATGTGGTATAGCTTTAATGTAGAAAAATATAGAAAAATTCAAATATAATAAACAAGAGCAGTGAAAACTTCTATGCAATTATGAATGTGCATATTGTTGTGTATTAGTATACTAAAATTAAAAAAAAGTTAATTTGTAAAAAACAACACAGCTATAATAATAAGTACTAGAGAAGCAGAATTATATAAAACACTGAAACAGTCATACATATAGTGCTATGCTTTATAAAGACAAAAGAAGAACACAAGCTATTCATTTGTATATAACAACTAAAGAACCTCAAAAATTCTATACATTTAGTATGTATAGAATTTTACTTTTGCAAACTTATTGACTTATCCCTCCCTACAAGCACATAAAGGATGAAATAAAATTAAATTCCTACTAGAATCTTTCCAGATGATGAGTTATACTATGGTGCTAATAAGCACAGAAGCAAAAGAACAAATGACAAAAGTACCAGAACAGAAACAAAAAACAAAAAGCATGAGAAACTAATTACAGCAGATTGAGAACACTTCAAATATTTTGCATGTATAGCAAACATAAGAGCAAAACATGGTATACAAGGCATGGCAAAATGGGTAAGAGAAAAGTAAAGAAGAAAAGGTCATGTCTTAAGGATGCCTAATAATTTACTTCCAAAAGCAGCTATGATAGGAAAAGTATATACCCCAAGACCAGTGAAATTGCCTTTTAAATGCTAGCAATGAAGCTGGCCACCAACTTTGTAATTAAATTGGCAATATTGGAAAATAAAGGATTAGATCTTTCATAAAAAAAAAAAGAAGAGGAAAAAGAAAAGCAAAATAAACCAGAGTCAGCTGAGACCAACAGTTATCTAATTATTCATCTTTTCTGAGTAAGGGAAAATTATTTTGAAAGCCTTACCCAGGAAATATTGGAATCAAACTTAGACCTACCAGTTTGTTGATTTTTGTTATGGTTGATTTGGTTTATTTACAAATGCTCTTTTACATCTCAGGTCATCAACTTTCCATTCAGTTCAGGGCATGAAAGGGCCAGTAAATTTTGCTCAGAGGTCTCTTCTTTCAGGCTTGAGGTTCTTTTACATAGCATAAATCTACGGAATGAGACCTACAACTTTATTGCCTTCTGACGGAAGCCATACTTAGGATTTTATCCCCCCAAAAAATCCATCAATCCTGACTGAGATTGAACCCACAGTCTTGGAGACCTACCAGTTGACAAGCAGACATACTTGCATATCAATCTGGAAGAAAAAGAATGAATATTAATTATAAAAGTGAAATTTTGTCATTCCATAGAAGTGTAGTACAGTCTAAGGTCAATTATTCATTCTTTTGATTATGATACAACTAAAATTACATTTTCTAAGGATTATACAGTCATATGATTATACAAGAGTTGATACACTGGAGATATTTGGAGTAAAATTCAACCGATATTTTCAACATATGTTGAAAAAATGTTAATCGAGTCAAAATTATATGCTATTAGATAATAATTGCATTTATTAATATTTATAGAAATATTGCCCATAATTAACTATAATCTCCCTGTGAGTAGTAATGTATGAGCATCTCACTGAACTGTCAAAATTATGTGCATGTATAATTTTGCAAAATGCATTTTAAATTTATGCAGGTCAGAAATAGCTGAGGACCAATGTGAATAAAGTTATTTTTGTACCAACTGATATTCAATGGTAGAATAAAGTACTCAATAGGTATATTATTAATATAAGTCTCATTTTTCTTCTCCAGCCCTTCTCCCCATGTTTCTTGTTTTATCTGTTTCCATGCATTACATTACCTTTAAGATTCAATATTTATTTTTTACCACCTTCACTTGTCTTTGCCTTTCAATAAGAACACAAGTAGTTTTAAATATAGCAATATTTGTTTATTATATTAGATCATAAAATAATAAACAAAGCTTTAATAAAGAGCAATTGGCTTCAAATATTTGATCGTCACTTATATACTCTGCTTTATACCTACAAGAAATTTGTTAGATCCTGAGTTATCATTATTTAAGTTCATTATCTGGAGATTTGAGGTTATTTTTTATTCTACTATCCCTGAATATTTTGTTGACTCTTTTAAGCATTCAAAATGGTGTATGAAATGAATTAAAACTGTGGCCCAACCTGGTTTCTACACAAAGGATGGAAGGTCAAGACTAAGTGCCCTGGATTCATTTAACAAGAATTCTTTGTGTATTTACTTTTTATTTCTACTTATTTTCAACTTCCTGCATAAGCCAACCCTCTTTGCTTTAGATTCTCTGCTAACAGAATAAATCCAAAAGAACTGTCTATAGTGAGTTTCTGTTGGTGTTCCACAGTGGCTTGCACAATCAAAATGCTGCTTGAGGAGATTTTGGCTAACTTTGTTCTTCTCTTGGGAATATGGATTCATTAGTATCCTAGTCTGCATAAATGTATACATCTTACAGATAATGTTTCCAAGCACCAGCCATACACATTAATTTCAATCCATATTTATCAGGCATGAATGCATATACTAAAGTGGCAGCAACCATATAACACAACTAGCATTTTATCAAAGTATAAATTATCCCTTAGGTTCTACAGTTGCCATTGATGAATAAATTTCTGAAATATATTGGGTACAGCTGCTGAAGGATCACTTGAATTATATTCCTTTGGATCAACTGGATTATCAAATATAAGTGCTGCCAATTGAACTAAAAAATCTGTTTATTTTATTACTATATGGAAAACATATCTCTCAGTTCCATCAGTACTGAAGAAGAATATTACTCTTTCTTGATTTGATTTAAATGTGACTGCATAGAGTAACAAGCCAAGATGAGCCCTGAATTCATTCACATCTGCATCATATAAATCTTGGGGCCTGTTTTTGTAACTGGATCTTGTGGACTGAATTTTTACATTGATCCAGATTAAAATTTCATCAAATTTATTCAGAGCTAAAAAATAAATTTCACACTTGAACTTAATCAGAACTTGAAGGTAATTCCAGTGCAACTGATTTAGTACCTGGGCATTTCATGATAATATTGTGTTTCAGAGTTAAGGGATTTCTTCAATAGTATTCCTTTGCCATTCATCCTTGTTTTACATAGAACACATTTTCATAATTTATTCTTGGCAGTTCATCTTCACTAGGACTTTGATCTGTATTGCTAAATAATCACTATCTATCTGTTCATGTTCTGTATCATTTTTAGTATCGCTATTATATGAACACTCTAGAAACCATGAAATTACTCTTTCAGAAAAGTTGTCTTCAATTGGATGTGCAGAATATGGCCATTAATTACTAGAAACTTTTAAGAAACACTAGGCACTAAAATATGATCTCTAATATGCGCATGCTTTTTAAAAAATTTCAGAACTGCAATGCACAGTAACTTAATGCAAACAATGAGCTGGTAATTCTAATCATTGTGATATGATGAGACCAGAAGGTAGAGTGGCAAACATCTGATGCTATGTTGAGTGATGTGGACATTTTTATGTAGTTTTACTGAAATTTCTTTGACTGCATGTATGCAGATATGGATTAATGTAAAATATATTTATGCATTTACTGATGGCTAGTGTTCCAGGTACACAAAAAGCAATTTTATAAATAATGTACTATTAATGGTTCTAATCTGCTAACTTGACACTGTTAAACAATACATTTTAGATAGAACCCAGAACTGATATACAGCAACTTACTTATCCATTAGATGTCTGCCATAAAAGTAATCTTACAATAAGAAAGTATTACTTCTACACATTTTGGAAACAGTGAGTAATATTTTTGTATCCTTTGTTCCCAGTTTCAGGTAACAAATTTGGGACAAATATGCATAATATAATGCATTTTAAATTATTCTATTAGCCAAAAGTGATACATAGATTATTGGCAAATTCCCCAGCAATAGAAAACATATGCATACTCAGAGGTAAAAAATTATGAGGATAAAATATGCATATTATTGGAACAAATAAAAGAGAAAATATTCATTTATGTAGATTAGAAACATTGTGATTTTCAATAGGTAACCATACTTGTACATGTAGATTTACTATAGCACTGTCTTTTGGTTGATATTTAAAAGTAGTTTATATCCACAAGGGCATTTATTTCAGGGAGAGGAAAGCCAGCAAATAGAAGAAAAGAAACCTCGCCGGCCACCACCTCCAGGACGACCTTTTTTGCTGCGTAGAGGAACAGCAAGTGCAGCTACTGGCTCATTTAAGCGGCGTAGTCTAAAACTGAGGCGCAGTGGAAAAGAGACCAAGGAAGGCCTTGACTGTGACTGTGAGTAAAACAAAGCTGCCATCATTCGTTTTTCCACAGTCATTTAGTTTTATGGGATAATTATTCTAAAGACTGAAAGAGCATGATATCTCTTTGTATTTGCCATTATGTGCACTAAATTAATCAACAAAATTTTTAGAATATAGTATTATAGTTTTATATTTTATATAATTCTTAAGGAAAAAGATAAGTAAAAGAGAACTAATGAAAATCATAAAAAACAAATTCAAATATATAAATACCAAAGAAGCAGTTTGGATATGCAGTTTCTAAGCTGTGCAATAAGTTCAGCATGTTAATTACAAAATTTTCTATTAGCACTAACTCAAGTAAATTAGTGAAATTATTAGACAGATAACATCTCTATTTAATGTACTCTGTGTTATAATAGAAAAAAAAATTGAAAAAGAAGGGGGTAAAGGGAAAGAGAATTAAAAACGTAAGCCCTTAAAAGTGCAAAATATTCTCTTTTTGATTTAACCATGTATAAATTTTTAGAAGTTGCATAATATTTTGAATGTTATATATAAGCAGCATCGTAATTGTGGAATGACTTGGTTTTTCAGCATGGGTTCTCTCTGTCTCTCTTTCTCATTTTTTATTACATTGTTATATTTCAATGCAGTGTTGCTGTTGATCTAAAATATTTATCCAATTTTCTCTTCTTATTTGAGGATGATAGTAATAAATTATTAAGAAACATCTCTATATTGTTTTGTCACAATTTGCATACATATATCTCACATTCACAATCTGCATTATTAATTTATATTTCAGTCCAGCTGTGATATACCCTTAACCACCATTTCACAACTCAATATCATTTTATAGCATTTTATTTGGTAGCTGGTGTAATTAGTTTAGAGTTAGTATTAATCCAACTTTAACTGCACATACTCATATTTTATAATTTTAAACTGTTATATTAGTGAATTTTTAAAATCATAAAATGTGTTGGGATAGAAATTTTATAATTTTTTCCTCATTGTTATATAAATAATCATATGATTGGATATGTTGAGATGGGGCAGAGGTGGAGTTTTGGTTATTCAGTCTTGCTTGCAGCTGATTCTTTGTGCCTATGTCCTGATGGGGCACCTCTGGGAAGGAGAAATGAGTTGAGAGGACACTGGGCACCCAGAATCTATGGGTAGTGATGTGCAGATGTATTTGGGGTCCCTAACATATTTCCAGATACAACAGCCTGATTGCTGGTGGAGCCCTGCCTTAGTTGTTCCAGCCCCTTAGTAAATCCACTTCTATTCCAGATGCTAGGGCAGAAACTTTTCTATAGTGCAAGGCACCATCACACTGTACCAGCCACCTTGCCCTGGCAGTTTCAGACTTGTAACATAACTGATGGGATGACATTATATCAAATGGGAGAATAGAAAATTCATGGAATGTAAATATCCATCCCAGCATTTGCCTAAGTGGCCAAAGTAAACAATGAAAAAACCCAAGGTCAGGATGGCCAGCCCAATGGGAATTGAACCCAGGATCTCCTAAATGAGAGTCTGAATCATTACTGCCTGATCCACCTTGCTTGGAAATTAATCATACTTATGCTTTGATTTCAGCATCAGGTGATAGACATACATTTAATTCCAGTTATTATCTTTCACATAGATATCAATAGAGACAGTTTGTCTCAGCTTCTGTGATTATCTGGTTGCTGAGCTATTACCAGCTGTCTTATTGTGGTATTATTACAAAAGTTTAAAATATAAATGGAAAGTAATTTATAATACTCAAAAAGATTCATATTTTGGAAAGGAGAATTTGAAATTAAATACATATTGTAGAGGTAGTCCAGTATATAGAAAATCAGCATGCTGCTATTTCTGCTGGGCATGCCCTGGGAATAGAGCAGCCTTACTGGAGACGAGAGGGGCTCAGTGGCAGCAGCTCCAATATTATTGAATTCCAATGTGATGCACAAGTATACTTTTCTATAGAACATCATTATAAATTGTGTAGAAAATTTTGATACTTATTTAAATTTCTTTTCATTATGTAAAATATATTTACATTATAGACCCAAAATATAACCATAGTAATCTTGGATTTTTAATTTCTTTATGTTTTGTGTGTTTCCCATGATTCAAAGTAAACAAAGAAATGTCTGGACTAATATGTATAATGATGGAAATATGTAGAGCTGCCTTCTGATGACTATCATTTATATTCAGTGTTTTGGTTTGCCAATTTTTAAGGTAGAAAAGAATTTCTTACATAAATATGTTGAGCCAAACATACACATTATAGTTACTGCTTTCATATCTAAAAATAAATCTATCATTATGAATAAAATGTATCTTATTTGCCAATCTAAACCTCTTCTTAATGAAGCTGTCACATTGCAGATCCATTAATTTTACTTGCACCTCTGAGGATAAAATAGTGACATTAGTGGCACAATTAATATGAAAGAAATAAAATGAAATGTATTAATATGCTAAGAACAAACACAAAAATACAAAATTAACAGCCAAGGGACCTCCACTGATCTGGCCCAGGCCATTTTAAGTATGCCTCCTCATAATTACAAAAAAATATAAATGCAATAATTGATTTTATACTATCACCTTTATCCAAGTTCTAATATAGTTAAACTAATACAATATTTTCACTTTTATTACATCAGTCCCCAGTCCCTGGTTCATCAGCAGCAGCCTACTGTACCAGGCTTTCACCCAATTAAAGGTCCTAAATAAAAATTGGCCATTACTCTACCAACTCCACCATTTTGTTAGATAGCTACTGCCTCTACAAACTGCTAATACGTTTATTTCTCTAATGCATACTAAATCCTAAATTTATTCACTTTCCAGGCTCAAGTTCAATAATTTAATCAAATTTAATAAAAATTTAATCCACTCCTAACCATAATCACCTTTATCTAAGTCCTAATATAATTAAACAAATATAACCTTCTAAGTTATTTGTTTACTTCCCTTCTTAGTACCCAATTCCATTTATTTTTAACTTTGCTCAGGAACTCCCCTACATTCCTACTGTCTTTACTAAAGATTTTCATTAAGGCTATTTTTCTATGTAATTTAAACCATTTCTCATTTATAAACCCCTTCCTTCAGAGTCCCATCCCTTTGCACTCAAACCTGTATGTTCCAGAACTTCCTTTCCCCCACATATTGGACACTGATTCTGAGGAAACCCTTTCCTTATTCCTTTAAATCCCCACACACCTGCTCTTAACCATACAATGCCCTCTCTTTGTTCTTTATTTGCATAATCAATGTACCTCTCTCTTTCCCATTTATTTTTTATTGATATATAAAATACTAAACATATTTACCAGCTCTCTTGCTAAGCAGTTTTTATATTTCAATATCTTCCAATCTCTTTCTTCCAACTTTCCAAAAACCCTTTACATTGTATCCTTTCTTCTACAAATGTCCCCCAATCCATTGTTCTCCAGAATTATCCTGAGACTATTGCTACACATATTGCTCCTTAGACTGTTTTCTTAAAATTCTAAGCATTTCCTTAACAAATTTCTTTCATCTAAGATTAGGATTCTGAACCAATATTTGAGAGCTCTTTCCTTGCCACACTTCCCAATTCAATTTGTGCAACTTCCTTTGCTGTTGTATTTGGTATACCTAAATTTTCTTTACAAAATATCTTATGCACAACATCCACAATTTCCCATCCTCCTTCCAGTCCCTATATCTCATAGCATGCAACATTTTTGCGTCAACCACAATACTATATATTTTTTCTAGCCACTTAACACTTATATTTGGTATTTTATATTTACAATACTATTGCTCCTTTCCCTTTTTCCAAAGCTAATTTTTTCTGCTTTTCCCATTTTCCATGCCCATCTATTTTATCTCCTAGATAAATGTAATCCCTAACTACCTAGCATACTTTATCTCCTTTCCTTCACTTCTCATATTTACTCAATTTTGCTCCTTTCTTGAATACTACTGTTTGAGTCCTCTCCTGATTTACATTCAAGCTGCAAGCATTGTAATATTTATAAACAATGTAATACAGTTTTTTTCACACTAACTCCATTCACTTACACAAAATCTGGACATATGTTTCGGGAGTGATCCCTCCCATCTTCAGCCTGTAGATAAACTGTTGTTATATGTGGCGTTGGGTCTCTTGATGTTCTTGTGGTGGCATCTGTTGGTTCTATTGGGAATTTGCTGAGTTCATCCATTGGAGGGAAATCAAAATTCATCAAATTATCCTTATTTTTTGTAATGAAAATGTTTTCCCAAGTGGAAAGTTCTATTGCATTATGAAGTTGTTTAAGTAGTTTTATCTCTGGTTTAATTTCATGATTTTTATTCCAAAAGTGCACTGCTATTGCTGATTTATCAATTTGTTTTAAGCGAATATTTCTGAAGTGTTCTTTTTTCCGGATTCCCAAATTCCTCCTGAATTTCAATTTCCCTCCAATGGATGAACTCAGCAAATTCCTAATAGAACCAACAGATGCCGCCACAAGAACATCAAGAGACCCAACCGCCACATATAACAACAGTTTATCTACAGGCTGAAGATGGGAGGGATCACTCCCGAAACATATGTCCAGATTTTGTGTAAGTGAATGGAGTTAGTGTGAAAAAAACTGTATTACATTGTTTATATATATACCACTCCATTGTCAACAGCTTCGTAAGTACATTTAATTGGGATTATAATATTTGTTGCAAGGATTGCTTTAAGCTAATTGTTGATGGATCCCACAACTAAGACATATGCAAGTAATAACTCCATGTTTATGACATTATTAATAACTGACAATGAGTGTTACTTTTTCCTATCTCTGTTAAAATGTCATCAATAAACAAATTAAATAGCATTGGGCTTAACTTACAAATGGTATTCCTTTTGTATAATGTTTTAAGAATATTCAGCATAGAAAACTTATTCAGTAATTTATCCAATAACAATTGTAACTTTATCAATCATTTTCCTCTTATCTTTTAAGTATTTGTCTACTAATGTTTTATAATGAATATATTATCCATCATGCATCTCCCCCTATAAAATTCCATTTGGAGTTCCAAAATAATTTTATATTCCTGAATCCAATTTTGTAGTCAGTTTGTCAAAATGCCTGTAAAAACTTTTGTAACATTTGATAATAATGCAATACCTCTGGAATTTTTTGACATATCTACACTTCCCTTGCCTTTATATATTGGACAAATGATGACTTTCCTCCAATTTTCTGGTACACTTTCCTTTGCCATAATTATGTTAAACAATCCTATGAGTAACTTACCTCTGTTTACATCACAACACCATTCTTTTATAAATTCTGGTGGGGTACCATCTATTCCTGTTGCTTAATTCTTTTTCATTATTTTACTTGTTTAAGTACTTCTTCATCCCTCACCTCACAATCCTACATTTCTATATAGCCCATGCCTACTTCTAACCTTGGTGTTGCTTTTAAACCACTATGCTCAACTGAAAGAGTCTTATATAAATAGCTTATCTACTCCCCTGGATTTATGTTGAATTTAGTTACAAACTTTTTATAAGTTACTTTTAATATTTTCCATATCTTACTAATATGTTCTTCATTTAATATCCTGATAAAATTCTCCTCATTTTTCCTTCTCCACTCATGTTTCTTACTCTCTATCGACAAGTTAAAAACTATTTTCTTCTCTAAATATTCTTTCTTAGACCCATCTCCTGCATCTGTCCATTTTATCAGTATTTGTAACAGCACTTTTTTGTTACTTCACATTCATCATCATACCATTCTCCAATCCTTTTCCAAACTTCTGTTTTTTTTACATATAACTTATTCCATGTTGGTATATTTGACCATACTTTGATTCCAGAGTCTGTTTAAATTTATTTCTCTGATTTCCCTTCCATTTAAATGTAGTGTATTATCCAATACCATTCTTCCCTTCCCCTAAATTATCCATTATATACCCTGATTATATTTTTATATGCACTACCAGTGGAAAATGACCACTACTTGAGTTAAAATTGTATCTTAAAATTACTCATAATATACCTCATTGGGCTGGGAATTTTATCTTCTTAAATCTTACCTAAAATATTGTTTTTAAATCCTTAAAAGACTGAATGAATGACTCACAAAAAGGATTAACAGTACTAGTTGAAATTGAATCTACATTCAGAAAATTGTGAAATTACATCCCTGGAATTTTAGTGAACATGTGTACAATTAATTAATCTTTTCCCTGTAAGGAAGCATTAGAGCATTCAAATTATTCATTTTGTCATTAAGGAATACTAAGAATCCCTTCAGGATTCAGTAAGTCACAAACAGGGCTTTCCTGTTTTATCCAGAAATAGTAAAACAATACTCATAAACTTAAATGTAAATATGGAACTTGCACAGTGAAGCTAATCATATTAATTGATATCATTGTATAATTCTGGTTTCATACATTAATGAAAAGTAAGTGAAGCTTTAAGAGTGTGTAGTTCAACTGAATCATACAATGATATCAATTAACTCATAAACTTGTCAAATTTCACAATCTTGACATAGAGTGCACCTTGATTGATCACACATTGCATTAAGTAAAATTACTGTCCTGCCATCAACTTAGCTTTTATATGTCCCACAAATCCTACATTATACCTACCATGTTAGGAGCACCATCAGTGGTGACAGAAAGCATCTTATTCCATTGCAGAAGTATATTTTCAATGACATGTTTAACTGCATGAAATAATCTTTCTAGTATAAGTATCTCCCATGGAGGTTAAACTCAGAAACTCTTCTGTGATATGCAGATCTATAACCACTCCCTATTTCCACTCCTCAGGCAAAAATAGCCAATTGCAAGTATCAACATGCACAAAGAATATGCAATGAATTGTTTACTTCTCAATATTAGTTGTCATTCAACATTCACACCAAAGCCTTCTATATGTCATGAATGGTCATGTCACAATGGTGTGATAAGACAGCCAAATGGCACTAAATTTTGTGTTGTCTTGAAGACATACAGATTCACTAGCATGTTGAGACATTCTTTTACAAATGGTCCTGCAGAGAATGGCTGAAGTTTTCATGCAATTAAGTAATCAATTTTAAAGTTTGTCCTCACTGCATCACTATTTATAACTTCAGCATCCTATAAATATGATTAGGCAGTAATAGCAATGGTGAAAATAATAATAATAAAAACCTTAAAATCAGCTTACTTTACTAAACAATACAGCATACATCATTGCCATTTTTTGTTTTAAAGTTTCAAATTGTTGCAAGTGCTCATCTCCCATTATACTCTTGTATATTTGAGCATGTTTGGAATCATATTGTCACTCAATGTTGAATTTTTTAACATGACAAAATGCTCACATATAAACATTTTATACAAGCAATTGCTCTTCACATTGGGATTCTTGTGTCACTTCATTTTCACTGTTACTTGGGCTCTCCTCTGCCATATCCATATTTAGGATAGCAGCCATCATTAATACTGGGTTAGCTACCATGAGTAAACATCTGTGCATGCAGCATGTTGAATTTTTTAATACGACAAAATGCTCACATATAAACATTATATACAAGCAATTGCTCTTCACATTAGGATTTTGTGTCACTTCATTTTCACTGTTACTTGGGCTCTCCTCTGCCATATCCATATTTAGGATAGCAGCCATCATTAATACTGGGTTAGCTACCATGTGTAAACATCTGTGCATGCAGCATGTTGAATTTTTTAATACGACAAAATGCTCACATATAAACATTATATACAAGCAATTGCTCTTCACATTAGGATTTTGTGTCACTTCATTTTCACTCTCACTTGGGCTCTCCTCTGCCATATCCATATTTAGGATACCAGCCATCAATGATACTGGGTTAGCTACCATAAGTCAACAGCTGTGCATGCACAGCTTTGAGTATAAGCACATGGTATATGCACCCACACATTTACTATAACATGTGTCCAAAATATGAAATGTTTGGCATGACCTCCTCTGGTGTATTGTGTAAACAAATACATATACATAAATTATAATTAATCTGTCGTCTAACACACTTATGCTTTACTTATTTTTAAATATGGTGGGACTGGTTTTGAAGAGACATCCTCTCCATCTTCAACCAACTTGACAACTGGTATGAGAAACTAACATCTATGAGGACTTGTGGCATTGTCCTGGTGGTGTTTTTTCATATATGTATGAAAATACATATATGTACATCCAATGTTATTCCATTTAGGAATCACACACAATGAAATGAGCTTAAAATCTCTTCTAAGTTAAAATATTTAAAACACACTTTATGTCTTCATTCCCAAGGAATAAAATCAGCCTGAGTTAAAATATTTTAAGACTGATTTTCTTCCTTGGGAATGAAGACATAAAGAGTGTTTCAAATATTTGAACTTAGAAGAAAACATATATGTATGTTAAGAGTCAAAGAGAGGCTAGGTTTGAAATACTCTGAAAAATACAACAAAAAATACGTTAAAAGTAATGCAATACAATAAGAGGGTTCATTATAAAAATTTACCAACATTTTCATAAACCCAGTAGTAAATTGATGGCCCCCATCATGCTTACTGAAAATCAGAATCCCAGACATTGATGTTGCTGAAACTCTATTAAGTACATGCATTAAATAGAAACATTCTGAACACTTCCTTAGCACTTCCTTCCTTTATCCAATACATTTTACAATCACCAAAGGAAATTAAGTAACTTCCTATGAACTTTCAATTTGTAGTAGTAACTGTGTTTTGGTGATTTTTTCAGAATTCATTATTCTGAGTGTCAGAATAGTTGTTTGCAATTAAATTTAACTGATTTTCAACTAATATCAGTGATATGCAGAAAATTTAATAATTTGTTTGGGAATGAAGTGCTCTAAGATATACGAGCACTTCATGATACTCCATTCACGTATAATGAAAATAAGGTAATGTTTATGAGAATGTAATGGGGATTCAGAGGAAAGAAATATATTAGCAAAATTTAAGAAGATATTTGATAAGAAACTGTAATTTGTGTAGGATGTTTTGCATATATTTTGAACAATTGTATTCCTTATACAGCAAACAATGTGATAGCTGATGTTGAGAGCATAACTTTTAGAACTATGAACATGTCAATGTCCATGCCTATTAGAAAACTAGCACTTTTCACAAATTGTAGTAGCGAATATTTTTATGCGACGTATAGTAAATAAGGCTTGTACACCCTCTGCAAGCATCAAACAAGGACTACTGTGAATATGTAAACACAAAGCACAAGAGATTCCACTCTCAAGGCAAGAACAGGTTGCTTTCATTATTTTCAGACATCAATAAACTCCAGTGGCTACTGATTAGAGAAGACATGATAGGCTGGGCCTTATTATTATAATAATAACAAAAATATTGTCACAATAAAATTTTATAGGATTATGCCCTGAAATGCAGAAGACATGAGCTCATAACTTCTGTTCCTTACTGCCAGTGCCAGAGGGAGAAGAGGATACCCAATAAGTGGGCTCCATGCCACTACTACTATATGCAAGAGGGAGGCAATTGATTATGGACGCAGATAGGAGGCCAGTTTTCATGCAGAGCAGTGAATATGAACAAAGCTGGCTCAGAACTTATGCTGATTTAATGCATTATAATCAGGATATATTTTGCTGAAGGTTTTCTTTTCAAGAAAGTGAAACAGAAAAAAAAATGAAATTAAAAAAAACAGCTTCCAATTCTGGTGTTATATCTTAACATAGCATAAAGAGAAGCTGAACAGGGAGATAATGGAAAGTTTAATTAATGTCACAAATCTTTTGTGTAAACAAGAACTAACTTTCAGAGATCATAATGATACAGAATATTTTATAAAGTTATGAACTTTTATAGCTATATTCACAACCAAATAAGTGAAATTATTGATTCCCACATAAAGAATATATAAAACTCACGAAATTTGCATAAATTAATTCCATTTTTCATTCAAAGGCAAATTCTATAAACAAGAATCAGGACTTACTATGGGGTAGTCCCTTATCTCCATTTCTAGATTATCTTTTCATGAGCAGATTTGAAACATACATTAACATAGCATTTCCATATATATTTAAAATCTTGTACTAATTAAAAAAACACATTAACAATGTCATAAAATTTCTGAATGTATAAGATAAAAACATATCATTCACATATGAAATATAAGTAGATAATTTTCTACCATTTGGACATTAAAATAATAATACATTAATGCAACTGGAATTTGAACCTACAAAAAAAACATACATGTAGGCAATTACATCAAAGCTGACGAATATAACCCAAGAACACATAAACATGCAGTAATGAATAGCTTATACACAGACTCATTTACCCACTAAACAAACGGAAAGAACAGTGATTATGAATGTATTATGCAAAGAACTGGCTCAAAAAATACAGATATTCAAGAGGCAAGATCTTATTAAAGAAGCCACAACACTTTTAACAGAAAAGGATAAACTAATTTTTAAAAATCACCCATGGTCTCTGCATAAATTTTGAAATATTGTAAAAGATTTTTAATATCAGATCAAAAAGCAGAATAAACTGTGCAGAATGTGAAAAAACCTATATTGGAAACAAAGATAAACATAGGCATGTGGTTAATAGAACACTTTAGGAACATTAAATACAAACAAATTGAGAAATCAGTGGTGGCATCTCATTTTTGGACAGAGAACCGTGACATAGTTAAAAAGGCAAAATTATGAAAGTCAGCATAGGGATCCACAGAGCGAGTGAAGTTAGAGAAAATCTACATATATAAATACAGAAACAGATTAATGATGAACTTCCATACTTCTGCAGATGAAAACATCAACTTTATGTTCATCGTACCCCCACAAGAGCAGAATATGTATCCCCAAAGAAATAGTGTGAATCATCTAGTAGTTGACCATTAACTGAGGATGCAAACAATGGTCTTGAAACATGTTCTAGATATAAGCCAGTAAGTGAAGCCACAAGAGTATATAATTAAATTCAGTCATGCAATAATTAATTATATGATTTGCTTCACTGTACAAGTTTCAATTTATACTTCAAATTAATTATTATGTTTTATAACAACAACAACAACAACAACAACAACAACAACAACAACAACAACAACAATAATAATAATAATAATAATAATAATAATAATAATAATAATAATAATAATAATAATAATATACTTTCATTACCATGCTTTCATTTGTCTCAACTGTTGTCCCATTTTTATTTATTTATTTATTAATTATTTCTGCTGTTTTTTAACTTTTAACAAAAATTTACCTAATTTCCTAATCTGGTCATTATTCTCAAACATTTTCCTACAACTTAAATGTAAAATTGGAACTTAAACACAGTGAAGCCAATCATATTAATGGATATCATTGTATGATTAGTTGAACTACACACTCTTAAAGCTTCACTTACTTTTTATAAATGTATGGAACCGGTTTCGAGAACATTTTGTTCCCATCTTCAGCCATGCTAAGGTTCAACTGAACCTTAGCTTCTTTAGTTCTCTTACAGATGGGGCATATGGCCTGTTTGCAATTATTTTTAAATCTTCTCAATTTCCAACATCCTAATATGAACAAAGCAATCTTCTCTATTTCCTTTTTGTTGCATTTCTCAATATATCTTTCTATTGCAAAATTTATCTTCATTGCCTTATAGAAAATGAGTAAGCTTTTTTCTTTATTACACCCTGCAAATCTATTTTCCATATATTTATACTTAAATCTCATTTGTTTCAAAGTCCCTCTCTTAGGCATTTTCTCTCCATCCATACATACTTTCCCAATTGATCCTTTTTATTAACCATCCTGTTAACACACCTATTGTTTTCCTGATATTTCACACATTGCTTTAAAACATATATTTCATTCACTGGCATACCCAACCAATACTTTAGTACTCACTTCGTCAGCAAATCTCTCACACTAACTTTCCCATTTCAAGTAATGCCATCATGCTTGCAGAATTTTGTGGAACATTTAAAAATATCTTACTAAACATAATAAGTATTCAATTCATTTTCTCCCAGCCATTACCTATAAACAATATTTCTATAGCATAACTCCATCTGGACTCAATTAATGCTCCATAAACTTTCTCCATCCAATTAACACTCATCATTAGTGCTGTATACAAACATCTCCTAATCAGTAGCTTTTTGTATTGGGGATTTTCACAGTGAAATATAGTATAATATAACAAATTATTATTATGAAATCACTCAAATTTCACTAATTTTGTTCCACTTACTAGGACATGTTTCAAAGGCGTTTGCCTTCATGTTCAGCTTGGACCCACTGGCTGCTTCCCTGTGTGGTATTAAGATGTCCCTCTGTGGCTTTAACCAACTTATTGATGAGGTAACTTGTTTGGGAGATCAAAGTTAACCAAAAATTCTTTGTTTTTGTTTATAAATATATTTTCCCATACTGTTAATTCTATAGGTTTTTGAAGAGCTTTTAATAGTTTTGGTTCCTTTTGGAAATCATGATTTTTTTTGCCAAAAATGATCTGCCATTGCTGATTTTTCTGTGTGCTTGTATTTAACATTTCTCATGTGTTCCTTAAAACGTATGGTAATATTTCTTTTTGTTTTTCCTATGTATTTCATGTGACAGTTTTTGCAACCAATTTCATAAATGCCTGATTGCTTACCTGGCAGAATTTTGTCTTTTGTGCTGGTGTTTAAGTGGTTTTTTAAACTGAATTTAAAGCCACAGTTAGAGCCACAGAACGACATCTTAATACCACACTGGGAAGCGGCCAGTGGGACCAAGCTGAAGATGGAGGCAATCACCTTTGAAACATGTCCAAGTAAGTGTGTGTGTGGGTGTGTGCGTGCGTGCGTGCGCGCGTGTGTGTGTGGAAAAGCCTCAACTAATTTTATTCCAAAAAACTCATGTATATATCAGCCAAGAATGGCAAAAATGGGTTTCCCATTGCTAGACCTTCTTTTGTGTATAACTATTGCCTCTGAATGTGAAGTAGGTTTGATTTATGCAAATTCTAGTGAGGTTCAGATATTGATCTATTACTTCTCCAGATAGATTTATTGAAGTTAGCCATTTCTTTACAATATTTATTAAATTTTCTTTGGGGATGCTGGGAAACAAAGAGACCACATCATAAGAAACTAGCTAATCTCTCTTTTCTAGTTTTACATATCTGATTTTATCTATCAATTCTGATGAGTTCTTTATACTTAATAAATCTACCTGGAGAAGTAATATATCAATGTCTGAACCTCACCAGAATTTCCATAAATCAAACTTACTTCATATTCAGAGGCAATAGTTATACACAAAAAAAGGGTCTAGCAATGGGGAACCCAGTTTCACCATTCTTGACGGATATATACATGAGTTTTTGGAATAAAATTAGTTGAGGCTTTTCCACACACACACACACACACACACATATATATATATATATATATATATATATTTATGTTGGTACCATTATGTGGATGATGTCTTTGCAATAGTAAATGAAAAATGGAAAGAGGATGCAATAAAACTACTCAATCTACAAGATAACACTGATAAATTTACAATGGAATTAGAAAACAACAAGGTTCTTCCCTTCTTGGATATAAAAATTATAACAAATGACAATACACTGGAATTTGGTATATTCAGAAAAGATACCCACACAGATAATTATACAAAAAATAGCAGCCCCAATTCAAAACAACGTAAACTAGTCATAATAAACAGCCTCACATTCAGATTAATAAACCAGCCAATAAGCAAGACAGAATACAAATTGGAGTACCAAAAAATCATAGATATAGCACAGAAAAATGGCTACACAATAGATCTTGTCAACAACAAAATAGAGAAATTCAGAAAGAAAAAACAAATAAAGGACATCACCACATTAAAGGCTACAAAGTAGATCATATATATGAAAAATTCACATTCACATGGGCACACCAAAAATTCCAGAAGATTTTTTGAGAGGCAAACATCATTTTTGCCCCAGTAAATAAATTTAGTTTAAAAAAACACTTAAACACCAACACAAAAGACAAAATTCCACCAGGAAAGCAATCAGGCATTTACAAAATCAATTGCAAAGTCTGTGACATGAAATACATAGGCAAAAAAAAAAGAAATATGAACATACTTTTTAAGGAACACGTGAGAAATGTAAAATATAAACATACAGAATAACCAGCAGTGGGCAGACCATTTTTGGTAACAAAACCAGGAATTCCAAAAGGAACCAAAACTATTAAATGCTCTTCAAAAACCCATAGAATTAACAGTATGGGAAAGTATATTTACAAACAAAAACAAAGAATTTTTAGTTAACTTTGATCTCACAAATAACAGTTACCTCATCAATAAGTTCATTAAAGCCACAGAGAAACATCTTAATACCAAACTGGGTAGCGGCCAGTGGGACCAAGTTGAAGATGGAGGCAAATGCCTTTGAAACAAGTCCAACTAAGTGGAACAAAATTAGTAAAATTTGAGTGATTTCATAATAATAATTTGTTATATCTCCTATCAGTTTCCAAGCTAACTTGTCCTTTATAAAATCCAATTGCTTCTGCTTTTCCCAAAGTCCTTGACTAATTTAATTCCTAGGTATAACAAGTTCTTATGCACCTGAATATTCTCATGCTCCATAGTCCATTTTTCCTCTTTTCTTAATGTATTGCTCTTCTTGAAAACTATTATTTTGATTTTATTGATATGTTGTTTAATCCCATTCATTACAAAATCTTACAATTTCATTAACAGAATTTTGCAAACCAATAACTGAAAAAGAGTTAACCAACAAATCATCTGCATAAAGTAATACTGGAATTTCCACTTTATTTATTATAGTTTATTCATACTCTTTAAACTAATAATTATGTCACCTGTAAACAAATTTAATAGTATAGAGCTCAGTTTACATCCTCATTGCTGATTTACATTTAGGTTAATTGACAACTTCCCCATTTTATACAAAATTCATTGTGTGGATATAATGCTTTCAATTAATTAACTATCTCTCTACTGAAACCCATCTTTGACATTTTATACTAAAGTGCTTCTTGTATTATTCTATTGTATGTATGCTTTTTCTCGATACTATAAATACCATATAGTACCCATGTTTGTTTGCTAACCATTTTTAAAATTAACATGTTATCCATAAGTTAAATATGGTGGACGTTTGTAACAGTGATGTTTAATATAAGTTTTGAATAATTGAGTCGAATTTGTAACACCTACATTACTAATAGTTTAAAAGAGGAAAACTAAGTTTCTGGAGCTAATCGCTCCCATCTTCAGTTCCAGTTCAGTTCCAGTCAAACTGGAACTGAAGATGGGAGCGATTAGCTCCAGAAACTTAGTTTTCCTT
Source organism: Metallyticus violacea (assembly GCA_030762175.1). Classification (NCBI taxonomy): domain Eukaryota; kingdom Metazoa; phylum Arthropoda; class Insecta; order Mantodea; family Metallyticidae; genus Metallyticus; species Metallyticus violacea. Next base: position 100,333,989 of record CM060846.1, on the reverse strand, counting down.
TTTTAAACTATTAGTGGTGTAAGTGTTACAAATTTGACTCATTTATTCAAAATGTTATCCATAGTTCCATGGCCTTTTCTGAAGTCTGATTGAGATTGTGGGATTAGCTTATCTTCTGCCCACTTTTGAATTTTACATGCCAGGATCTCTGTAAATATGTTACTCATATTTGATAAAATTGCTCTACCTCTGTAACTGCTAAAATTATCTTTATTGCCTTTCCCTTTGTAAATAGAACATATAATTGCTATTTGCCAATGCTTTTGGATATCTTTACTGCATTTAGTAATCTAGCCAAACTTTGTTGCCTCTTAAACTTAGTGCACCAAGCTTGCAATATTTCTACTGGTAACCCATTAATACCTGCTGCTTTGTTCTTTTTAAATTCTCAAAAGTCCCCTTTTACTTCCTCATAAGAGATAAGATCATCAAGCTCATCTATAAATTGTGAATTTAAATCACATCTTATATATTTAATCCCTCATTGCTTTTCAAATAATTATCCAAAATAGTTAAACAATTTCTTTGGTTGTATAATTGCTTATTCTGACCTTTCCCTTGTGCATTTCCTTATTATCTCCCAGACCTGATGAGCTTTTCCAGATTTAATATTTAAATTATATACTTATTTATTAAAGTCCTTTTTAAGTATATCTTAAATTTATCACCTGTCATTAATTTTATCTCTTCTGGGAACTAATTATAGAATTTAGCACATTACCAATGGGTCATTCTCTAAATAATTTCTCTAATGCCCTACTCTATACAACTCATACTTGTTTCTTTTATTATGATTATGAATTTCCAATTTTTTGCATGTAGACTTAGTAGTGTTATTGATAAATGAAATAACACAATAAACATATAGAGAGTAAACAGTGTTCATTGGCTTACATTTAAAAAGATCCCTGCATTAAAATTTGAAATTGAGTTTAAAAATGTTTTTGAGATATTTTTCTAAGATTTAATACTCTATTAAAATATCTGGCACATACCAATCCTGATAGCTCAATTCCAGTCAGCAAGTATGGATAAATAATTCTTAGTATATAATTTCCATTAAATTTACAGCTTTGTATTTTTTTAAATATTTCAGTAAATAGGTGCCAGATCTTATCTTTGTACAGATATAATCAATATGCCTATTCCATCTTAAGGGCACATCAATGTGAATTCCTAAAAATTTGCAAGTATTAGACACATTATTTATATGAACTATATTATCAGTTGCACTTTTAACCAAATTAAAATACCTTTTTTCTCAAAATTATATAATAAATTTTGTTCCTAATATAATTCAATAATATGTCAGTATTCTGGTATAGTTGGTTATATATTGACTCATAAGTATTCTGCCAACATAGTAAGTAGTATCATCAGGAAATGAAATAGTTTTGATATTAGATAATTTAGGCATCTCATTTGTATATATGTAACAGAAATAACAGTGGTCCCATTAAAGAGCCTGGGGAGCTCCATATTTAACTATTCCTACTTTGGACTGATATTTTGTTTGAGTGTTGAAATATATAATCTCTATAGTTGGCATATGGTATACTAAATAACTCCTCATAAGTTTTAAGGCAGTGTCTCTTATACCATAATGTTTCAATTTTTGTGGCAGTTCAACACATCTAAAGCTTTAGAAATATCAAGAAATATTCCTCTGACCTTAAATTATTTTCTAATTTGGATACTGCTTCACTAACAAATTGTGATACTACTGTAATGGTAGAAAAATGTTTGCATAAACCTTGCTGCATTATATTTAAGTCATTATGAGTATACATAAAGTCATTTATCATAATGAGTATGATCTTTTCAAGAAGCTTTGCAATTGTAGATATCAGTGTAATAGGCCTATGGTTAGTCAATATGACATATTTGCTTTTTTTAACTTTCAGCTGTTCTGAACTTTGCATGGTTTACAGGTTCAATACAGTATTCAGTGGTAACTACTAAAAGTGTCTTCTTATTTTTTTCAAATGCTGAGCCGTAGCATTACCCATCTTTAATAGGGTTAAAACACTATTCATAATAGTGCATGTGGAAATGTTAATATAATGAAAAATATGGTATATCTTCAATAATAGTCAGAAATGCCACATATCAAGGTCAGCATAGCCAAAATTAAGACACAATTTCCAGACAAACAGCAATATTTCTGAATGTAACATTGAGCAAATTGATTCATAATGTGCAATTTGAAACTTACTTCAGCAATGTGGGGCACCCCATTTAGGTTTAATTGTCACTTTTTTTTTTTTTTTTTTTTTTTTTTTTTAATAGTACACTGGCATTGCTAAGTGAGCCAGCCTTGAGAGTGCATACAGTCAAGGACATGGCCAATAAGATAATGGGGAAATATTGGCAGAGATATGTGAGGAAAAAGAAATTGTGTTATCCCAACCCATCAGTGGTGGCTATTTCAACATTTATATAACTAAGAGGAAGCAGTTTGTGCTGTGAAGAAGTCTTCATATGCAATGTAAGATATATTCTATGCAACAAAGAATTGCAATAGTGCAGGAATAGATGCATACAGTTCCATCAAGAAATTGTAGAAAAATTTTGCAGCCAAATTTCCTGGTGTTGGTGTTCCTACAAACAGCAATATATCAAATTTGGCAAAAAAGTAGAATACAATGGGCTTAATGGTGAATGAAAATAAAAAAAAAATCTCATTCATAGTTGCACACTGTGTTTTTGGATATTTAAGCATGGATGCTCAGAAGTCCTACTAATTCCACACATACATTAATACAGCAGGTACAATGCCTACTTCTGTTTACAAGGCAGGGTCTAATTTTTTTGTGGGCCATACTGCATTAGGGACAGGAGAAGAAGTGATGAAATGGAATGATTATTATTTTTGTTGTCATCACCACCACCACCACCACCATCATCATAACTCTATCTTAAAGAACAGTTTATTTTTTATTTCACACATAGCCCTCATGGTGTCAATTAAACTACTGTTTTGATGCCTAAATATATGTGATCAATTCAATAATTCTAGAAGCCTAGGAAAGATATGTATTAAGAAAACACATATTATATTGCATTATGTTGAAACTACTAACTTGCAACATAAATTAAGGAGTGCAAGCTAGCAGTGGGAGAGAGAGGATGTTTGTGAGTCAGCTTCTGGTTATTTAGAAGGAAAATAATATAAGGGACAATGGAAGTGAATATATTAATGTACAGAATATGAATAGGAAATTTTATAACCAAAAGTAGAATGCAGCTAGGAAATAAAAAAGAATAGGCCTGTAAAAACTCTATGAATATGGTAATGATTTTGACAATGCTATTAGTGATTGGTGGATTTGATCTGTATCTCGGGCCAATTGAAAGTGGCAAAAGTCTGGAGAGAATATTGAACAGAATGGATGACCTGTAAGACAGATTTGGAGACCAGGTAAATGGCACTGTTCAGAAGATTAAACAAGAAGTTTAAGTTGAAGTGAAGGATATTGAAAGAGAAGTGAAGGAGATGAAAACAACAGTGGGTAGATTAGAGACAAAGAACCGCAAATTTAATTTGCTGTTCATTGGAGTGGAGGAATGATGAGGTGTTTCGGCCATATAGTAGGTGCAGAAAATTATGGTACATAAGTTGGATATGAAATTAGCTGGATGGGATAATGTTCACACTTTTCAAGTTGGGAGATACATGGGATGAAGGATGGAAATTATGAAGTTCACAAATATGAGTTCTGTGTACAAGATATAGCACAGATCGAAGAAACTGAAAGGGACAGATATCTTCCTTAATAAAGATCTATCATTTGAAGAGAGAGAGTTAAAGATAAAACTCATTCAGAAGATGAAGTAAGTAAGACAATTAATTGGAAAGGAAGGCATACCTTCTTAACTTGGAGCTTTGGATCAATGACAGGAAAATGGAAGTTGAGGGAGAAAAGGACATAAGTACAGATGATGGATGGCAGGATCAGGAAATAACTCAGTAAATGTGGTTAGTAATTAAAAAGTTAGAATTATGTTTCAGGATTATTTAAAATCTGCCCAGAAACACCCAGTTTTATGACCCTGATATCCTTTAGCATGTAGAATTGGAAATGGACCAATTAAGTTTGAGATGCTGAGGAGTAAGTTTGTAATATTTGAGGATTTTAATGCAATCATTGGAACTATATAAGCTAGAGGTTGTGGCACTTTTGAGGAAAATAATTATCATGATAAGGTTGATGAAGCGGATGTAAAAAGGAGCAAGGATAAATTAGTGAATAAAAAAGGACTTAAGCTTAATCAAGTTTGTGAAGACAATGGGCATATGTTGTTAATGATTCTATGGGAAAGGATAAGAATGGTGAATTCACATTTTTTTAAGTAGGAAGCAAAGTGTTTTAGATCTTGTACTGTGCAATTGGGAAATTTTATCTGTAGTGCTAAATTATGAAATAATGAATTCAGTGAGTAGTAGTGCACATTTTTCCATTATTCTTGATTAATAAAGTGGTGATGAAATATCTAATAAAATTGAATAAGGAAATATGTGAGAGTGTTAGAGGATATAATTGGAATCAAGTCTGTACTGAGAAATTTTATGAAATGTTGAATTTCTCAGTGTTAATGATTTGTATTTATGGTATTAACTGACTGACTGAGTTAAACCTAAGTGAACGTACTTTGAGCCTGATGGAATTTATGTTAAAGTGGCCAGTTTACGAGATGGTTAAGAAAGTGGCCTATAAAGAAAAGATTGATGATTGATTGATACTGATGATATTGATTGATGATTGATAATGAATGTAGTGATGCAAAAGTTTAGTGAAACAGGTGGTTATTTAATAGAGAGGAAAGAATGGAGAAGAGGACAATGGAAGAGCGATAGATTTGGGAGCATTCTCTAGGATACTGTTCAAAAGGAAGAGAGAATAATACAGAAAAAAGAAAGCCCTGGAATCTGATAACAAAAATATAGGTCAGGGAAGGTAAAGGAAGTATAAAATGTTATTACGAAATGGTCAAGAGCCAGATGGATGGGACCCATGATTAAACTCAAGAAATGGATTTTTAAGAAATTGTTTGAATTTAAAACTGGGAGAGTGGAAAATTTGAGCTTATAGTTGGAAGATCATCAGGTAAAAGATTAGAGAGATTCCTGGATTATTATATACTGATGATTAAATTGTTGCAGATATAGTTAGATACTGTAGGAAATGAGATTTGAAAGGGAATCAGGAAAAGACAAAAATTTTGGTTTTTAATAAGGAAAGAGTTTGCAGATTGTCAGAGAGTTTACTTATTTCAAAATAAAGTTTAAACAGCTCAAATCAATGGTAGAGACAAAAATGATTTGCACTAACTAAAGGAAGACTGGCAATGAAATCTATAAGGAAATTTTTATATTTTGCAGCAAATATGAAAGTGTTTATTGCAATTGAGGTGGGCATATGGAATAAAGGTATGGGGAATAGAAGAAAGTTCTAAAGAAATGGATAAATTACTTTATATGTTTTGTAATATAATGCTAGGTATTCCATCAAATGCCACCAATGCACTATGCAATATATTAGAAATACAGAAAGTAAGTGTGAGAGGATGGGTGATATAGAGAGTATTAAGATATTGGTACAGAGTGCATCAGTTGCCAGAGGCATATCTTGAAAGGATGCTTAAAATTTCAGGAAATTTCCTTAGTGGAAAGTAGGTGGGTTGGAAAATTGGGACATGAATTGATACTGAATGGTGTGAGGGAGATTTAGTCAGGAAGAATTAATATAATAGACTGTTTTTGGAAGATGATCAGAATCAGATTTGAGGATACAGAATGATAAATTTTGTATGCTGGTATAAGTGAAAAAAGTTCCTTAACATTATATTGAGAACTAAATATGGAATGTATTAATGAAGATTATGTTGACAGGTGCAATAAGAAAGAGAGGGAAGTGTTAGTATGGTTTTAATTTGGAATTTGAAAACTAAAAGGGATTAGAAAAAACCTGGAACAGAATATATGTTTGGGTAATGAAAATGTCATTCATATTCTCTTTGAATGTGCAGAAACAACAGTATGGAGGAACCAATTAATAAAAGAAAAATGGGTAAGATTAAGATCTGAGATAGCAATAAAGAAAAAGTTTGGAAATAGCCTCTAGGTAAGGAATTTAGGGGAGTATTTACATTGAGTTAAAACAAAGGGATAAGACAGGTAACTAAGTGAATGAATTTTGTGTTCTATGGTTGTAGAATTTGGTGGTATGAATTGAGGAGATTTATATGCTGGGGGAATATTGTATTAGAAGAAGTTATATATTGTTATTGGGAAAGAGGTCAATGAGCTAGCTTGGGATAGAACCAGGAGTGAAATTAAATGAGTGAGTTTGTAATAGTGGAAACTGGTTAGTGTGTAAATAAATGTATTATTATAGAGAGTTTAGAAAAAAGAGAATTGGTAGGTTGATGGAATTGCAGATCATTTATCTGTCTCTCTCTAGAGAGAGAGTTATTAAAATACTTTTTAGGATGTTTTTGACAAATCAGAACCAGGTCCTGATATGTCAGTAACAATTGCTGATGAACCAGGGACTGGGGTCTGAAGCAATCCACTTGAAAATTTTGTAGCTAATTATGATACAGATAGAAGGTGTCAATGTATAATTTAAAAAAATAATTATAATAAATTGGTGGGAGGTCACACTTAAAAATGGCCTGGGTCAGATGGATGAAATCCCCTCATATTTGGTTGGGTATTTCAATATATTTGAAAATTTCTCTAAAAAAAATTACATAAATGGACAATCTGAAAATCACAAGATATCTAACTTTAGTTAAATTGAATTTTTTATAATATGACCAACTAAAAGTTATATCATACAAGTTATATCATTAGCCTCGGAATCAAAAAATTAAATGTCTGAAAAAAAATTCTTACAGTAATTCCATATCCACTACATACCTGCATATTTTATAATTTAAAATACATGTTGCACACAATGTCACAATGAATATACTTTGAGAATTTTTCTCAATTGTTGGTCTTTGTTTAAGGTTTTTTCCCTGTCACTCATACAATATAAATATCAGTAAAATACTAGATACAATAATTATTTGATTCACTTAAAACTAAATATTACTAAACTTTTTAATGCAACCAATGCATCTTTCTTTTACATTGATATATAAGGCTGCCATAAGTCCTTTATGAAAAAAGAGGACATTCCATATATAGAAGATACTTCCTATATTGATAAATGCTGAAACATCATAACAGTTTGTAAGATATGCCATATATTTTACATGCCAGAATACTTACTGTTAAACTACTTTTTTAGCAATTAAAAAAATACAAAATAAAGACTTTGTAAACTTACTAAGACAATGAATTTTCCATGTTTATTTAGTTTTACCTATACATGTAACATGCATAAATTTTGATCATTACCTATAACATTCCAAGTTCAATCATCACAGTCACATACAGACAGAGTTTAACATTTATACCTAGAATATTTTGAGAATGATGAAATTTCTCTTAGCAATTTTTTGTCTCCCATTAAATTTTCATGAAAAATGAGACAGTTAATATGCTTAAGATTTTATTGCACACATTCTATGCCATTCATACTTCCAATGTTGATTATATTCCTGTTTTAGTCCACTGTGTAACATGTATAACTTAATTAGAGGAAAGAGATATATCCAGCATACTTATGTATTAAAACTATTATAAAATATATACTACATTAATGTATTCAATCTATTCACCTAACTCCATGTACTTATATTACACTAGGATATGTTTCAGAAGCTAATTGCTTCCATCATCATCTGTTGACCAACTACACATACTGCAATTAGCTTTTGAAACATATCCTAGTATTATATAATTAAATGGAGTTACATTAATATATTAATGTTCTTTAATTTTACTCTGCTTACTTGGACATGTTTTGAAGATTGTTGCCTTCATAATCAGCATAGTTCTATTGTCCACTTTCCAGCATGGTATTATGGCTTTGTAGATTTTATGAATTTAGTGATGAGGTTACTGTTAAGTAAAAATTGTACTTACGAAGCTGTAGACAATGGAGTGGTAATATATACTACATCAATGCGTTCAGTTGCTAACTTAAAATCAGAAGAAGTAGAAGATATGCTGAAACTAACCGATATTTGCATCCAACAAAACTTCTTCAGTTTCAATAAAAAATATTACCAACAAGTTTCTGGCCTAGCTATGGGAAACCCTTTGTCTCTGTTTCTGGCAGATCTTTTTATGAGTTCCTTCGAAGTACATATCACCAAAGCATTCCCGTTGATCTTCAAGACATGGCATAGATATGTGGATGACATATTTGCAATAATACCAAAAAAACATTCTACAGATGCATTGAAACTCCTTAACTTACAACACAAATATATACAGCTCACCATAGAAGAAGAGAGAAATGGATGTCTCCCATTCCTTGATTTAAAAATAATAAGAAATGCAAACAGTCTTAGCTTTGGAATTCACAGGAAACAAACACACACAGAAAATTACATAAAAAATGATAGCTATAACCCCATCCCACATAAATATGCAGTGTTTCACAGTTTAGCACACAGACTAATCAACATCCCATTGACTGAAACCGAGTACAAAATGGAACATCAACATATAATGAAGACAGCTATAACCAATGGTTTCAATACAGACTCAGTAACAAAAATCATCAATAAAGCTAAAAGACAAAAATCGATTAAAGAAGTTTCCACACTTAAGAACACGGAAGACAGTTATAAATTCAAAAGTTTCACATACCACCCAACCTACCACAACAAATTTAAGAAGATATTCAAAGAACATGGAATTATGTTAGCCCCAAAGAACAAATATAATATAAAAAATTTAGTACATTGCACAATGAAAGATACCATCCCTACAGAGCAAAAATCAGGAATATATGAGATTAAATGTGCAGATTGTGAGTAGAGCTACATTGGAAAAACGAAAAAAAATTTAAAAATTTGAAGAAAAGAACATTTTAGGAACATTAGATTGAAACAGATAGACAAATCAGCAATAGCAGCTCATTTTTGGAACAAAAATCATGAAATAAAACCAGAAATTAAATTACTGAAACAACTTCACAACCCAATAGAACTATTCACATGGGAGAGAATTTTCATTTTAAAAAATAAGAACAACTTAATGAATTTTGATTTTCCACTGCTGGAAGTTTCTACTAGAACCACAAGATACCACCACAGGAGCAAACGGGCATCCATCCCCTGTTTCGAACAACCGCATTCAGTCAACAACAGCCGATGATGGGAGGAACCTCTCCCGAAACTAGTCCAAAGTTTTAAAAAAAGTAAGTGGAGTTAGTGTTAACAACTGAACACATTGATGTAGTAGAGGTTACTGTTATTTGGAAGATCAGAATTAATAACAGTAACCTCATCACTAAATTCATAAAATCCAAGAGCAACGTCTTAATACCGTGCTGAGAAGTTGACAATGAAACCATACTGATATGAAAGCAACAGCCTTTGAAACATACCAAAGTAAGTGGAACAAAATTAGTGAAATTTAATGATTTGCTTATGAATGTTTGCTCCAAAAATGATTTTATTAGTTATTATTTAAATGATTTTTTTTTCCAGACACCATTGTTGAAGTTCACAAACACTAAGTTTTGAAAGATAATATAGTGACATGGAAGAGGCAGGCATAATTTAAATAAAAAGAGAGACAAAGTTGATAATGAGAGAATGCATGAAATGGCTTGCAAGATGCAAACAGTACTTTGTTGAAATATATTATAATACAGCCATTTTTTCAATAATATTCAGTCATTTTCTGTATGTATAATTTAAAACTTTGCAAACATTCACATTCCCAATATCTCATCTTTTGCAAATTTAGAAAAAGAGGAAATTTCCTTCATCATTTTCAAAAAAAAAAAAAAAAAAAAAAAACACATAGATACTTACCTTTACCTGAAAAAGAGAACATATGGATACACTAAAGATATTTATATTTTCTGTAAATAGAAGGCCAATACCAAATGTACATTTTTACAGCAATGCTTATTACTGGTTAGCACTTAGATATATTTACTTTGAACACAAAGCACTTGTCAAAAGAAATGAATACATACCAATTAAAATAATTAATTTTGTTCTTGCATTTCAGTCAGCTTCCACCCACATTTGAAAGACTCTCTGGGTTGAGTACATTATCATCAGCATGTTATTGCATAGATGTTGCATGTGTAATACTTCTACAGCTAAAGTAAATTTTTCAAAGCTAATTAATCTGTAGTAATTATTATAGTTTATAAAAATGATTTATTTTGCATGTGAAAAGCTTAATCATCAATGTTATTTCAAGTTTTATTTAGTTATATTTGCCATATGAGTAAGAGGCAAATAACACAGTGAGAATTATTCATTGAGAGACTTATGATTTCAAAGGAATTTAGTATATTTATATTTAGAGGGTTACATAAATTTAAATGTATTACAAATAATATAATTTCAATAGTCTGCTGATGTAGGTATGCAAAATGTAAGAAAAGGATGTCATATGAAGGTAAACTAAGTCATTTTTTTTCACAGCAAACCACTTTATAACAAATTGGCCTTTTATGTGCCAAAATTTACTATATTAATGATTTGGTTCTTCTGAATTATACAAATGACATTAAGGCAAATCATCAAGCATGCTTTTGGTGGCATGCTGGCATGATGTTTAAAGAACACTTTATAATGCAACTCTTTGGGAAAATTTAATAAATCAACAAAGATAATAAACCTATAAGAACTACAAAAGTACAATCCAAAGTGTAGATATTTTTGCTGTTTACTGTGAACTATAATAGTGTATACCCATGCCTTTCAGACAGTTATTCTCCACTATGTAATAGCTTCTGTCTCTAATATTGAAAAACTGCTCACCTTCTAAATTAATGTTAATATTCAGGGATAGTTGTGAAAATATAAACACTTAACATCTTGATTTTTCTTGGTAGCTTTCATGTTTCTTTCCATCAGTACAATTAAAGTCTACTGAGTACCTTGTAATGTATCTTAATGACATAGCTTAAAACAATTTACCATTACCATTACAATGACAGTTCATTCAGCAGACTACTGCAATCATGATGAAAAAATGTTATTAATTTATCTCTAATATTTATATGTTATCCAATTTTTTTATTTAAGCAAAGCATAACAATTGCTTTCTAGCAATGACTTTAATAATTTGGTGAAGAGATGAATTATGTACTTAATGCAATTTATAACTGATTCAAAGTCAACAAATTATTATTAAATTTGGAAAAACCAGCCTCATGAAATTCATAACATACAACTCAAATGATCTCACATTAAATGTAAGTGCCAATAATCAGATACTAGAAAAATATGATGGTACCAAATTTCTAGGTTTCTAAGTTGACAAATAGTTAAACTGGAAATCATATATGGAACATGTTATGGCAAAATGAAAATCAGCAACCTATGCACTTCATTCATGTTATAATATTAGTTATTAAGCTACCCTCAAAACAGTATATTAGCATATTTCTTATTGATTGTGAAATATGGTTTAATATGCTTGGGAAACTCAGTGGTTGAAAACAAATGTGTTTTTATATTAAAAAAGAAGAAATATGAATAATGTGTGGTACAAATAACATAAAATCATGTAGATATTTATTTAAAAAATTAAACATTTTAACCTTTCTTGTGAGCGAATCCTTTCTCGTATGAACTTTTATTTTAAAAACCAAGACCATTTTAAATATACAAATGCATAAAATAATTACTAGACAAAAGAATAATCTTCATAGGTGCATTGCAGATTTATCATAGTATCAAAAAGGAGTTCATTATGAATGCATCAGAATAAATAAATTCTCCCAATTACTTTGAAATGTTATCATCCAAAAATAGGGAAAGATTCATTCTGCTCTTACACAGTATTTATGCAATAGGACTTATTATTCAACTGACAAATTCCCAGATGAATAATGTATCATGTTTAAATAGTCATAAGGCAGCATTCCAATCCAAGAAAGTATTGTAGATAAAAATCATCAGAAAAAAGCTGGTGCAAATAAGAAGTGTTCCTGCAAACCAGTTTCCTCAAAACTGAGAGTCTTACCACTCTTCTGCATGCACATATATGAGGCAACATTATTTATAAGAAACAAGTTTGTAGAAAAAGAATTGCATACAACAAATGAGTAATACATCAATACAATACAAGAAGAAAAGCTGATCTCATTAATGAGAACCAACACCAAAACATATAAAAATAATGCAAATCAAATTCCATTAAACTATACAACATATTACATTTATAAATTAAAGCAATTGAAAGGTTAACTTTATTTAAAATGGAAATAATGGCATATTTATTTGATCACTGTTTCCAATCATTAAATCAGTATTACCTGTTCACACAAACTCCATTTACTTACATAGCACTAGGACATGTTTTGGAAGCTAATAGCTTCCATCATCAGCTGTTGATTGACTACTCAAACTGGCTGCTGGTTCCCAAGATGCTTTTGTGGTAGTCTCTGATGGTTCTAGTAGGAATTTGATAAGTTTGTCCATAGGTAGGAAATCAAAATTCATCAAGTTTTTCTTATTTTTAAGATAAAATATTTTCTCATGTGAATAGTTTTATTGGTTTGTGAAGTCCTTTTAGTAGCCTAATCTCTGGTTTAATTTCAAGATTATAGGCCTAATTCTTTAACATTTGCATAAGATTCTGTATTGGTATGCTTGGGAATAAGGTTTTATATCAAATAACACCATTATATCTTCTGTTGCAATTATCAGTTCACCCAAATACCAGGTAGCAAAAAAAAATTATTGACATTTTCAACTCTTTTAAAAGATTCCAAAGCTTGAGCATAAAAAATTCATTTGATTTAGTGGAAAAGGTTAAAAATAGCAGAATTGTAACGAGAGATATAATGGTGTTATTTGATGAAAATGCCTTATTCCCAGAATACCAATAGGGAACCTTATGCAACGTTAAAGAAATGGTTAACCTCATTTACATTTACAAACAGAAGAAATAAAGAACTCACAGAATCTTATTATTATTTATATCCAACAAAATTTCTTTAGTTCCAACCAAAGATATTACCAACAAGCTTCAGGCCTAAATATGGGAAACCCCTTGTCTCCATTTCTAGCAAATTTATTCATGAGCTCCTTTGAAATACATATCACCAAACCTTCCCTTTAATTTTCAGACATGGTATAGGTATATAGATGATATATATGCAATAATACTGCAAAAAACATTCAATAGATGCTTTGAAACTTCTTAATCTATAATATAAATCTATACAGTTTACCAGAGAAGAAGAGAGAAATGGTAGCATCCCATTCCTATTTAAAAATCATAAGAAATAAAGACAGATTGAACTGTGGACTACATAGAAAAGAAACACACAGAAAATTACATAAAAATTAATAGATATTACCCCACTCCATATAAATATGGAATATTTCAGAGCTTGGCATACAGATTAATTAACATCCCACTCACAGAAACAGAGTACAAAATGGAATACCAACAGATAATTAAGACAGCAATAATCAGTGATTTCAACAAAGACACAGTAATAAAAATTATCAATAAAGTTAAAAGATAAAAGTCTATAAGAGAAGTTTCCACACTGAAGAACATCAAGGAAAGATACTAATTCAAAAGCTTCATGTACCATAACAAATTTAAGAGGATAATCAAAGAATGAGGTATAATGTTAGCCCCAAAGAATAAATATAATATAAAAAATTCATTAGGTTGTATAGTAAAGGACACCATACCAATGGAACAGAAATCAGGAATTTATGAAATCAAATGTGCCAATTGTAATCAGATATATATTGGAAAAACTAAGAGAAATTTGGAAATTCAGAGGAAAAAACACTTTTAGAATATTCATTTTAAATAGGTTGATAAAGCAGCAGTAGCAGCTCACTTTTGAGCCAATAATCATGAAATTAAACCAGAGACTTGACTGCTAAAAGAACTTCACAAATCAATAGAACTATCTACTTCGGAAAACTTTTTTTAATCTTAAAAAATACATTATACTTAATGAATTTTGATTTTCCACCCATGGATGAACTCAGCATGTTCCTACTAGAACCATAAGAGACCACCACAAAAGCATCATGGGATCCAGCTGCCAGATTGATTAGTCAATCAACAGTTTATGATGGAAACAATTAACTTTCGAAACATATGCTTGTGTTATGTAAGTAAATGTAGTTAGTATGAACGGTTGAGTACATAAATGTAGGATATATTACCAATCCATTGTCTACAGCTTTGTAATTACAATTTATTCACTTAATAGAGATAGTATTTATACTGTATGAAATTCAATTAGTTTTATTATAACAGGTAACTGCATTTGTAAAGGTAATTAATTTATGTTTATTTTGTTAAATCACTTTCTTTCAGAATCTTTAAACAGGTTTTCAAGGTTTATTTTACATAGGCTGGCATATGATATCTTTATGTATCATTACTATCCTTATATAATTTAAATTTTTATATAAACTGAAAATATTTTCTGACTTGTCCTGCATCATCTAGCACATCTGTGAATTATATAATTTATAAGAATTAATAAACATGTATACATATAAAATATGGCACAATATCACTTTATAGCATATTACAAAGTATAAAATGTACTGCCCTCTTTTATTTATTGTATTGCAACTTAATTTTTTTGTTATATATATGAAATTAAGCATGCATATTTATATACTTACAAGATCTTTCATCCTCATATAGACACTATTAATATAATTTTGTTGACTTCTTGATTTGTTCCACATTCTGCAATACATACATTGCACAAGAACCCTATGGAATATAATCAATCTTAATCTTAATCTTCCTAGTATTAGCAGACTGGTTCTGTTTGAGCCTTCACAAGAACTTCCTAATGGTAACAAACATATATCACTATCATACAATTTTTTTTAATAGTGTTTAATGCCAATTTTAACTACTGAGGATCCACAGGTGGTGTATTTGAATGAATTCATTCAAAAAACATAATAGCATTTTGTGGACTATTGTTTAAATCTAGTTAGATGGTAAATCATTAAATCATGGCAGTGTATGTTTTTGGTTCTCATTTTCCCTCTGTTGATTAACAAGTATAAAACCTTCATAATTCCAAACTCATTTTAAGCAGGAACTGAATTTATTTTCATAATTTCTCATCAAGATCACTGAAAAGCATGTCACAAATTTGTGCAAGGATAATAAATAATTGTGTACTTTTGAAAATGAATATGGCAATTTAATTGAAGGACACAAAATGGCTGAGGTAACTGGTACCTGGTGTTTAAAAGTTTGTCTATGCATGATTAGTTTACATATCTTCTTGGTCACTTTAACTATTCCTGGAAAAGTTAATCTATTCTTATACCATACAATCACTGATTCTTTCCCCTGCGGCATGGGATTTTTCCTATGAGCAAGCCTTCACACATTTGCCTTGCTATAAAGGATGTAGCAAGCCTGCTTCCTTACTTGTTAACCTTGCTGACTGTTGAAGTCATAGCACTGTTGTTTCCAGGTATGTATTGTGTTGTTCATTTCTTAATTCGACAGAATACATAAACGGAATTATGGCTTGTGTGTTAACAACAGCATGACATGTTTTCATATATGATTCATATGTGTTAACTCAGTGGTGAAAGAATAATAGGATTTTTTTTTTTTGAGTATACAATTGATTCTGTTACTTATGTGAATACCATACTAACTCCCACCTTTTTCAGAAAATTAACCAATAGGGAACATGATCATGCATTTTTTCAACAGGACTCTGCCACTGCTCACACTATGAATTATTCCATGAGAGCAATTCACAATGTGTTTCCAAAAGACAAAGTTATTGTTAGGGACTTGTGGTCCTTCTTGGCCCCCTATTTAACAGTCTATGATTATTATCTCTGGGGTAAATTAAAAAGTGCTCTGTACTAGATGAACTGTACACCTTACAAGAACTCAAAGATAATATTTGTCATGATATTGTCTGAATTTCTCAAACTGAACTACAGTGAGTAATAAATATTTTCTAAATAGATGCCAAAAATATGTGGGGAATGAAGGCAGGCAGTTTCAACAATTCATGTGATAATTTGGCGAGTAATGAGCCTCTTAAATTGGTTTGTTTTATTGTTTTACCCTCCTGCTAATCACCGAGACTCAGCTGGTCAGCTAACTGGTTAATGAGTAGTGCACATGCCTATAGCATGTAAATGAAAACAAAAAAGATGGTACTTTGAATGCTTTTACTTATCATTATAATAATATTGTTGAATGGTTCAAAAGTTTCCTTCATAGTTATTTAAGAGTAAATGCCAAACATGTATTTTAATTTAAAAATTTACAAAGTAACTTAGTGTTTCATGTTATTTTCGAGATATACTATAATATATAAAGTGAAAATGAAAAAAAGTTACAGATATAATCATTTCATTGCAATGAAGAATGGAAATTAATGTCAACCACTAATATTTATATTAATACTTGTCAATAGCCATATAATTTTGTTTTGAAGGAGCAACTCCTGATAAGAGTTTGCTTTTTTATTTGATATGTAAAAACTAGACTTACATTAGTGAAAGGCAAGCTATAATTTTTTTTTTTTTTTTTGTGCTAAGGATGTCTTCCAATAATGACATAATATATCAATTCATTTCCATTATTTATATGATGTTAAGTAACTATAAAATTTAAAGTTATGAGTAAGATTTATTTAGGCTATTGTATGTATTAGAAAAATGGTTAGGGTGGGCTTTACTTTTTAGTATGTACACTTTTACTTTTTTATCTACAGTGTCTTTGATAAAGTGAAAACATACTTCTTAGTCATAAAATAAATGCTGATAAACGAGTAAAAGAATGAGAATAATATTTGCTACAACCTGTGCACTATGAGAAGAACAAATATCTTGCAACTTATTTGTGAGAAATGTTGAGATCCCAGAAACTGTTCTCAAGAAATGTGACTTAATGAGGTGATTATTGTCTTATTCATTATGCTAACTGGAATTAATTTACATATATAATATATGATGCTATATTTTGAAGACAAATATGTATGTAGGTTTTCATGGCCAGAGTTCTGAATGTTAAAATAATATGTTTCTTGGCTTTTAGACTGTGTCTGTTGGTTATAATATGTTAAACATTAGGTCAAGATAAATCTTTTATCACCACTAGACCACAACCTCAAAGCCTAAAAACAATTATTTTAACATTTGAAGACAAATATTCAATGAAGTAATAAGTACCAGAAAGGTAAATATTTGCTCATTATATAACTGAATGAAGAAGAATATCCAGCATCCACATCACTAAAAATGGGGTTTGGAAAGAAACCTATAAAAGAGTAAGTGCCTATATAAATTAAAGATGAGAAAAGTAAAGGAAATATTCATTCGATGGGATGTATGATCCAAAAAAGTTTAACCTCACCAGAAATGGAAGGGGTAAAGAACTTATGATTTTGTCAACTAGCATTGCAGTGAATATCACCCTTATTGAAATATAAAAATAAAAATAGGAGACAGTTACACAAAATAATAACATCAATTTACTAACACTTGGTACATTTAATTTAAACATTTTCTCCTCCTCCTCCTCCTCCTCCTCCTCCTCCTCCTCCTCCTCCTCATCATCATCATCATCATCATCATCATCATCATCATCATCTTCATCATTAATATCATCACCAGCTTTTCCATGTATAATCACAATTTTCTGCACATATATTTGCAAATAAATCTTATTGAATAGAGCTGTATACTTTCATTTCATAGAAGATCACTAATGTTAGCTGAATTTTTTATGTAATAAATTAGTGAACATGGGGTAAATATGTACATTTGTAAGATAAAAAAAAATATTTTTTTAAGTCATGTGAAATCAAGTGAATTCCACCAAATGGCCAAACTGAGCCTTTATTCTTGATATCTCAGAACCAAAGGAATGATATAAATAAGTTATATTTTTACATTATATCTGGTGATATTTTTGATCTCACTCACCTTCCAACAAGTACAGATATTTTGTAGAAACTTTGATTTAAATAAATTAATTTGGAGTCAAAATAATTTCTAAAAAAATCACAAAGGCAAATTATTTTAAAACTCACATAGTATAAGTACAATTTAAAGCTACTAACATGGAAACTGCCACTTTCTTTTAGCAGCTTTATTTTGGAAATGTATAGCATGGCAAACTTTCTGTCCTAACCATAGCTTGAATTTCACATTAAAATGTAGGTGTTTTTTTTTGTTCTGAATGATATATAATAATGGAATAGTGCCCTATTGCACACCTCTATCTTTGAAATGAATTCCACTTTCCCTGCAAACAAAAAATAAACAGAAATTTCAGTGACTACATATAAAGAAGTATGCTTACCACTAGACCATCAGGACTGATAAACTACTACACACAAGGACTTTATGTCAACTCACAGGTCAAATTCTGGCCTATCTACTGATAGGCTTGGGTTTGATCATGCTTGGAACATGTTAAATGTTTTTTCTTGTTTTCTGACATCAAGGAGGAATAAGTACCATGCAGCTTAAGGTGCCAAGACTATTAAATGTTTGTAAAAACAATGAAGACATTTATGCAGCAACAATGATAATAGTTTGGTAATACTATTTTTGGTATGATAGATTACTGTAAATTTCTATTTCTATTAAATATTGTAATAAATTTTATATCTTTCAAATATATCATTTTCAAATATGATTTCTAACAATGCACATATAAATGAAGCTTTTAATTTGCTTTTATGGGAAATATGGGATCCATATTTTTTAATTAGAAATATATTTTAATAATTTATGTATTTATGATGTTGTTTCTAATCATGAATCATGACAACTATCCCTGAAAATGGCCAAGCTTGCAAATTTGTTACTCTATTGACAGAACAGAATCAAATCCATGATATTCTTTGTTATTTTAACAAACATTATCATTTACTGTAAGTTTTTGTCTGTAATGTACGTGCATGTGTTTATTTCAGTTATACATAGTGGGAAGAGATCCAATTATAAAGCGTGCATGTAACCACTGGAAAAAGCCAATAACTTTATGTATCATATTATTTTTCATATACAGAAATATTCATAGATCAGGAATGATAACATGTTTATAACAAGTATGAAGAAATCTTATTATTAGCATAATGTCACATTTTCATGAGTAATAACAACCTCAAGTATTTACATGATTAAATACTGAAATATAAGCAGCTGTGCACAAAGGAATAGCACATTAGCATAAAGGTACTGAAGAACATTAAAATGTTTCATTAGGGTATTGGCTTAATCCCCATAGTTATTTTATTTTCACAGCTTTATTCTATTTTAGTATGATGACATTTACTTCCATACTTAATTGAGTTAAGATGCTTATACTGAGGCAGTATGACAAATAAATACAGAGAAGTGCTTTTCCCGCTGCATAAAAAAATTGTTAATGATGTATACTAATTTGCACATGGAACAAAGAATTAAAATAAGCAGCTAATGGAAAAGTCTATAGTATGTCCCAGAAATGCAGCAAAAAGTGCTTATTTTTCCTGTATGTTATACGTAAGAAAGAAGCGATATTTCTATCAATGTTATGTACCATAGCAAACAAAAAATGTTATTAAAGCACCATGCAATACAAAGTTCAAATTATGTTACTGTTTAGACATACATTAATAATTTTATCATAATTTCTAAATTAAAATATTTTCATAGATTAACATTCATAAATTATTTGTGTGTGTTATTTATTTTATTTTAGTTGTATTTATTTATTTTAATAGAATTTTTCTGGCATATTTATCATTAACTTCACAAAATTTCAAGGGTTATTCTGTATTTGCACTGTAAAATTTGGAAAGAGCCATTCATGCCTTAAACCAAAATGCTCACTTATTTAAGGGGTGGCTGCTTTGAAGAAATAATTGAAATAATTGGCAGAAATCAATCTGGTGTAAAACTTTGAAAGAAAGTAGGATTAGCTTTTTATTAGCCAGTAAACTAAAGTTCTTCATGTTTAATCATGATATAAATTTTTATTTAACATAAAAAAGCAGCAAATCATTTCAATATAAAACAAAGATAATTTTATAAATATTTTAATTTCTATAGACATTATAAGTGTTAGTATGGTTTGTTCTGTTAGAGGGATTGACTGCCACCCAATAAACTTCAGTTTCTAGATGTAATATTTTGAATTTGTCAGACCAATTCATATCCTAGCTATGTGACTTAGACACAGAATCCTCTCAGTTTTTAAAAATGAGTACTATAAATTTATAAGTGGGGAATTGAAAATCATGTGTTCTCTTGTACTTAAATATGCCAGGGACATAAGGTCCTACTATTTAAAAACCTAAAAAGTTATGTGTGACCTATAAAAGAATTATATCTGCTGTGCAAAAGTAATAAGAGCAGAGCTGATGCACTAAGCTAAGGAATAAAAAGTATTTTGGTGCCAAATAACTAAAACAAGGATATCTTCCCACATATTTATTTTTATATATACCATATAAATGTGTAAATGCATATGCATGTATATTCTAAAAAAATGTAAATAATGCATGCCCAAATTTCTTCATAGTATGATAAATTATTTTAGGTGCATTAAAAATATTGATGTTCATTCTAACTCTCTTAATATCATTATGCTTGCTTGTAACTATTGCTTAGACTAATAGAAATGTCTACCATTGGATCCAGTTCTATTACATATTAAATGTTTATTTTAAAGTCTTATAAATTGTAATTTCCAAAATATTATTAAGGAACATACATAATAATAGAAATGTTGCACGAATTATAAAATGCAGTGAGCACTTTATTTGAAAATTATAAATATTTAAAAATTTTGACTTGTTAAACCAGTCAACTTCTTCATTGAAGCCATATTTACTTACAGAAAATGCTGAAATATAACATGACTTACAAATTAAATAATAAAGAAAAGCCTATGTTTATTTATTTTCAGTGCTGTAGCTATATTTAACACTCTAAATATAAAACAGTTTTATCTGTCACTCAAAATATGAATAAACTTGGTACCTAATAAAGAGAAATTCAATCTAAACATGCCTTCACTATATCTAGCCTATGCTTGCAGCCTTTTATTTAAATTCTGTGAGTTTGAATTAATAGCTTTTCTCCTTATTAAGGGATCAGTCCCTTGCTAAAACTAGTAGTAATGCATTAATAGTCTTCACAAATGCTACTCTAGTTAATATTAAGTTTAAAGAATTTAGATATATGTAATAAATAATGAACTTAAATTATGGAAGTAAAATTGCTCCAAATTCAAGCAAATATTCCATAATATTAACAGTTTATGATCATTTGGATGACCTGTTAATGAACAGATAAAAAAATATTGAAAAATTATTGTTACAGCTACAGATTAAAAATATTTATATGAACATTTTCTTAGCATCAGCTACAATAAACATCATAAATATACCATAGCCTCAAACTCATTTGCATTCCTTTGTTTCATTCCATTAAAATTAATGGCACCTCACAATAAATAAACATTAATATGAGAGGGACAGAGAGAGAAAGAGAGAGATGGGGAGAGCAAAGAGGAAGAAAAAGTTGTAGGTAATGAGCGGTTGTAATTAATTTATTTATTATATTTATGTAGATTGTACTATCAATTAATATTGCATTAGGTTTTGGATGGTCTTTATCCTCGGGAAATTTAATGATGGGGTGTTAGTTACATTGAACTGAATTTGAATTTATTAATAATTAACTTATCTATATATTAAGCATTATAGACTTTGCTCACATATTTGATAGCTGGGTCCTCATCTTTTTTATCAGTAGTTTCCTGCAAGATGGTTCAATATAAATAAAACAAGTGCCTTCAAAATTTGCCACAGTCCCAAGCTTAGATCCCACTTATAATAAGTAGGAAAGGGAAAATTCTGTTCCTTGATTATATTGCTTGTTAGGAATGAATTTTGGATTTTGTAATTGATGTACAATATTAATTTTTATAATGTTAATGTGAATAAATATAAATAAATGTAAAAGGAAAAATAGATAGGAGGTAGGTAGGCAGGCAGGCAGGCAGGCAGGGAAGTAGGGTAGGGTAGGGAAGATTAGAGTAGGATAGGGTAAGATAGTTTTTTTATTTTTTTTAATAGTGTTTAACAAATGCTTTACTACTGTGGCCCCAAAGTTGGACACTGATGATACATGAGATGAAATGATAAATTTGGCAAGGATTTTTATTTTGGGAAGGAAGCGTTCCAGGCTTAAGTTTAGAGTAACTCCTTGGCATTTGCTATTTATGAGGACTGAGGAAAACCTGGATAAAACCTCAATTAGAGTAGACAGTACTGGCAGGAATTGAACCCAAGACTTCCAACTCACAAGTCCTTAACAACCTCGGCCACCCATGGCAGTTGGTAAGATATGTAGGGTAGGTGGATTAGGTAGGTAGCCAGGTAGGTTTGTAGTCAGTGCATAGGTAGGTAGAAAAAGGGAAACGGAATGAAACAAAATAAAAGAAGGAAAGAAAATAAAAACAAGAGAGAAAGAAAGTAAAAGAATGATACTGCCTTCACAGGTTTTCCATCACTAATTGATCTGAAGCCTATCTTTTAGATTTTCTTCTTTTCTCATAAAGAGATTTCCCTCATCTCTACAAATAAAGAATGAATACCCACGTGACAAAAGATTAAATTTAATCCATATGTAATTCAATGTATTTTATAAACATTTAATGTGAAACAGTAGGGCTCTTAAAGAGTGTAAGTGACTAACTCTAACGTAAATTTTAAAGTCATAAAACTTTGCACTGTTGAGACAATATACTCAATGATAAATAAATAAATAAATAAATGTAGAATTAAGATACAGCTGATAAAAAAATACAACATTAATTTTATTATTGATGATGGTGATGATGATGATGATGATGATAATGATGATGATCATGATGATGATGATGGTGGTGGTGGTGGTGGTGGTGGTGGTGGTGGTGGTGGTCTAAAACATGAACCAAGCACTCCAAAACCTCATTTTATGTGCATTACTAATATTTTAATCTCATGTAATATTCACCCATTTTTTGCAAAAATAAATATATACCAAGGGTGCCAAAAAATGTATCCACAAATTCACAGTAGATATCTGTTTAATATATTTCAAAGTTGAACCAAAAAACAACAATAATGTGTAGTTAGATGTTCTGTGAACAGATGTGACTCACATACATTATGATAGCATTGCTACCTGACAGATAAATCAATAATGAACAAATGAAGCCAAGATTATTCTAAATCAACAATGAACAAATGAGGAAACCAAGATTATCATATGATGTTCTGTAAACAGATGTGACTCACATCATGTTATGTTAGTGTTGCTACAACAAAATAGAGCAAAGATTATTGTTTGAACAGCAAAAAGAAATTTTTCCAAGTAGTATTGGAAAATTGAGAGTGTTGTTGAAGTTCAAAGGCAATGGAGACAAATGTACTCTTACCGTATGCGATGTTCACAAGGGCAGATCTGGTAGACCTCACACAGCAACAAGCCCCGCATCCTTGGCAATAGTTTTGGAATGATTTGAGCACTCATGGCAGAAATCTACAAAGCAATGTGTACATGAGACTGGGATTAACAGAACCAGCGTGCATCATATTATTAAAACAGTAAAGTTGAACGTTTTCATTCCAAGACTTTTGCATGCATTAAATGAAGATGGTCCTGATCAGAGAATGCAGTACTGTGAGTGGTTTTGGAACATGGTGCAGTAGGATTAGGCCTTCATAGGGAAAGTTATTTGGTCTGATGAGGCATAATTTAAGATGAGTGGAGATGTTAATCAGCATAACTGTGTCTACTAGTGTGCAAATAATCCACCTGTTAATTTGGAAAAGGCTATTAATTTACATGGCATTAATGTTTGATGTGGGTTGTCATCTAGAGGTCTAATTGGACCATTCTTTTTGAAGGTCCAGTGTACCTGAACACGATACACACATCCCTCTTAACCCACCATTCATACACTCTGTGGAAATAAGAAATTTTACTTCCAACAGGATGGTGCACCACCACATTACCACCGAGATGTACATGCGTACCTTGGTGACAATCTTCCAAGGCATTGGATAGTACAAAGAAGTCTGATTGAGTTTCCACTGTGTTTTCTGGATCTAACTCCTTTGGACTTCTACCTATGGGGAACTCTTAAGGATGTTGTATACCATAGAAAACCAGCTACACTGGCAGCATTTTGGGATGAAGGCATGTGCTGCAATCACAGAGGACACTTTCATAAACGTTGCTCAATCAGTATTTCAACATACTCAGAATTGTGAAGTGTGTCGATGCCAATGGTGGGCATTTTGAGCAACTGTTGTAACTGTTAAAGTCTAAGATGATTAGTGCTCATCATTTTTTGTTTGTGTGAATTATTTTTGTTATGTTAACATAGTTTTTTCTTTGCTTAAAGTGTGTATGTTTTTTTGGCACTCTCTGCATATATACAAACTCAGGAATGTGTACATTTTATAAAACTAATAAAAATGTTACAAGTGTTAATTCCCTCTAGGCTCTCATTACAAGAGTCTAATGGGACCTCAGGTGGGTCCATTCTCCAGAAATCCGTAAAAGATGATACCTTACCTTACATATAGATTATTAACTCGCTGTTAGTATTCCAGTATCATCACTACCTTCCTGAATGTTACCAATTTTATTTACCATTTAACAATGTATACCTAAAGGTGTTTGAAGTAATGTAGTATGCTTGCTACTGCACCAATAAAAATATGTGAATCCCATTTGCAGAATTATCAATTGTTCACTCTCAATTTAGCATTCACATTAATATTCACTGCAAACAGAATTCTCAGATAGTTCAGTTAAAGATGACAAGTTTTTTACAAATGTGACTCTAGTACTTTAGTATTACACTATTTCCATATATTTAAAAGCTCCTAAGGAATGATATATTAGTGGAAGATCTGACTGAAAGCATTAAAAACCAATGTAGGTTCTTAAAAAATGTTGCATTATTTTTTCTTTCACACAGATGAACATATGCATTTTCTGGTAATATTCTAAAAGCAAATTAACCTGCAAAAGGTCCTTATATGATTCTTTTGCTCACAGATTATTTTAAAGCCTAAAAATTCCTTATGTTTAAGTTTGTATTTTTTTATGTAACTTTTTATTTCTCTTGCTTAAGCTAGTACAGTATGAAGGCTATGCATCATTATACCTATCCATAATTAGTGTCTCCTTATAATCCCATGTGCTATTCTGAGCATATCTTTCAATGTGCAAGCAACAGCTTAGAGGATTTTCTGGAGATGCTAGCAGATCATTGTAACTAAAATGGACATCAATATACTGAAAATGATTCTTTATTTGAAAGTTTCAATGTCCTCCAAAGTCTTTATTTGTCTTCAAAATTGCACTTTATTTTGAATAGTGCATATGTACCATTAGCCAAATCATTGTTGCTACCAGTCTATCAAGAATATTTTCCATGTAGTGAGAAGACTTGTGGCTTTATTAGTGTGCTATTTTTTCTTGATGTCCAAGAATTAAACACTTATCATATTATTTTCTTGTGTGAAAATGAATACAGTAGCAGAAGAAAATTAGCTTTTTTTATTTTATTTTTGAATGGTTTTTAATGTCTGTTTTAACCACTGAGGCACCTCAAATCAAGTTTAGTTAAATTAGCACTGCAACAAAATCAAGGAGAGCTCTAAACTTTCCTAATTTTTCACAGACTTCTATTGTTATGGAATTCTCACAGGAAATTATAAAACTCTTATAGGAATGTCTAATATAAATGTATTTTATTTTCTGAAAATTAAAACAACATGCAGAAAAAAAAACTGTACCATGAGCAATGTTCACATGCAACTACTCACAGAACTTTTTGCCAAGCAACCACATGCTGGTTAAGCATTGTCTACAAATTCTATTGACTTATTCACTTAATGAGCATTATAAAATTATGAGATCCTTTGAATAATGAAAACAGTAGATAATTTTATCTGTTAAATTAAACCCAACATTTTAACCTTTTAGTACAATCTTACAGTATTAAAAATATATAAACTAAAATTTCTCTTTCAAATGAATTCAGACAAGCCCTATAAGTATGATGATCAAAACTGCCAAAATGTTAAGCTAAAAGTTAAAACTTAACAAGAATTTATTTGAAAGCAAACTATGTCATTAAACAAGGAAACCAGTTATTTTAAAAATATATAATTGATGTCATTGTATGATTCAGTTTACATTTTAATTTTAAAAACACTTCCTGTTGCTTCACTTACTACTTAGCAATAATAATTATTTTTAAAATGTGTACCTTTTCTGTTTATTGTATGCATTAGTTCATTATTTGTTATATTTAAAACTTTGTCATAATAATTTGGCATCATCTGTATTGCAGATTTGCATGTTGCAATATCATATATATATATATATAAACTTTAATAAACTAAATTATTATAGACTGTTGCATGTGATAGCTTTTATGACTTAGTGTTCTGGAAATATTAATGTATTGTCTTCTTTATGTTTGTGGATTCATATTTACATTGTCCCCATTGAGCTTTTGAGGAGCATCAAAGCATACTTCAGGTAGCTAATGTTTATTTTGATTAATAATGAAAAAAAATTGCTTTAATAAGTTTATACTGTAAAAGTTATGATTTAGAAATAAGAAAATTAATTAATTAAAATGTAAATTGGAACATGCACAGTGAAGCTAATCATATTAATTGATATCATTGTATGATTCAGTTGAACTACACACTCTTAAAGCTTCACTTACTTTTCATAAATGTATGGAACCAGTTTTGAGAACATTTAGTTGCCATCTTCAGCCAGGCCAGAGATGAAAACATAAACTACAAGTTTATCACACCACCACCATAGCAGAATACACATTCCCACAGCTCAACGAATGATCCAACAATTGAACTTTAGCCTGGTTGAAGATGGAAACTAAATGTTCTTGAAACTGGTTCCATACATTTATGAAAAGTAAGTGAAGATTTAAGAGTGTGTAGTTCAACTGAATCATACAATAATATCAATTAAAAGGAAATTAATGTTATAAAATGCACAAAGTTCTACAGTATAAACAATAAACTTAAATAAAGCATAAAATTATAACTTAAGGTTTTTACATAGATATGATTCTACCATCAAGCATTTAGTATTTATCTGTATTAGAACTGAGAGATATTATATGGCTATGATAATGAGGTATACTCTACTAACAAGCAAATATTATAATATATATATATAATAATAATTTTTTGTCAACACTGAGCTCTTTTACAGAGGGAGGAATTAGAAATGCCATACTATTTTAATGCAATGGAAATACTGCCACTTAAGTGGCATTTGTAAACATAGTTTCTAAGGAACTTTTATTTTAATTAAAGTAAGATTTAAGAAATTGAGGAAAAGAATAACTGAATTACCTAAATATAAAAATGAGTTTGAGGAATATATAGGGATAACATGTCATTAAAAATAATTATAAATACTTTATAATAGTCATAAATATTTATGTCTGAATATTAATTTTAGTGAGCATTTGTTCCTTTATTCCAGTTAATGCAATATAATCGTAGCTAAGTGAATTGAAACAGGTATTCGAGATATTTTTTAATCCTGGGCTAACTGCCATAAAATGCTTTTTAGTTAATAATGGAATAAGATCATATTATTCTTTTCTACTCTTTCTTGTTTTGTTTCATTTTTTCAAACATAAATATACATTAATTCAAATATATGTGTTTTTTAAAGCCAGGTAGGTATATTCAAGCTAAAATACTAACAGGGATTTCATCTGAAAATGATGAATAGAATTAAAGTTTTCAATTTAATATGAGGAAATTCATTTTTATTTTATAGATAAATGAAGAAGATTAATTTTCCTACTTATAAATAAAAAACTATTTTACGCACCGATAAACTGATAGCAAATTATTCATAATTTATGTCAAATACATAATGAGCAAATAAATTTATCATTCCTACTGATAACATGCATGAATATTTATACACATATGACTTTATTAGTAACATATTACATGCCTTTTTTAGCCCTTAAAATTATTAAATCAATACAAAGCACGCTGTTGTTCACTAAAAGTTTTTGTATATTAGAAGTGTATTACATACTTAACTGTTTTCTGTCATATAGCCTCCTGCCAATGCTCAATTTTAACTTACCAAACTGGTATCAATAATAATAGGTATTATATTCCTGAGAAATTATTAAGCTTCTTTAACATGAAGACAGTATTGTGAAGATGTCTGTTTCCCTAAGTATACTTTTATTATATAGTTTAAACTAATAATTTGAAACATTTTTGTCCATTCAGTTAAAAGGACGGATTCAATCCAGTCTAAAAGAAAAGTAAGTTCACTTTCTGACCGAAGTGACACATCAGAGCAAGGAGGTGCTGGAGAAGTTAGTGGTGAAGAATCCCCTGGAATCCTAAGTGATGATCAACCACCAGAGAGTCCTAGTGACAGTAACGATTCTGATGATACTGCTAAGAACATGCCCTGGATGAAAGTGAGTCATGACCTCAATTAAATCTCATCCAAGTTGTTCAGCTATTTTCCAAAACTACAATCTCAGTCACTGTAATTCTGATATTAAGGGTCTGCTCACAGACTGACAGATGCTTGTCAGTTGGCATACATTAAATAAGTTAGGTTTTCTCTTGAGTTTTTTCTTACCCTGAAGAAGAAAATGCCAAATAAATCTAGTTTCTGACAGAGACTGACTTGTTTGCACCATCCTTAATTTACATCACTCATCATCCTGAAGATTATAGTAGTTAGCATGCAATTTTTACAGTTTATCAAAATAAACTTTTGTTTATCTCTTTGATTACGTTAGCAAGCATTGTCATTTCTTGACTCATATCTTCAAATTAAAAAGGGATATGTTGCTGTTATAACTATTATCATCTGTTAAATAAATAGATATAAAACATAAAAATGTTGGCAAACACATTACCTTATGACAATTTCATAACACACATTGAATTAGTCCCCTATAGTTAGGTAATTTGGAATATTTTGTTTACATTGTTTGCATTTTGTTTTTGGTCAGGCAAACTAAAGTAAACATGCAGTCTCAATTAGATAGAGTAGCCACTGACTTAGTATGAGATTGCTGATAAACGGCAATATAAAACAGTAAAATCAGCAGCAGTATGGAGAGTTTGAATCATGTTTGATCCGAGAAAGAGGGCAGAAGGAAACCTGCAGAGTGCAAATTAAAAAGCAACATTCTATATGCGTAAATTTCCCTGCGCAAGCTTAATGCTTAGTACAAATTGGAGTGTTTGCATGAGTTTTAGTTACTGGTCA
Source organism: Metallyticus violacea (assembly GCA_030762175.1). Taxonomy (NCBI): domain Eukaryota; kingdom Metazoa; phylum Arthropoda; class Insecta; order Mantodea; family Metallyticidae; genus Metallyticus; species Metallyticus violacea. Next base: position 100,304,529 of record CM060846.1, on the reverse strand, counting down.
TTGCTTTGTACAGTTTGAAGTGTTAGTAGACGTATTTGCTTGTGTACTTCTTTTGAATTATATTTTAATCACATGTTCTGTATGTGCATTAAATGAGCTATTTTGATAATTGAAATGCAGGATGAAAATTTTACTCACAACAGTGAATATTTATGTACAAAACTTACATCAAAACATATTCATACTGACAAGTGTGTAGACAATTTATAGACAGATTTCTTGGTATTTGATTTCCAAATATAGGTACAGTTTGAAACCTTGTCAATAAATTTTAAGAAATGGGATTGCTGAACTGTGAAAATCATAGGCCTAAACTTAGGGTTCTAACAAAAGAAAAGCTGAATGATATTGGGGCATCACTTGAATGTTTTCCTAAAAAATCTTTATGTTTTGTAGCACAAGAAGTAGGCCTTTCATAAACTTCAGTCCATATGACAACTAAACATTTAAAATAGAAGCCTTGCAGAGTTATTATAGTCCAAGAATTATGGCAGAATGACAACAAAAGTCGAGTTTCTCTAATTTGGTTTTACAGAACATTCATGACAGTATTGTTGATCTACATTTAATTATATACTCTGATGAAGTATAATTTCATTTACATGATTACATATGTTTAAAGAACAATAGACTCTGAAGCACAGAAAATTCAGGGATGATTCACAAAATTCCTTTGCATGAAGAAAGATTGGTGTAGCCTATGAAAATTGTTGCTATTATAATAAATAGAATAATTGTTCCAATTAGTGTACCATAACAGCAATTCGAATAATAGGCTGTATATTTTTTTAAGATACCCTGAATTTGGAAAGATATTGTACACAAATACTCGCACTTTTTTTTTAACAATTAACTGACATGATAGGTAATATGCATATTTTTAACAAAGTACTGCCACAACCCCATGCTGCCCATGATTATTTGGAGACTTTAAGGAAGGTTTTTGAAAACAGAATTATTTCTAAAGAGTAATAACCTGCAAGTTCCCCAGATAATACTGCATGAGATTATAATTTGTTGGAAACTCTAAAAGTCCATAAAAATAATCCAAACACTGTAGTTGAGCTGAAAGACAATTTAAAAACAGAAATTATAAGGATTACAAAAGAAGAACTTGTGCTTCTGAATGCAAATTTCATCAAAAATTGTCTGGAATGTGTGAATGTCGGAGGAGACTACTTTAAACAACCACTGTAGCAGGATAGTGAGATAAAATTATTATTGCGTGCATGCCATAGATTAATGAAAGTTTATAAGTAGAATACTCAGGAAATTACTGATCTAGAATGCTGCTATTTACCTAGCACTCTATTAGCTTCTTCCCAGCTGCTTTCTCAGATCAAGGGTGATGCAAAATTTCTGTGTTAAGAAAATGGAGACTTTCAGACCCTTATTCAAATTAAAGATGGGGCTTTAAAAATATAATTAGGAGTCTAAAATATCTAATGAAAGCAGAAAAATGTAAATGTAATATGGATATTATAGACAATAAATACATTACATTAAAGACTCCTAAATGTGTGCATTCCAATGAAAGAAAACAATTATGTGCTTTAAATCTGTTAAGTCCTCACAAAAAATATTAGATATTATGAAGTCACAAAAATAAAACTAAAATAACTGCTCTTTGAAAATAAATTATCTGTTCAATAGTATGATATTTTAATATAGCTTTGTCGATCCTGGTGGTATTGTGGTAACCATATTTGCTTCATTGACCTAAGATCATGGGTTAAATTCCGGTCATGGTCAATTAACTTTTTGAGCATAAAAATCTCAAGTATACTTTCTTCAAAAGGAATGTAAAGCCATAGGGTTGCTTATTGTAGATTTATGGCATGTAAAAGAACATGAAGCCTGAAAGAAAAAGCCACTGAGCAAAATTTATTACATGTTTTACACCCTGAATTGAATGGGATGCTGATGACTTGAGATGTTAAAAAACATCCATAAACTAACCAAATACGGCTACTAAAAATAACTGGAAAATTAATTGTTTTTGTTGTTGTTTATCAAGATAATTAAAAATTAATAGTATTCAAAGTGTAGCAAGAACATTTTATTTATAGTTGCTCTGCTCTCACCTAGCATTTTCATTGTTACTAATTTGCCTATACTTGGTTTCCTCTGTCTTTTTCATGAACTGATAAAAGTGCAAATATACCTGATTTCAAAGTTTAAATTAAATAATCTTTAATTTCTTTATTTTACAAATATTCATGTATTATTCTATGAGAACTGCTATACATCTTCCAGATATTTTAAAATAGTTGAAATAACATGAAGCAAATTTAATTGGTTTCAAGACGTTTATTGAATAAATGTTAATTACTTTATTTTACAAAAGTTTATTTAGTATTATATGAGAACTGCTATAGATCTAGATAGGAAAACCAAGTAGATATTTTAAAATGGTTGAAATGACATAATGTAAGAGAGTTTTACATAGATTTTTTTTATATTTGACAGGAAAAAGAGGTTATCTACAAATATTATAATATCTAGTTTTATTTTAGACAGCAAAGTTATGTATTTAAAGCATACAAGAGAAAGTAAAGCATATAATATGAACAAAGACCATACCAATAAATAAGTTCAGCAGTAGGGAAACATGCAATGATAAATTTTAAAGAGCTTTCATTTCTAAACTTTCCAGACTGAATGACTATCTGTACAATATCAATTTAATTTAAACAAAACTTAGCTATTGATGGGATAGCTTAAAACTAATACCAAACACATTTTAGGTTTCATCCCCTCACTCCCAGCCATTCCCACTTTAATGTAGACCCTACCTTCTGGAAGTTTAAGTTTTAAAGAGGACTCAACTGTTAGCACATTTTTTTTTATTTGCTAGCAAAGTGGACTATTGTTATTGTTGTTTGAACTTGGACAGAATAATGGGCAACTCTAGGGCTAGTGACCAGTGACATGTTACTCTTTAGGGCCATCAAAATACAAGGTGAATAATTTTATATCTATACACACAAAACAATCTTTAAAAAAAGCAACTTAGGTATTCATTTTTTACAATAAACTCCATTCACTTACACAAAAGTAAGATGCATTTTGGGATAATCTCTCCCATCTTCAGTTGCTCACTGAACTGCCATTACTCGAAACTATGGCTGGACAAACAGATGTTCCTGTGGTGGCCTCTGCTGGTTGAAGTAGGAAGTTGCTTAGCACATCCATAGGAGGAAACTGGAAACTCATTAGGTTTTCTCTATTTTTTAACATGAAAATTTTTTCCGAAGTGGATAACTCCAATGGGCTGTGAAGATGTTTCAACAGTTTTATTCCTGGTTTTATTTCATGGTTTTTGGTCCAAAAGTGAGCTGCTACAGCTGATTTATCCACCTGCTTAAACCGAATATTCCTAAAATGTTCTTTCCTCCAAATTTCCAAATTTCTTTTTGCTTTGCCTATGTAGCTCTGTTCACAATGTGCACATTTTATTTCGTAAATTCCTGATTTCTGTTCTAGTGGTATGGAGTCTTTTACTGTGCAACCTAATAGATTCTTGATGTTGTAGCTGTTCTTTGAAGATTTTCTTGAACTTGTTGTGGTAAATTAGAAGGTAGGTGAAACTTTTGAATTTGTATTCTTCTTTTGTTTTTCAGTGTGGAAACTTCCCTTATCCCGTTTTGTCTTTTAGATTTATTGATAATTTTTATCACTGTGTCTTTGTTGAAATCATTGATTATAGCTGTCTTTATTATTTGTTTGTATTCTATTTTGTACAGGTACAGAATAATAAAGACAGCTATAATCAATATAATCAATTTTGTACAGGTACAAAATAGAATACAAACAAATAATAAAGACAGCTATTATGAATGGTTTCAACAAAGACACAGTGATAAAAATTATCAATAAATCTAAAAGACAAAAAGGGATAAGAGAAGTTTCCACACTGAAAAACACAAAAGAAGAATACAAATTCAAAAGTTTCATCTACCATCAAATTTACCACAACAAGTTCAAGAAAATGTTCAAAGAACATGGAATAATGTTAACCCCAAAGAACAGATACAACATCAAGAATTTATTAGGTTGCACAGTAAAAGACTCCATACCACTAGAACAGAAATCAGGAATTTATGAAATAAAATGTGCTGACTGTGAACAGAGCTACATAGACAAAACAAAGAGAAATTTGGAAATTTGGAGGAAAGAACATTTTAGGAATATTCGGTTTAAACAGGTGGATAAATCAGCAGTAGCAGCTTACTTTTGGACCAAAAACCATGAAATAAAACCAGGAATAAAACTGTTGAAACATCTTCACAGCCCATTGGGGTTATCCACTTGGAAAAAATTTTCATATTAAAAAATAGAGAAAACGTAATGAATTTCCAGTTTCCTCCTATGGATGAGCTCAGCAACTTCCTACTTCAACCAACAGAGGCCACCACAGGAACATCCGTTTTGTCCAGCCATAGTTTCAAGTAATGGCGGTTCAGTGAGCAACTGAAAATTGGAGAGATTCTCCCGAAACGTATCTTACTTTTGTGTAAGTGAATGGAGTTTAGTATAAAAAATGAATACCTAAGTTAAGGTTATATTGCCATTCCATTGTCAACAGCTTTGTAAGCACAATATTTAAAAAAGCAGATTAAACTTAATTCATAAGTGCACTTTGTTTATGGCTCACGCTATATTGACAGTCCCTGGTATATTTCTTCCTAGTTTTGCTGCATTGTAAGGCCTGTATGTACATGGATATGCATCATTCTTGTGTGAGAGTTGGGAAGAAGTGAGAAAGCAGTTGAACTACCAGCTATTGTGTCATAAATTTGTTTTGTTACAGGTTGCATAATGTGTTTACTGAAGTTGCATAATAAATTTGGTGGCTGCTGTTTCCAGGATTCTTGTTTTCTATACTATCATCAATGATAAACTGAAAGTAAAGCAGTTAGGTAGGCCCATGACAAAATTGTACATAGTGTATAAACAACAAAGTGCTAAAGTTGAAAGATAGTGGAAATCTATCACTAAAATGTATAGAGAAAACAAATGATTAGAAGATGTTTTTCTTTGAATGACAAAATCAATAAGCATGAAAAATCAGGAAATATTTAATCATATAATGATCTCTTGGGGAAAATAAATATACAAACTCAATTATGTTCACACTATCAACAGTCAATTGCAAAATAGAATGAACAAATAAAAAAAATATATATATGTGCTCAACTTAATTATAAATTTAATTTTCTTTTGTGCTGCATTTGAGTTAGCCTTAAGAGATCAGAATCAGCATAAAGGCTTTAAAAATTGATAAATGTTAGTGCTCAGTTGAATAAGGAATAATAAGAGCACCGTGAAAATTATCAGGATTTTCAATTACATAAAAAAAGGTGCGAAATGATTTGGTTGACTTTATGCTATAAGTGTACGATAATGAAGTTACAAAGGAGATCGCAATGCAGATTGCATAGTAGCAATTGAGATGATGCAACAGATGTATCTTTTAAATTTAGTGATGCTAATGCTTTACAACCGCCACGGGTGGCCGAGGTCGTTAAGTCTCGGACTCGTGAGCGGGAGGTCTGGGTTCGAATACCGCCAGGACCGTCCTTCCTGACTGAGGTTTTCTCCAGGTTTTCCTCAGTCCTCATAAATGGCAAATGCCGGGGAGGTACCCTAAAACTTAGGCCTGGAACGATTCCTTCCATAAAATCCTTTCCCAATATATCATTTCATCTCATGTACCATCCGTGTCCATCGCCTGTGGTGCCTCTGTAGCAAAAACAGGCGTTAAACACTATTCATTCATTGCTTTACATTATTGATAGAATAGTTTCTTTATCCCCAAGGCCATGAAGCAATGCCATTTTAAATTGATATCACAGGAACTTGAACCATCAATTGGTAATCCAAATGAACTTATAGCACAAAACTATTATGGTACATTTGTTATGAGTGGGGAATAAAAAGGGATTAAACAATTTATAAAAGACAAATATCAATACACAAATTTCATTTACTGTTATGCACATCAGATAAATCTACTCATATCTAAAGCAGAATCAATTTACCACAAAGTTCAGAATTTTTTCCTAATATAACTGGAATTTGAGATTTTATTTTTCAAAAGCATCACACAGGACCCACATTCTGGGTACTGTTGTTCAAAGAAGGTTACCATAAGTTTTACAAACCAGATGGAACTTTCAGTCTTGCAGAGTAAAAACAGTTTATGATTACTATAAAGGTTTAACTGAAGTCATGGAAACATTTGAAAACAGCAAATACATAACATTACAAGTAACAATAAAGCATCTCACACAAGTTATTACTAAATCATGCAAATTTTTTATTTTGACTGTTATTTTTTCACAAAATTGCACCCAGTTGAGATCATTTTTAGTCAACTACTATGCAAATGCAGCAAACCTGTCAAAGCATGTGCATAACTGAACTTAGTATTCAGTTAGTGAGGCAACAAGTTGAATGTGTTACTCAGGAGACTGAAATCAAAGAAAGAAAATTTGCTAAACTGGACAAAGAAGCTTATGGTAATGTGAAAAGAAATTGAAAAGCAAACTGACTAGTGTACTACTCTAGACTCCAATTTAAAAATATTTTTGGCATCATATCTTTCCTATTGTTAGTTACATATCTTTCTTATTGTTAGTTACAGATGTTGAAATTTGCAACACTTTAAGAAAATTTAAACTTTTAACCTATTTTTGCCTGAAATTATTTTTTCTATTTTTTCTTGTTTTTTTTTTTTTTTTTTTTTTTTTTTGTAAAATGTGTTTTAAATGGGTGTTTTTACATTAAGTTAACAAGCAATAAAATTATATATTTTTTTAATTGAAATACAATTCTGGAATGGGCCATTAATGACCCAGTGTGAAAATATGGCAAAAAATATTATTTATGCTAGAACATATTTATATACAAAACACAATGAAAGAGAAGATATAATTCCATCTAGAAGATATGTTCTTTTGTCATGCAAGGGAGCTTTGCAAGAAGGATGCATATTGCCCTTCATTGTTTTAATTCTGCTCATAGTATCTCTGCGGCATGGTTAGATTATAACAAGAAGGTAGCCTGCAGATTTATGGGCTACATATTCAATTTCTTTCTAAAGATTAACTGAACTTTCATTTTTGCTAATATCCAAGCATTGTTCCATAGTACCCAGCAATCAGGATAAAGTGAATTTCCTGTCATTTTTGCTAATATTCAAGCATTGTTCACATTAACATTCAGCAACCAGGATACAACAGGAGTATCCCTGATTCTAATTTTGTATGTTACTATGTTCTGGCGTCTTTAATTTGCTTTCCACATAATGCATATTATACCATTTGAACAGATAAGGTTCTTTTCTGCAGCAGATTATCTTTGCACATTCCCTAAAGGATGAACACAAATTCATTTCAAATAACTGTATTCAAACCACTGTCTTTCCATATGACAGCAATTATATTGTTTGTGCTCTCATATGCTGAAGAGTATGTACTTTTGATGATTTTTGTGTTGAATGATGAAGTTAGTGGGCATTTTTGTAGGAAATTCTCTTTTAAAATAGCTGTACCCTATAAATTGTGTTGCAACTATACTTGCCTCCTAAACCCAAGATTGTGGGTTCAAACCCGACCAGGATCGATGGATTTTTTTGACGGGTCACGTGTCATACATTTACAGCATGAAAAAGAGCCTCGAGCCTGAAAGAAGAGGCCTCTGAGCAAAATTTTTTGGCCGTTTCACGCCCTGAATTGAATGGGATGCTGATGACCTAAGATGTTAAAGAGCATCTGTAAATAAACCAAATCAAAAATATATATAGATTGTGTTGATACAACTGCAACAGCAGTTCATAAGAAGAGGAGGGGGAGGAGAGAGAGAGAAGAAACTAATTCCAGGGAAACAATTTTGGATTTTCTGCATCAGATACATGACAGCTGAAATCACCTAATGAAAGTCTCAATGAAGATCTGTAGATAATCCGTGGTGTAAATCATGCTACAGACAATAGCCTGATTTCATACATGCAGCTCATGCTTTGGAGCCAAATTGAAGGGCTTTCCCTTTGATAAACTGTTTGGTTCCATGGCAGCAAAAGTACACAATCATAGTTCTATTATTTGATATCTGACTACTGTCAATTTTTATCTTGAAATGATAAAAGGCACATATAACATCAAAATGTACATAAAGAGTATGCTAGATATGAATTGATTTGATAAAAATGCAAAATGTAGTTTTTCAGATATTCAGTAGTTTTTATGATAGTAGATTTTCTTATTGAATGACCCACTTTACAGATGATGCCTTATATATATAACATTTTGGAAGTGATGTATGAAAAGACATTTTAATTCACATAAAATTTACTCCAAAAAGAGGAATAAGTTGATTGACCAGTGTATAGAAGTTCTTCAACTATAGAAAACAGGAAAATATAACAATAATAATGCAGCAAGTATAGTATTATTGGGAATGGCAGCAATTGTTATGTATTTCCAAAGGTTTGTTCCTCCAGAATAGCAACAATGAAGAAGTAAGTCAAAATACACAGTGGTATATTTTTAAATTGTCATTAATCAAATGAGCTGTTAACAACTAAGCAGGCATGAATGGGTTAGAGGTTGATTACTATGCCTATACCAACATCAGAAGCAGAGAAGTATTCCTCCATGATGAAAAGATTAATGATGTGTTTATATGAAAGAAAGATTTATGCATGCTTTTAATTGGTATTCATGTTAACTGCATACATATTCACATGATAAATTCAGATAATAGTATTTTGTAAATAATGTAAATTGAAATCAGTACACTGTTCACTGTGAATATTTAAGATAGTCATATGCATGCACATACACATACATGTATGTTTATGTAGATTATATTATACAAAAGAGGTTAATAGTAAACTTGTTTTGTGCATGAGATCTAAGAGTGCAAACTCATTTTGTATCTTGAATTCTTTATAAACATGTGAAGTTGGAATCTAAAAAAGGCTATATTCACTGATAGAAGGCACTAGTCCAAAACAAATAGTTAAATTCAATTATTAGAATTTTCTATAAAATGTAAAGCTTATTGTTTTAGTTATTATTATTATTATTATTATTATTATTATTATTATTATTATTATTATTATTATTATTATTATTATTATCATCATCATCAGCAGCAGCAGTAGCATCATCATCATCATCATCATCATCATCAATATCACCATCATCTTCATCGTTGTTGTTGTTGTTGTTGTTGTTGTTGTTGTTGTTATTTCTGTAACAACCAATCAAACTTTCACTGGCTCCTCTACAGAATAATACTATAAAAACTACTAAGTATTTAATGCAATAGTTCTGTTTTGGTAAAAATTGTTTTAAAATGGAGTATACCCTCCAAAATAGAACAGAGTGAAAGTGAATTAGTGAGGAGTTACAAAATTGGCTGAATTAATGCATTAGTAATAATAATAATAATAATAATAATAATAATAATAATAATAATAATATTTTCTCCCAAAATAAATTATTTTCATCCTATAATAAAGCATAAGCCCGAAATATATGCCTACCTACAATAGCCACTGGCAGTCATTTTGACTGCTTCTACTAATAGATAAACATAATATGTACTTTAAAGACAAATTTAGTTAGCATAGTTTATTATCATCCTTAGATCACAACAATCATGATTAATGGACATGCTCAAAGTAATACAATTATTAATTACAAGAGTATTTAACAATTATTTGTAAACTCAAAATTCAGTCTTTTTAGATATTACACATACACATTAATAAAACAATGAGAAATCAATCAAATTAAATTTTATACATACATATTAGTAAAATAATTAGATAACAATAATATAAAATAGGTGGTTAATCATGTTATTCATGTTAATGACCCGTCAGAGGAGGTTAATGTATAATTGAGTGGTGTTAATACAATTATTAAAGCAAATCTATTTAAGCTAGATTTCTTCTATGGAATAATAACATTTATCAATGAAAAATTCTTTTAACTCTTTGCTAAAATTAGCCTTGTATTTAATTTTTTATTAATTAATTGGGCAATTTATTGAAGAATTCTTGTTCATTGTTTGACTGGAGAAAACTTAGAACCAGAACAGTGTTGTTCTTCTTTCCTTGATATACTGTAAGTGTGGTATTATTTGCTGTTTGCAGTACAGTAGTTTCAAAAATGCAAGGATTTAAAGGTGTTATCAGTGGTGGCAATGTGTCCTTTCTTAAAGTAGATATTATGAAAGTTTCAGGTGATTGGTCAGCAGATTGCAAATTCTTTTCCAAGATAGGGGAATCCATTGCATATGCACTTTGAGTTGACATAAAATTTTATCAGGATTATTGACCATGCATTGCAGAATCCAGAAATGAGCTTTAATTGGGAATTCATCAATTGTAAGTTATTTCCCAGGTTTGAAACATATAAAACAGTTCTGAGCAAAATTATTCCAAACTGAAGATGCCAAAATACATTTGTTTGGTATTTAGGCATATTATTCTACATAGCTGCACATACATAAGTGCAAATATTTAATTTATTTCTTTGAATCTGTTCCTTCCCATGGTTTGGGTAAAACAGGAGAGCCCCATAATGATGGCCACAAGGCTTGCTGTGTTATATGTTCAATGAGCATGTAATAAGGCTATAAAATTATTCAATTATTTCAATATCATTGCCCAGCTTTGATCTCCAGCTTTATTTTAAGCTTCAGTCTTAGTGGAGATTCTTATATGATGTAAGATAGCTTAGCAATTAATAAGCACCAAACACTAGAAACAGAGTTTTTGGGTATGCTATATTTAGAATGTGGTGTTAGTTCTGCTGTTTTATTCAAAATGTTTTGTAATGCTAGTCTTCCAGTATTATTTTTATTACTATTGATAATGGTCCTTAGTGTTTCCCTGTCCTTATTAAGAAACTTTGTCCCCAAATTAGGAACAGAGTCAGTCAGTATGTCTTCTTCAGCATCCTGTTTAGTACCTTGGTACAGCTGGGAGTGGGCTAGCAACATTTGCGGGGAAGAGCTTTATCTGCAAAGTGATATGTTACACACTACATGTGTATCATCATCTATTCAAATACTTCAGAGTTGGTCTATCTCTTTGCAGAATATTGATAATGAACAGTTTGACATTATCAACACATTCCTCTGATTGGCCATCTCTCCAGCTCCCAGCAATATCTATTACCATTGCATCCTCTACTGTGCACAGAACAGGATGAAGTATACCATATAAGATATCTTTGTTTTCTCCATCAAATATATGAACTCTGCAGGAATTTTCTTTTCATACAGGGTTACTGTTCTTTATTTCTCTTCTCCTAGATGCCCCAGATTCTCTGCTGCTGACAGGAATGTCAGAATATCTGTCAGTAGTATCAATCATTTGTTTTCTCCCTGATTTAGATGCTCCTCTTCAAGACAATCAAAATCAGAGATATAGATATAACAAATTATTATTTAGGAAATCACTCAAATTTCACTAATTTAGTTCCACTTACTTGGACATGTTTCAAAGGCGGTTGCCTTCATCATCAGCATGATCCCAATGTCTGCTTCCTCACGTGGTATTAAGATGTCACTCTGTTGACTTCACAAACTTAGTGATAAGGTTACTATTGTTTGGGAGATCAAAATTAACCAAATTTTCTTTGTTTTTATCTATGAATATATTTTCCCACACTGTCAATTCTATTGGTTTTTGAAGAGCTTTTAAGAGTTTTGGTTCCTTTTGGAATTCGTGGTTCTTTTGCCAGAAATGGTCTGCTATTGCTGATTTTTCCATGTGGTTTACATGTCTCATGTGCTCCTTAAACCGTATGGAAATATTTCTTTTTGTTTTGCCTATATATTTCATATTGCAATCTTTGCAAGCAATTTCATAAATGCCTGATTGTTTTTCTGGAAGAATTTTGTCTTTTGTGTTTGTTTTCAGGAGGTTTTTTAAACTATATTTGTTTACTGGAGCCAAAATGATGTTTGCCTCTTTAAAAATCTTCTGGAATTTTTGGTGTGCCCATGGGTGGAATGTGAATTTCTTATATATATGATCCCTTTGTAGCCTTTTAGTGTGGTGATATCTTTTATTCGTTTTTTCTTTTTGAATTTTTCTATTTTCTTGTTGACCAGATCTGTTGTGTAACCATTTTTTTGTGCTATCTATATGATTTTTTGGTACTCCAATTTGTATTCTGTCTTGCTTATTGGAAGGTTTGTTAATCTGAATGTGAGGCTATTGATTATGGCATGTTTATGTTGTACAGGGTTGAGGCTGTTGTTTTTTATGTAATTATCTGTTTGGGTATCTTTTCTGAATATGCCAAATTCCTATATATTGCCATTTTTTATAATTTTTATATCCAAGTAAGGAAGAATCAAGTTGTTTTCTAATTCCATTGTAAATTTAACACTGCAGAGAAACCTGCACTGCTCAACCTACAAGACAGTAGTGTTAAATTTACAATGGAATTGGAAAACAACATGATTCTTCCTTACTTGGATATAAAAATTATAAAAAATGGCAATATACTGGAATTTGGCATATTCAGAAAAGATACCCAACACAGATAATTACATAAAAAACAATAGCCTCAACCCAATACAACATAAACATGCCATAATCAATAGCCTCACATTGGGATCATGCTGATGATGAAGGCAACAGCCTTTGAAACATGTCCAAATAAGTGGAACTAACTTAGTGAAATTTGAGTGATTTCCTCAATAATAATTTGTTATATTATACTATATTTCACTGTGAAAATTCCCGCTATTCAAAACTAGAGATATAGATGCCTGTATCAGATAATCTTTGTAGTTCTTCAAGTATTTGCTCTGCAGTTAGACCTAATTGATAAGCCATTGTGATACTATGTCTAAATATGACAACAGAGAACAACTAAACTAAAAGAAACAGAACTGTAAACATATATACATCTCCACCTATGCATTGTGCAATGAGGTCATGCAGAGAAACTTAGGTATGACACCATCAACATTTTACTCTTATCTGTATTTCCTGGTACAAAAAGCTCAGGTGCAATTGCAAACCAAAAAAATGCTCATTAGCTGCATTAATCGTACTTACTGGGAATAATTATGAAATAGATAGCAGTACAAAATTGGCAAACATAATGCAGTCAGTATTGGCTATGGCTGGCCTTTATTAGACATATAGACTTCTACAACAGCTGTAAACCGACATTTTGTGTTTAAGTTGCATATTATGATTTATGATTTAATGGATAGCCATTGCTAAATGTACAAAAATATAGAAGCATAAATAATTTAAATTTATAGTAATGTATTCAACAGGTTTACACTAACTCTACTTACATAAAACTATTCCAGTAACAGTAGTTGGTCAGCAGCTGATGATGGGAGTGATTGCTTCCGAGACATGTCCTAGTTTTATGTAAATAGGTGGAGTTAGTGTGAGTATGTTGAATACATTGTGTAGAATATATTACCACTCTATAGTCTACAGATTTGTAATTACAATTTATTAAGTTTAAATTTTGTTTGTGGTCAAAATGATCACTCTAGTTCTTCTAGTGTTAATTTATTTATTTTTTGTTGTCCATATTCAGACAACAATAACAACAGTTCAGTTTGCAGACAATAATAGAAAACAAATTATTTGATATCATTTGAATTTATTTGAACATGAAAGAAAAATTAAGAAGTGCAAGAGAAAATTATTTCATCTGAAAGCATTTAAGGTCGATTCTTAAGGTGTATAAGTAAAAACAAGTTTGGAATAATGATGTAACTTAAATTATGGTGATAGATTTTAAATGAATGTATATTGTATAATATTATAGAAAAGACTACTTTTTAAGTATGTGTAAAGCTTAGAAACTGATACTGCTCATAAATAACACAGATTCTTTAAGAATCGAACCGTGGTATACCTAACATTTATGTTATGTATGACTAAATATGTTCACTTTAAAATAAAACATTTGCAATTATGACTTATGCCTATACCTTCTTCTTTTTTTATTAGTCTTTTTTCTTAAGTGACTGCATAAAAACAGTGACACCAGTAACCCAAACAGCAGTAAGTAATAAAACTAGTAACAAAAATTAAACAAAATGTGTGTAACAGATAAAATTAGTGTAGTTAACTCATGAGAAAACAACAAAAACAGAAAAAGAGTATAACATAGCAGCCAAATAGTAACACTAACTTTGTTTGACTGCCAGATTTTAAATATGTGTTGCTATTATTACTGTGCATCCAAGATTATCCACCTTCAGTGTTGCATTTTAGTGTGACTATCACTCAATTTTCTTTGGCATAATAACTAATATATGGAAAAGAAAAAGAAATATGTAAAAATATATGAGACCTCTAAAATAGGAAGCGCATTTGTACCTAATTTTGTTTTGAGAAAAAGGGATTCAAATTTGTGCATTGTTTTGCTCCTGCATGTTCTTTGTTCTTTAACTAGTTATTGAACAAAAGCAAGCCAAAAGAATGAAAGAGGAAAGTTAATGGAATATGCAAAAGAAGAAATGAAATATCGTTAAATAAACCATTCCTATTTTAATGGCCTTATATTAAAGTGGTAAAATATATTCTAAAATTGCCAAAAAAAGGAAACAATATTTTAACAGACTAAATCAGCATAAAATGCAAAAAATAAGGAAAAATTAGACAAATATTTATTATACTTTGCCATAACACCGATGGTATTGTTATATTTCTGGACATATTTCTGATATAAAAAGTGACAGTTACTAAATTATGCCAAATCCAGCTATAAAACCTATAGAAACTATTTAATTGCAGTGAAATAAGTGAATAGTCAAATGGAATACTGAGGAATATTTTCTAAAGAAGAAACAATTTAATAAATATTATTTATTCTTTACTGTGTAAACAGTAGGAAAGTTAAACTGCTCATGAATTTCTAAATAGTATATGATTCTGCATGCATATTAAAATAATGAAAAATATTTACAAAATTAGGTGCAAAAGGCAATAACTTTCAAAGAATGTCTAGCCATCTCCAGGGTCAAGTTAGCTAAGGTAGTGATCCAAACCAGCTAGAAAACTGGAGGGCATCAATTTAAATTTTGGTTACCTAAGTGAATTTGTTTTCCAGATTTTTCTTTATCATGAAAAAAAGTGGATGCCACATAACTTAAGGAAAAAAAGTCAGATCTATTTGCTTCCTCTTCCTGTGCTTATGCTTCTTTCCCACCATCCATCCATCCATCCATCCATCCATCCATCCAAACATCCATCCCTTAAAATATCTTGCATATTGTCACATGCCATTCAGCAGTTAATAAATAAATAGTATATATGCCTTTGAATTTATAAAATACAAATTTCAAGCATCATCATTTTGGGATTCAAATATACAAATACATGATGATTAAAGAGTGAATGTTACTATATATATAATGACTGAAAGAAAGAAAGCAGAAAGAACTGGATATCTGAGTTCATAACATGAAGATTTATTGCAACTAGATTAAAAAATGTACTTTTAAAAATAACAACTGACATGAACCAATTTAATATGAGAATTAATATTTTAGCTGAAATTTAAAAAAAAAAAAAAAATACAGCTTCATTGTTTACAAATAATCTGATAATGTGAACATCCAAATAAAAATATTTAAATTTAGACTTGAAAAAACTACAACTATACTTCAAAATATTAAAAAATTGGAGCATTTAAAATTTAATGACACTTACCTAATACATGCACTCAAAGTTACATATCTTCAGACTAGGGGGTAATAAAAAGAACACATCAGCATCCAATATGAAGGCATATCAATTTTTACAAATACATGAAGCCAAAATATCTATTAAAAAGATTAATCTGAAATACACATACACAAAACGACAAAATAAAAAGTTTATAAAAGTCACAAAATATTTAGTATCGAAGGTTTTTATAGCATAGAAAAATTCAAATATAGCAACCGAAGAAACATGTAAAATATTCTATGTTATTATATGTTCATATATATATATATATATATATATATATATATATATACAAATTTTGAACACATCCTAGGTACATGTACATAAAGGATAAAGTGAAATCCATTAAAAAGCAGAGAAGTTCACAAAATCAATTAAATATTAGTTACAAAGTTCTTATAGCCTCAACTTAGATATTCATTTTTTACACTAAATTCCATTCACTTACACAAAAGTAAGATGCATTTCCGGAGAATCTCTCCCATCTTTAGTTGCTCACATAACCGCCATTACTCGAAACTATGGCTGGACAAACAGATGTTTCTGTGGTGGCCTTTGTTGGTGGTTGAAGTAGGAAGTTGCTGAGCTCATCCATAGGAGGAAACTTGAAATTCATTAGGTTTTCATATTAAAAAATAGAGAAAACATAATGAGTTTTCAGTTTCCTCCTATGAATGAGCTCAGCAACTTCCTACTTCAACCAACAGAGGCCACCACAAAAACATCTGTTTGTCCAGTCATAATTTCGAGTAATGGCGGTTATGTGAGCAACTGAAGATGGGAGAGATTCTCCTGAAACGCATCTTACTTTTATGTAAGTTAATGGAATTTAGTGTAAAAAATGAATACCTAAGTTGAGGTTATATTGGCACTCCATTGTCAACAGCTTCGTAAGTATAATATTTATATTCCAAACAAAGTTCTTATCAAACTCTTTATCTAACTATTTGTACATCACTATGACTAAGAAAAGTTATAACAAGAACAAAATCAATCTGTAAGATTAGCCAATGGAGCAATAAACAATATCTCTAAGTGATGTGCATTAATTGAATAACCCTATCATTATTATAATGGAAATAAAAGCAAGAACATTAGGTAATCCATTCATGAAAAAAATAGCTATCTCATGGAGTTGGGAAAAAATTTACCCAAAAAGCAAACTGAAAACTTACAAGAATTTCATTACTAAAACTCCTAAACATAGAGCTAAAATTTCCACCTTCCACTTAATTTTTTAAAATGTATTCTGTTATGTGCTATCATCAAAATCTATGGATTTTTTTACTAAAATATATGTTTAAATAATATTGTATAGATAAATATATGAGTTTAAATTAAGCAATGAAAACATTGCTATTAGAAGTGAAATATTTTTATAAATATAATTTAAAATAAACTAAAAAACTAAAATGTATTAAACTTATAAATATCATGAAAACTATAGAATACTTTTATGGAGCTAAACTTCAAGTGATTACTTCTTATGAATTCCAGTGCAAAATGTACCTGTTCTTAGGCAATTAGCAAGAAAAGTGGCAAAAAACAAGATACATTAAATTCTACAAATTGCAGCACTGAAAGTAATTAAATCTACATTATATTTCTTGGTTTAGCAAGGGTGCTTCTAATTAAGAACTGAAAGACATTAATATTTCTCATAAACATTAACAGTTTGTGGTATGTGGGAGGACCATTATCTTAAAGTTTGAATCCTGCATCCTTTACTTTCGGACAACATTATCCCAAAGCAGGGACAAAAATAGAAGTTCCCTTACCCAAAAATTCCAGCTACATAATAAAGCCTGTAATAACACCTAAATGTGCATAAGATATTGCCATTATACCAACAAAATAGCTATTTTATGTAAAATAATTATAAGCAGCATGTTTTTAAATAAATTATGCAGTAATGAGATTGTTTCTCTGTTTCAGGTGGTTGTACAAATTGCTAATTCTTTCAATTTTTATTGCTCTCACCAATCTTTCTGCCATCCCTTTTGCTACAGGCGTCACATGAGGGCATGTTCCAGATTAATAAAATCTGTGAGAAGGGTGAATATTTTAGATATACTTCGTTTTATGGATTTAAAGTGTAAGCTTAAAAAATTCATGCATGACTGATCTGAAGTACCTACATCACATAATAGGAATAAATATTATTATATTAATTTTATATGTAAGATAGGAAGTTATCTATAGGAAATTTTAATTGAGGTAAAATTTATATATTTATTTGTTCTATTTTTAGGTTTATTTGTATAAAAGTTTCTTGAACATATAATGTATGTATGAAGTGGCAGGTTCCCTAGCATAATTAACAGCAAAAGGTAGCATTGGTTTATGGTGTAAAAGCCTATTGACTCAGCTGTGAATAGCAATAATCACAAGAAAATTATTGTAAAAAAAAAAAATATTTGTGTATTAATGCTGAATATAGTTTTATCCCTCATTTACACTTTTCAAAAGACTGAAAGAATACTGGTGTAAAGTTGGGGAAAGTGTAAATTATGGAAAAACAACTTTTATTACATCTCGCAAATAATTTAAAATATGATGCATATTTTTCTTTCTTGGAATTTGACCCACAAGCTGAAGCACTTAATGCCATGCTTGCTCTGATTTTCATTATTGTGTTCAGCATGCATACAGAGAGCTGCAACTGTAGTGCCAGTGTAACACATGTTCTGTTAAACTAAACAATTTTTATAAGTTTTGAGCCTTCTATTTGGTAATGAATGATGTCATTTCTTTCTTTTTTCCATTTTTCATTGAAAAGTAAACCTAACAATAAAAACAAAAAAGGGGGGTTAACTAATAAATAAACAAAGCAGAAAGAGATTGTGGCCAAATTGCTGAGGGTGTTTGACTGAAACAGATAACATGAACAAAAAAACATAGCAAACAATAGTAAAAGGCAATGAATTAGCAATAATATCATTAACAACTGCAAGAACAAAATCAATTGTAAAGCAGTAACAATGAAACAAAGAATGTTGTGGAAAGTGAATGCAGGAACCTCAAAAAATGCAAAAATATAAATTCATTTGATGGTAAAATTTTATTAAAATCAAATCAAAATAACCTAAATATCAATAACTCTAACAATGTTATTCAGGATCTGGTAGTTTTCCTTGATAATTTTAATTCACTAATTAAGTAAACTTACAAAATTTATTAGCCTAACAATCTTAGAATGGGAATTTTTTAATAAAAATTTTATGATAATTGTTAAATTTACAATTACATTGATACATGCTGAGTATTAGAAATTACCAGGATATTAAACACCTAAAGTACTTATAACATTAAGAAAATACAGATGTGGCTTGATTTATTTCTGAACATTTAAGAGATGAGACTCTCAAATAATACTTTTGTGAGCCGTTCAATCACTAAACTTTTATACAGCTTACCCATAATTTTGCATATTGCCATTGCAAGGAAACATAACCATTTTATATTACCTGTGGTGCCTCAGTAATAAAAACTGGCATTAAACACTTCTCCCATATATCACAATTCCGATTGTTTATCATCCCTATAATATACTGGCTTATGGAAAAATCTCCTCAGAGATCTACTGTACAAGACCAGTTCAATCTTCTTCTCTTCTCATTTGGTACTACAGCCCAAGATAAGTATTGGCCTGCCATGGCAACATTTGCATCCTCTACCTCCATCTTACGACTTCATTTATAGAAGGCAGTATTGCAGGGAGGCATGTGATCAGCATACCCACATCCCACTGGTCACCTTTCATATTGCTTTCTTGATTGGGGAACACCACCTCTCCATCAGGCAGCTTACAAATTGTCCTCAGCAGACTGGGTGGACGCTGTTCCATAAAATTCTTAAGTAGGTACTGGGAATCAAACCTAGGCCTCCCAGCCAGCAGTCAGCAATGCTAACCTCTAAATCAAGGAGGTGATCAGACCAGTTCAATATAATTGGCAAATAAAATTAACACCTTTAGCATATGCCATTACTTTTTAATTTTCTTGTCCTTCTACTACCCCCTTCTTCATCTTTCAGAGAAATATACTCTTCAGTGCAATAATCATAAGCACTGTTCCCCACTTATCATATCTAGCATTTTGCACAATATCAGTAACTTCATATAGGCCTTCATCATAGATTGACAAAAATAATTATTTTACTGAAATTAATCTTTCTTGGCAGTATAATGTTTATTACATTATATGATTTATGCACATTTAAAGTTTTCCTGACATACAGTATAATGCTTATTAGATTTTATTAAAAATCATTCTGACATAATCTTAATATCAACTACTCTTCAGAAAATCTTTTGGCACTAAAAGTAAACTTAATTTGGTCTAAAATTAACATAATATAAAAGGCTTAAAGATACATAAATTGTTATGCTAAATAAATATTCACTTCAATGGTCAGTAAGTGCCTAATTGACACAAAAACTAATTTAAAGAAGTTATATTGTAATACAATATCCATTTTTATAAAGCTGTGTAACATGTTTGTATAGATTTCATATTATCCTACATCTCTCAACTTCAAGGATAAGTAACTGGAGCCAATCAGAAATGGATAGAGTCTTGCATTGTATCAGGAATTGCTTATTTCTTAGCACCATTTATTGCATGTGTGTTTATACATTAATGAAAAATAAAACAATGAAAAACAAAGATCAAAATAATCAATACAATTGATTATAATTTCAAACATTCAGTAATTGTATAATATATAATACAATTACCTAAGTGATATGTGACTGCTCTTCTATGATTTTCTCAGTTGGAAAGTTTACAGTAACAATAGCCATATTTAATATGAATATGAATTTTATTTCTCATACACCAACACACACAAAAAATTAACAAAATGAACATAAATAAAGAAAAAAAGATATTAATTGTAAATATAACTATTACAATCAGTGCCTTTGGCAATTACAGAAGGAACTACAATTTATTCCAATTTGATTAGCTCATTCCCCCGATCCCAGTTCTTCAGCAGCTACCAGGGGACCAGGCTCCAATTCAACCAAAGAACCCTATGCTATAAATAATTTATACATTCAATATAATATTAAATTACATTTAATGCAATAATGAACCATTCTTCTTTTCCAATTTAACCCAGTCAGCTAAATTTCTATCCTTGAGAGTTGCTTATTCCTTTGAAACTTATACACAAACAAACAAGTAAACATAAAAACCAAATGACTAATTCTCCTTTCCATATTCTCAGTTCATGTATACTTACTACTATTAACAAACTTATAAATTTCCCACTTGCTTACGCTGACATTATGGAGTTGCATTTCTTCCATACCCCATTACGATTAACCCCAGGTTGAGCATGTAATGGGAATCTATATTCACTCCTAAATAGTGTTATTGTCAGCATTGTTAAATCCATTTATCTTACCCACCATCCACAATAATTTTTTTTTTCCACCTTGCTTATGTACTTTCCCATTTCCTTAATATTTTCATCTGATTTTAAATAAAAAATTCTTCTGCCTCTTATTTTATTTTGGTAAATATTCTTACTTTTGTAATAGGAACTGTTTCCTCCAAAACTTGGTTTCTTTATATTCTAATATACAATACCAAGTACATAGGACATATCCCCTTAATATATCCATTTTTATTTCACCTAAGTATGTTATCCCTGTTTTAAACCATGCCAGTCCTTCCTTCCTGCCTTATCACAGATTTCAATATATCTTTCTCTCCTACACATATTTTTTAGTGTGCTACATAATTTCAGAAATTTTTTAGCATTAAGATTTGCCCATATTTTATGTTTTTCAAGATCCTCAATTCTTATTATTACACCTCTTCCCAAAATCCTTTTCCCAATCTTTCTCCCTCATACTGTATTGATCCAATGTCCAATTCTTGTGGAATATTTTGAATTTTAGATACCCAAGTTTCCCTCCCCTTAATTTTTCCTTGTTCTATCAAACAATGATTAATGATATCCACCTCTTCTAGTCTCTCTATTCTATACCAATATTTCAATACTTTTTCTATAACCTTGCTTTTATAGCCCAATCTTCCCTAGTTCCATTAGAGCACCCTCATTAGGTGAAAATCTAGGTAAGCCTAGAATAATTCTACAAAGTAGTTTATTCATTGCATTAATCCCTTTTCATATACCATCTGACCCAAATTTATATTCCATACATTATTCAGCTCTCCACTGTTGAAACATATATTCTCTCTATACATTTTACTAGCATATTTGGTATTTTATTTACACAAGATGTAATTACACTCAAGGCTAATTTCCTTCTGATACTGTTTTTCTTTTTTGATTAATCCATTTCCCAATACTAGATAATCTAACACCCAGATAATTAATTTTCTTGATGTCAATTTCTCTGCCCTCCCAGCACCAGTTTTTTTTTTTTTTAATTTGAAGCTTTCTTTCATTACCATAATCTTAAATTTATTTTTATTTATCTTGAGCCCCCATTCTCTACAAAATGTGCCTATAGCTTCTAGTGATTGTTTAAAGCATACATTTGTTAAGGAACCTGTTACCAAATCATATGTAAAGAGCAGACCGAGTATGTATATATTATTTATAGTTGCCAAATACACATTACTTTTACTAATGTGTCTAGAGCATCATCAATAAATCGATTGAAGAGAACTGGACTTAATTTACATCCTTGTCTTAGGCCTACATTATTTGATATTTTATCTGTAACTCTCATCCTTTCATATTTAAAACAAAACTTGCTTTCCTTGTGAATATTTTGAATTATCTTTATAAAATTTGAAGGAGGTTATAGCTGGGGTGTTTGGAGATTGGTGACTGGCAACTGAAATCAGACTGTATGGGGATGCGGTTAATTAATTTATGACAGCCGATCGCAGATCTCGCTACAGCTGCTGCAGACCACCAACTGTTCCTCCATGAGACCTTCTCCAGGGTGCTCCGCTGCATTTTGGAAGCTGAAAGTTTGCTAGGACTAAGTGAAAGGGAATTAAAAGTTGACAACGATGAAAAATAACGCCTCTTTATTACACTGGGTGGCGTAGTTTATAATATTACATGTGCATACATTGGCGTCCTGCGTCGGACCACTGTGAAGCGATAGTTTGGCAAACATGAGTTCCTGTTATGTTCCACTAGTTAAAAGCTGTATTTTCAGAAAAGACTGCTATAGTAAGGTTACATCGCTGCACTATTATTCGCTCGGACAGCTCGAATAAAGATTGCTGTACAATTCTGCGTGTTACTGATGTTAACGCCGCGGACTTAGGCCGCTCTTCCACTTACTACCTGGCGGCGTTGATGTGCTGACACTGCCCAAGACTGACGAGAGTGCCCAGAGATGCATCAACCGCACGGGCTGGTGCATTGATGATCCCAAAGACAGCCCTGCCACGTGGGAGTCGGGTCCTTATATAAATAAAAATTTGTGCTGTGACGACACAACTGAAGCCCAGTTTCACGCTCGTTTTATGTCAGACTCTCCCATAGGCTTTTATTGATGTCATGGAGCTCTCATATTATTCGGCACGAAATTTTGTTCACTGTACCAGCCACGCCATTCGTCTTGTTTGATTTCAAGCAGTGAGCGTCCGTTAATGCCATCGACCCTTGAATGCACTCCTGTTGCCTTCACCACGAAAACTAGCTGACTTCTATGCCTGAGGCGTAAGTAAGCCTTCACTCACTGCATTCCTGAAGGATTTAGTATCTATTGTATGACTTTCAAAATGCTGGCCTTACCATGGTCCGAGAGAGACTCGAGTTCTTCCTTAACATTTGCTATGCTATTAGTATTATTACTTAAATTTTATTAAAATTACACATAGCTACATTATGATCACTCTTAATCTCTATACATTCTTAAATCTAAATATGCGGCGGATTGGGTCATCGAAGTCCCTTCAATGAGAAGGCACAACATACCTCAAGTAATAACATAGTTGTTGATTTAAAATTACGCCTGTTAATTACTCTATAACTGATGGGGAGTCAGGGACAGCTACAAATTCTGACTTACTCCTTTCTTTCTCAGTTTGATTCAAAATGCTTCTCTAGAAATTGTGCGAAAAGCTTTTTCTAGGTTAAAAACGAACAGATTCTATTTCTTTTGTTATTAAGATATTTATCGACTAATGTTCTAATTATAAAAATATTGCCAACTGTTCTTTTACCATTCCTAAAGTCTGATTGGAATACTGAAATTTTCTTTTCTATCTCCTCCCATTTTTGTATCGGCTGTGAAAGCCATTCGTGTATTCTTTTTGCTAACACTCCAGTGAAGACTTTCCCAATAATTGAAAGTAAATTAATTCCTGTATTATTTGCTGGGTTCCTAATATCTCCTTTACCTTTATAAAAAGGTGTTTTAATTCCCAATCTCCAATTATTTTGGTATATTTCCTTCTTCAAAGATTAAGTTTATTAATCCCCCCAATATATTTAATCGGTTCAGGTCTTCTACCCAAACCCATATTCCACTGGTATTCCATCTATTCCACATTCTTTGTTGGGTTTTAACATTTTGATTTGTTTCAATACTTCATTTGAAGTAATTTTGCTATGTAACAAGTCTATTTTCCATATATTATCAATATTCAAATTATCTTGCATAACAAAAGTTTTTACTCCCAAAAGACCTTGAAAAATTTTATACCACTCTGTTGGTGATACTGCATTATCCCTTCACTTTCTTTTGCACATTTTACATATCATTGTCCAATTGTCTTTTTATCATTATTCTTTGCTGCCTCATTCAACTTCTGGCTAAGTTTTTCTCCCCATTTTTCCTTTTTTTCATCTAAAAGGCACCTTATCCCCATCTTTCTATAAGATAATTGTCCCTATCTGTCTCCTCTCCTGTTTGTCTCCAGCGTTTTAGCTCTATCTGTACCCTTCTTGTTGTTTCTGAACATTCTTTATTGTGCCAGCTATCATTTACTTTTAGCCTCCCCTTATACACTTTCATCTTGTTTCCTGCTCTTTTGATGGCCTCATCTACACTAAAAATACATTTTTCACTTTTCTATCCTCTAATGATGCTGACAAATATCTTTCCCCATACATTCCATTTCTTGATTTAGCTTTGTATGGAACATTTCACTTTAATTATTTTTCCATCTGTATTGTTTTAATTGGATACCTAACCTGAAATTTTGTCCCCTCCTACTATCTTCTATCATTTGGATCTCCATTCTTAATGGGAAGTGATTACTTGCATTTATCATATCCATAATCTCAAAACCTACTATATATCATTCCAGACCTAAGATACACAACATACAATCTATAACACTTTGTCCAGTTTTGTTTACAAAAATGAATTCTTCCCCCCTCATCTTTCTCTTTTACACTATTGGACATTAAAAAGTTATTCTCTTCATGGTACTGTATTAATTTTTTGCCCTCATTATTGAAAATTTCATCATTGCTACAACACTTCTTTAACTTTGTTTCTATTGGGCCCCAAGCATTGAAATCTACCCTAATCTGTTCTCCCCTATTCTTGCATTTAGATCCCCCACAAACATTAATTCAATACATGTATATTTGTGCTGTAATTCTTCAATGTTTTGTCTCAATTTAATGAACAAATTTGAATCATAAAGACTTGAAGAACTAGGTGGATTATAAACAATTCCTAGACACACTTGTATACTCCTTACACATAGATCACTGAATATACACCACAGCATATTCACACGTCCTAAATCCTTTTCAACCTTAATTTTAAAACTTTTACCTATTCTTACAAATAACCCTTTGCCACCAGACACCCGAACATTTCCTTTAACTTTCACCCCCTTTTTTCCCATAATAATAATACCCAGTGACATTGATAACAGAATCCTTTAATATCCAAATTTCGAGCACTGCTAACACATATGCCCACTTGATTATCTGATGAATGTCACCATTTCATATTTTCGCTATTAATCTTTCAATATTCCAGCATACTATAAATAAAGTATCACTCCCTGTACTAAATCGTTTCTCACAGACCTATAGTGCTTCAGCTTCGTTTTTCTTCTTGTTAGTTTCGCCTATTTATCTGACGCGACTCTTCGCTCTTATACTTGCGCAATACTTCCCCTAGGTGTGGAAACTACACTAACTCTTACTCTCTTCACATGTCCAATCACCGCCACGGGTGGCCGAGGTTGTTAAGGCATGGACTCGTGAGCGGGAGGTCTGCGGTTCGAATCCCGCCAGGACCGTCCTCCCTGACTGGGGTTTTTTCCAGGTTTTCCTCAGTCTTCATAACTGGTAAATGCCGGGGAGGTACCTAAACTTAGGCCTGGAACGCTTCCTTCCTTAAATAAAAATCCTTTCCCAATATATCATTTCATCTCATGTATGATCAGTGTCCACCGCCTGTGGTGCCTCAGTAGTAAAAACGGGCGTTAAACACTACTCAAAAAAAAAAAAAAAAAAACATGTCCAAGCCAGCTGTAAGCACCTAGCGCTTCTCATTTGGCCTCCTCGCGCAGCTGTTGTGGATACTATAATGCGCCCTGGTGGTGTCATCAGCTGTTGATCTTTCCCCTTCTCTCGTTTTCCGCCACCACCTTGGTTTCTTGGACTTTGATTCTCGCTGCTGGCTGAGGCCACAATTATCGTATTTCATCCATTCATGTCATGTTCCTTTCCGTTTATGAAAAGATTCAACCGCCTAACGTAGGCAACCTTGCCTTCTCTGGCTTTTTTCATTTGCTTCAATAAAGTGTCTCTAAATTCCCCTTTTTCTTACCCATAATCTTGCTCGATCAATATATTTGTACCCCTAAGTTTTTTTTTTTTTTTTGTGTACTTTTCAGCACTATTCATTTAATTTTCACAGTGGTACACTTGACAAGTATCGGCCTCGATGTAACTCCTTTCTACCTATTCTAAAGGAGTCACATATTTCCCAGCTCTGTAGTTGGATTCCCAACATTTCCTTAAAATTTTCTTCAACCTCTTGTGAAGTTCTGTATTTTTTTTATATTCCAAAAATGATAATGTTTGCTTTTCTGTTATTTGCCTCGGCTTTTTTTTTTTTTCATCCTCATCCTTCCGTCATGATTCGCGGGATCGTGTTCCACTCTTTGTTCATAACTTGTAAAAAAACAATCTCTCTTATATCCTCGATAAATGTACTTATTCTCGTATTGAGCCTCTTATCCATATTTCCCAAATCAATAATTCCTTTGATATTCTCTTTACCATTTCGACGACCTGTTCCATATCCGACCAGGGATTTGGTTCAACTCCGCCGATCATTATTAACGCCAACACAAAGCCGTAGCAAATCATGGTTGTTTGATCATTAGAGTCATTTTATCGAGCCTTAATTGTCCTTTTATTAAAGAAGACAATTCTGGCGCGAAATATTTTTGTCGATATACCCATCTACCTAATGCACACAAAGCGCGTGTACAGACGTCCCGTCTTCGATGAGCTTCCGCTTGCTAAGTAAGTGCTTGGTAGCTCTGTTCAGGCTTTGTTGTGAATGATTCCCCTTCAACTTCCAGTGACTCAGCTTTACCATGTTTTTGAGTGTTTTATATAGATGATGTCTGTCACATTCAGGTGACAGACTTCATTTATATGGAATACATCTGTCATCTGTGTGTGCATTCTTTGAGCCAGTCTTGGGTGCCCTGCTCTTCTTCTTCTTCTTCTTCTTCTTCTGGCCTTCACTTTGGCTTTAAGAGATGGCTTTCTCTGTTGAAGGTTTCTTGACATTTGTCCTGTACAATTTGACTGTGGCCTCATTAAAATATTTATCACATTCCTATGTTCCTTGGCTTTGGAGTAATTCCTCAAGTTTAGACAGTGCATTTCCACTCTTTTCTTCTTCTGAGGTTTGACCTTGAAGCACTGTCCTTGATGTACCAACAAAGTACAGTTACATAAGTTGTACTTTAGAAGATACTAATTTTGTCTCCTTGACCTCAAGATTTAGATAGTAGCTGCAACTTTGACTGGAGTAGATATTATTGAGTCCTTAACATTATGTTGGTTCTCAGAATTATTTTATTTAGGAAAATTTAAAAATGAAATTGCATAATAAAATTAGAGTTATTTTAGTTCCGTGAGAAACTGGAGAAAAATATTCCAGCCTGAGATGAATCCTGCAAGCCTGGTTGGTACTCTGTAATATTCCCTGGTATTCCAGAGGCTTCATTAATGACACATAATCCCTTAAGCATGTATCCCTTTATGCTTAGGGTTGGGCTGAAAGATGAGGCACTAAATAGGAAAAACAAATTGGCCAAGATGGATCAAAAGGGAAAGATAAAAAGAGAATAAAGATGACACAAGTTAGTATAAGAAATGTCAATCTAAAAAGTATCTAATAAGCATAAAGAAGGAAGAATTAGGGCCCCAAGTAGGTTGACTGCAGTGCTAAAACCGCAGGACATTAGGGTTACTACATCCATGTGCCAAATGCTGGAGTTAATAATTAACATATAAAATAAATGCATTATATATCTATGGAATCATAGCTTTCACCCTAAGATTCAAAATTTCTTTTGGAGTACCATAAGGTCCACATGGCTTTTTATTTTCTAGTTTTAATATTCTGTTTATAGCTACTTTAGCAGTTATTTCAAAAAATTTATTTGCACTAACTTTTGCAAAATCTGTATTGCCTCTTTTAAAACTGGAAGTCAAAAGGGAGCTAAGCAAATCTGCCTTTTTTTATTTGTAATAATACTCCGATCTTTGTCTAGCAATATGTCAACATCTCCATCTATCCCTTGCACCAATATTATAAGATACACACTTGTGAATTGCTTCTAATGTAATGTGCATATTTTTATTTTAAACTTCAAAATGATAAAGCTACTTATTAGAAAATAACCATATTGCACTTGAAAAAGAATCTGCAACCCTAGAACACTCTACTGATAAAAAAACTTAGTTATTTTCTCACATGACACATGATTTCACCTTCTGATGTTCTAACAACTAAGTTATTTTTGTTTCACTCTTCACCATCTGAGTCTACCCTTTATCCCAGACCAAGCTATTTATATGTACCTGAGCTACTGACTTTTATAAATAACCTTCTTGTTTAAAAAAATGAATATTTTAATCCCATCTACACTGTTCTTTGATTTTAACTGCTCAGAGCTTTTTTTTTTCCTAATAATTTGTGTGAAATTTAATAATTTATATCATTTATAGGCATAGAATATCTTAAAACTTAATATTTTACTGTGATGTGCCATTTCTACACCTATCATTTCTATCTTCTCAAAAGATGGAATTTATGAAGTTTTGGAAAAATTTAATTAAATATTCATTTATTCGTTTGCATTTGTTCACTATCCATGGAATTCATATATTCACTTTTCAGTTAAAATAACAAGCATGTCAAATTTCTGTATGTTATGTAACAGAAATACTAACGATAAATCTAATTATAAATTGAGTTTAAATGCAGTAATATTGTGTAATGCCCAGAATTCATTAAAAACCAGTATATTTCTTTAATTTTTTTTTAATGTCCAAAGGGAAACTATGTAACAGTCTTTTACCATAAAATGGTACCCCTTATCTTCAGAATATAAAATCTTCCATTTTTATGAAGATATGAGTTTTAATGTGATACTATACTTTTTTTTTTTTTTTTTTTTTTTTTTGTATCTTCAACTATAGATATATGGAGAGGAGTTTGGAGTAATGGAAGAAGATGCAGAAAAGCAACACCGAGAGGACACAAAGAAAGAGAAAACACGAGGGAGGAAAGTTTCAGACCAAGCAAGTACGCAGGCATCTCCAATAAGGCGTAAAGATAGCATGGGCAGAAAAGATAGGTATGTACTTTTAAAAATTGTAACAAAATGTTATTTGAGATAAATAAAAAAGATCTGGGTTTAGGCTAAACACTTAAAAATGTCCAGTTAATGCTAATGAAAATGATAGCTCTGTCATTAACTATAGATATTGCTGACATTAAGAAGTTTCAACCAGTATGATGGAAGGCAATAAATTCTATAATGATATAATTCCTTATATGAAGCAAATAATCTGCCCAGTGCGACTCCATATTGTGTTAGCTTTGGGAGTCTGGGCTGCTTGATTTTCAGGCTTTTGGGGACAAATTCAGCTGTGATTCAGTATACAGTGGTATTGATTATTACTATGGTCACACTGGCTTTGTGCAATATTCTTACTTTCCGTATGAGCACAGGGCAGTTTGGTTTTGTGCTAAATGACAAAGCTACAGACACATTGTTTCCTATCAGCATGTGACAGACAGTATATTTTATGCTATATGCATACTCTAAAGACACATTCTTACATTATGCAAATTTTTATTTTCTTAAATATCAGCACATGGCAGTTTAGATTTGTGCTCAAGGCATAGATATAAATATGTTTTTTGTTTCCTGCATCAGCATGTTGCAGTTTGTTCCATGTTCTATGCATATGCTATGAACACATTTTTGCTTTATGCATGTTTTTGACAATAATGTCTTCAAAAAGAATCACATCCTGGTTTGCTGCTGCACCAACAAAGAAACTCTAAACAAAAGCATATGGGCAAGCATCAGAGATTGTTGAAACCTCCAACTGTCTGAAACCAATTCAAATTTATTATAATGACCATCTTCCATGCTACAAAATGTTCCTGATATGACACCAAAAAATGTGATAACATATGACCTTGGTCATTTTATTTGGTCATTAGATATAAGAAACAAATTTGTCAAAAACAATGAATGACTGATTTTTAAGAAAGGTAATCTGGGGTGCTCTATAAGCAGCAGAGCAGATACTGCAGGTATTTATAGAATTATTAGTATGAACACTTTAAGAGTATGAGTGAATGGCCAAGTTTCATTTAATAGCAAAAGCCAGTAGTAGCAATTCAACATCTGAGAAAAAAAAATTGGGAGCATAAAGAAAGCATGGGCAACAGAACTTCATTCAGAATTCTGAAGCAAGGTAAGCAAACAAAAGCTACAAACAATATGCTTAAAGGCATTAAGTTCAGAAACAGAAGTAACATATAGAATGTTCCACATGGCATACAATGTAGCAAAGAAAATCCAGTTATTTTGCAATTTTGGAGATTAAATCAATTTTCAAGAAATGAATGGAATTGATTGGCAGAATCCTTCATTCTACTAACACTTATATAAATATTGTGAATTATATTACTACAGATATAAGAAAATTTTAGTAAGGAAGATAATTGACTAAAGAATAAAGTTGCTTCATCTGATGATTGATGAAGCCACAGCTGTGAGCCAGAAATCTGTATTATTGTGTATCTCTGTGCCTCAATTTATGGGAGCCTGTTAATTGCTTCATTGACTTTATTAAACTGAAAACTGTTCCATCAAATAGAATATTCTAAACTTGTTAGTTAAATTAGAAGAACTTGGCATTACCAAAAATTCCTTCACTTGATTGCATCAACTTGGGTTAGAACTCTTGTCATGTTTGGATCAAGGGGTGGAGTCTGCAAGATCTTGAAAGACAAGTTTTCTCCAATTATTTTTGGCAATATGCCAGTCATAGGTTGGATCTGTTATTTCTTGATGCCATAAAGAAATTTTAAGCATGAACAGATTCAAAAGCTTCATTAACAAACTGTATGTCTCTTACCATGCATCTCCAAAGAATGTAAGAGAAATTATGATGTTTGTGTATCCTTTTTGGAAGATAAGCTGAAATATCTGTGGAACTAGTCTTCACAACAGAGAGAAAGCTGCTTATCCAGTAATTTCACGCAGAGAGTTTTATAGAATCCTCAAGAATTCCTTAACAAGAAGACTTCTAATGAGGATCTGAAATTGCCAAGATGTGCCAGTGTACTTGACCCTAAGAAATGACCTACAGGAACTGAAAAAATATTCTTTATTGAGAGGAAAAAAGCTACCAACTATACCACACACTTTAGATTTGTGAAAGAGAAACTGCATAGTATATGTGAGCACATATGAGCAAATATAAAGTCTTCACATGAGGTTCTTTAAAATGTTGCAAACTAAAGAAGCATTCTCAAAACCATTCCTATATCTTCAAAGAATGTGAGAGAGGCTTTTCCCAGATGAACCTCATAATGGCAACAGAGAAGGTAGCTCTGCATGTCAACATGGTAGGCAATATGCTCTTCATTAGATTGTTGAACCTCCATTAATATCCTTTAACCTCCAAATATATATCAAATCTTGGCTTCTTCAATGATATCATTCTGCTATGGATAGCAACAGTAAGGTATGCAACAGGGAAAAAAGAAACATCTGGCATGTCAGAAGTGTCAAAGATTTTTTAATTGTTGATGGTGGTACTTCAAGCAGACTCCTGGTTATACTTTAGGTTGGTGAATCAGGGTATGTGTGTTCCAAGAAGAATAAAGGTTCTTTGCAGAATTGCAGAAATCTTTCTTTTTTTTCTTTTTTCTTTTTCTTTTTCTTTCTTTTTTTTTTTTTTGCTTCATCTACCCAATCCATATATTGAAACTGTTCCAGCTTCATCATTTTTACCAACTTTGTATTCCTATCTTGTACAAGTATGGACAAATATTTTTTTCAGAATTTATTTATTGCTGTTTGTAGCATGTAGCAAAAGGCCTTGATGTATGCTACATCTCTAACTGTTGTTGGTGTATGCATGGGTCTGTCTTTATTCTTATGTGCACAAAGAGCCAAGTCATATTCACTTGTAATTTTCTTAGTACAAATAAAAACATTATGTGCACAATTCTGTTATTACTTTATAAGTCACCAGCAATCTTGCTATTTTGTTACTAATGATTATCCTTACCCAGTTTGTAATTATAAAATAAAATATAGTATTTTATAAAAGTTTGGATCTATAATCAGGCCTACTCTGTAGAATAAGTTATTATCTGTGTTTTGTTGAGGGAAAGAGTTCCAGTACGTGTGTTGTGCGTGCATGTTTGCATTTAAGTATGAAAGAAGCAAAGCAAAGAGTCTTAGAAAAAGTAAAATACATATTATATTATTAAGATTGTAAAAAAGGAATAAATCAAAAGAAGAATGGAAAATAATACAATCTTGTTATAAAATGTATGTTGTAAACCAGTAATTGAGCAATTGAACTGACTATTTTAGAAGCATATAAATGGCAAAGAGAGTGATGAGAGAATTAAACTCACTCAAGAATTAGTCATGAACTTATTGAAATACTGGGTAGTGACATAAATGAAGCAGAGTTAACTTCTCAAGTCAAAGAAAGAAAAAGTAATAAGGCAGGGGGGAACTATGGTAAGTTATTATCTGAATTCCTTGAAGAATGATGTATTGGCAAAAAAGAAGTTCAGGTATTACCCATACTATTTAATTCAAACAGAGAGAGGATACATTTCAGGGTATTGGGGAAATGCTATTATTCATCCAATTTACAAAGGAAAGAGGAATATAGATAATCCAAATAGTTATACTGATATGACTCTTGTCAAATGAGGGGAAAGTATTTACCGCTATCGTAGCTAACTGATTGTAAAAATAGATTGAAGAATATAATATAATGTGTTATTTTTCCTTCATGGCACTGCTCCATGTGTAACAGCCTTTTGATCAGCTCAAATTGATATCATGGTGAATGGGAGTCAGAAAGTTCACAGCTATGTTTATCACGTAAGTTATTACTAACATTTAAACACTTTAAAGGTACATTTATTCACCATTATCAAGAAAGAATATGCTGAAAGTGCCTCCCTTCATTTTCCATACATTTCTGGTATTGGTTTATGAAATTAACCATTGCCCTTTGCAGTTTTCTCTGGCAAATGGAAGAAATTTCTTCGTATATGTTATTTTTAGTTCATCTAATGTATGTGTGTGTATTTGTCTTGTGTACTTTTTCCTTTAATGTGCCCCATAGATAAAAAATAGCAGGTTGTTAAATCAGGGGACCATATGATGGTAGTGATGACTCTATCATTGAATGTTTCATTAATTGCATACAAATATACATGGGCTGTATGTTTTGTTGCAGAGTGCTGTTGAAAAGTTGAGAACCTATGTTCTCTCACAATTAATTCATAGAAAAAGGGGTTCCAAAATATTTTGCAAATACCTATTATTATTAAATGTTTCTTATAAATAAAAGTCCTATTACTTTTTTGCTGCTAATGGCATACCACACTACTAACTTTTGATCATACAGGGGTACCTTGTGAAGTAGATTAGGCCTCTTTGAACTCTTAGTATCAATTGAATTGTGAGTTATATTCACTTTGATGGAATCAAGACTTGTCCATAAATAAAATTAGATTAAGGTCAATTTCTCCATCATGTACAATATTAAAAATCTTTTCACAAAATCTACTCTTGGATGCAGAGTCACCTGGTTTATATTCTTGCATTATAGTAATTTTATAGGGTTTTAACTGCAGTAGCTTGTAGTAATTTGAACAGAGGAAAAGGAAACTCCTGCTTGCTTAAAAAAGATGTCAAAGTAATATTTAGAACAATGTTTCAGAGCATGTCCAATGTTATCTAATGTTTCTTCTACAAGTACTGAATGTTGCTGTGTACACATTTTATCAAAGTAGTACTTCCTGTTTAATTAAATTTATTTATCAATCTGTGAATCAGACTTCAACTTGGAAGTTGAATATCAGGGAATTTCTCTTGAAACAATCTCCATACATCACGAGCCCAATTTTGTATACATGTAAGTATCATAAATACTCTTTTGGGAATGGAATACCAGAATTTAGTCATATTAACATAATTAATACACTGTATTATGTAGCCTAATAATACTTAAAACACTGTCACACAACACACATCCATACATTCCTACAGTTAAATTCATACTGACCTTTCCTCTGGCTTCCCAAACAGCTTTCAAGCATGGCAACAAGACAAGAACTGCAGAGCTTGGCTAATTGCACATTGAGAGGTCACATGAAGAAATAATCACCCTATTAGAATTTATTAAATATGTTAATATAAAATGTGTTTCTGGAAGAAAAGGATAGTTTAACACCCACTTTTACTACTGAGGCACCACAGGCGGTGAACACTGATGATGCATGAAATGAAATATTTGGAAAGGATTTTTTAAGGAAAGAAATGTTTCAGACCTAAATATAGGTACCTCCCCAGCATTTGCCATTTATGAGTATTGAGGAAAACCTGTAAAAAAACCCAGTCAGGTAGGATGGTTCTGGTAGGATTCGAACCCCAAATCTGTTGCTCACATGTTTGCACCTTAACGATCTCGGCCAAGGTGCTGTGAAGAGAAGTTGTATATGGTATATATTCACTTAGAAAAAACTTACACTAATGTTGAAAAAATAATTTTTTGTACAGACTGCAACTAAAAGGGTCAGCAGTGAAATTATTATGATCTTGTCTTTCTTGTTTAAGGAAAATACGTTTTGTATAAAGATTACAGAAGAAGAATTAAGAGAAGACGTTCAGTCAAAAAGGGATTAAGACTAGGTTGCAAGTTGATGTTAGTCAGTTTGTACATACATGGTATATTAACAAGAATTAGATATAAAAATAACCAATTACCAATTATAAATTATATTGAAATACCTGGAATGCTATTAGCAGATGACTGTAGAGGTGGGAGCTTTTACAGTAAAAGGCTCGAATTCAGCAATAAATGAAATCTATGAATACAGCAGGGATGGGGACTGAAAGTAAATTGAATAAAATTATAAAGTAATGTGTGAATATCTTTGTTTGGGAATTAAATATTAATGGAGGAATAATAGAGAAATAGAAAGAGACAAGACATGCTCAAGGTAAAGGTAACTGTATTATGTCAGTAACCAAAGAAAATTATTTATAAGGCTCCAGATATAGATGTTAAGTAGTTAATAAATTTATAATGCTATATTGGAAGCACACATGTTACATGGTATAGAAAAATGAGTACTTGAAGATGGATAGTGGTGTATAGAAGCTTTTATAGAGTAGTTTTGAGGCTGTTGTTGTCTACAGTGAGATAAGTGGTCTAAATAGAGATTGGACAGTAGTTAGGAAAGAAAGGATTATCAAAGAAAGAGATCAAAAATATTGGTACAGAATTTTGAAACAAGAAGAGTAAACTGTATTTAAGGAATGTCTGAAAATCAAGAAAATGCTTACAAAATTCATGGATGGGTAAAGGCATTACACAGTAACTTATAAATAAATGATTAAGGATAATTATTGGCATTAAGGATATTTAATGTCAAAGGTTTTTAGGAAAGAAGCAAGGAAGCAACTTGAAGATATGGAGATTCAAAAGCTGATGGGAAATCTAACTGGAAGGAAATCATTAACATTTTATATAATAATAAAACAAAATTGGGAAAAGATACATTGATTCAACTAGCAAAGAAGAAATAGAGAAATTGGTATGGATAAGAACAGGTGTATGGAAACTGAAAGGAATGAGAAGTGGTCTTGAACATGGTGTGTGTCCATTATGTGAGAGGAGGATGCAGAGCATGTAATATTTTATTGCAAAGGAAGGGTGGAGAGATGAATTTATTGACATAAAATGGGATAATATGGATAAACAACTGCAATTAGAGTGATGTACAAAAAGATTGCAATAGACTAGGCCAATTTCTTTATAAATTCAAAAGTAAGTGGATATGGACAGTTAATAGGAAAAGTAAAGAAAGCTCAAGTTTTGAAAATGTTGTTTACAGAAGATATTAGCTGGTTGGTAATATAAACATGCATGAATTTGTAGTTTATAAACATATTAGCTTGGAAAATCAGCTAAACTAAAATTTGCATCTAAAGAAATGTGACTTATAAAGATTAATTTAAATATTTGCTTTAAAAGCACTGGTTGAGAATTATTAAGTATGTAAAAGTATGTATAATAATTTTCAAAGGGCTCACCTGTAAAGTGGCCAGGGCCAAAACCAGGTGGAGATAATGTGTAATTATGTTCAGACTCAATAAATTCAATTTAAAATATTAAATGGAATTATTCAGCATTAAGCAGAATATAGCAATAGGGTGTGCTCATTGCCATTCAATTAAAATAATGAAACCTAAATTAACCTATGAGAAACTTAAGAAAAGGTATATGAGATTGAAAAAATGCAATTACTTAATTACCAAAATTTATAATTTAGGATAAACTACTATTTAAATATTACTTAGGTAGCTACAAACAATGTAATGGTAATATATCCTATTAGAATTTATTAAACATTTCATATACACTCCACTTACTTATACAGTATTAGAACATGTTTTCAGGACAATTGTTCTCATCTCCAGTTGTTGACAAACTAATCAATATAGTGACTGGATAATTTGTATTTTAGAAGCACAAAAATTGAAATAAAGTGTTTTTGAAATTACAAATTAGAAGGAAAAATATTGCGGCTAATATTAACTTCCTGAAACTTTGCCTAAGTTACCCCAAACTTCATATGGAAAACAATTAAAATAGATAATAACAGTGCACATGAAATAGCAGCAGAGAAATGTGTAATTGAAATAGAGAAAACATTTCAATATAAAAAGTCAAATATAATTGATTTAAGAATCCATGGATTGTACTTAAAATTTTCAAAGTCATTAGGATTCCAAATTTGGGAAAATTTACAATAGCAAGAATCATAAACTTAAAAATCTGTGCAATTTACATATGTATTAAGCCAACACTTTATTAACACATGCATACCAACAGAAGAAAATATATTAACCTCTCATACACCACCTTTTCTAACAAAGGAATTACATTTTTAAACAAAGGCCTCAAAACCTATGTGGAATTTTTCGAAAATAAAATATGACTATATTGCAAATATTGATATAGCCACCAACCTAAAAAATCAGAAGATATACAAAAATTACAGAAATAAATTAAAACAGCTAAAAGATAAACTGCTGATATATATATATATATATAAAGGCAGATAAAGGAAATAAAATATCCATTTTGGACAAAAATGGTTACATAAAGTGAGTGGAAATTTTATTAAAGGGGAAGACTACAAACCAAATGAAATGAATCCTTTCAATAGTTGCAATAAAAATATAACAAAATCACTGAAGAAAGTTAAAATATTATCCACAACTGAAAAACAGGGAGTTACACAAAGCAATCCAGTACTACTTAGACTTTATGGGCTCCCTAAATTCCATAAAAATACTATCATGAAATTATTAACAATATCAATTCAGCCACATATAAAATAGCTAAAGCATTAAATAACAATTTCAACCATTTTAAAATTTTCAAAACTTGGGCATTAAAAATTCATTTGATTTAGTTGAAAAACTTCAAAATATCAGATTTGCAATAGGAGATATAATGTTGTTTTTCGATGTAAAAGCCTAATTTCCAAGTATCACCATAGAAAATCATAAGCAAATGTTAAGGAAATGGTTAACCTCCTTAAATTTACAAATGGAAGAAATAGAAAACTTACTAACATGTGATTTCAGCAAAATTCTGCAGTTTTAACCAAAAATGTTACCAAAAAGTTTATGGTCTTGCAATGGCAAAACCCCTGTCTCCCAATTCTAACAGATTTATTCATGAGCTCCTTTGAAATACATATCACCAATACCTTTCCATTCATTTTCAAGACATGATATGGGTATATGGATGAAATATCTACAATAATACTGAATAAACATTCAATAGAAACTCTTTAATTTACAACATAAATGTATACAGTTTACAATGATAGAGGAGAAAAATGGGTGGCTCCCATTCATAGATTTAAAAATTATATGAAATGCAGACAGACTGAACTTTAGAATCCATAGAAAAGACACACACAAACACACACACACACACACACACACACACACACACACACACACACACACACACACACACACACACACACACACACATATATATATATAACAGTCATAAAACCATCCTGTGCAAATATATAAATATGCAATGTTCTACAGTTTGGCACAAAGAATAATTAACATCCTGCTCACAGAAACAAATTAAGAAAAGAAAGACTGTGAGATAATCAATACAGCAATAATCAGTGGTTTCTACAAAATGGAAATGAAATGAAACAAAGACAACATAATGAAAATTATTAATAAATTTAGAAGACAAAAATCTATAAGTGAGGTTTTCACACTGAAGAAAATCGAAGAAAAATACAAATTCAAAAGTTTCACATATCATTCAACTTACCATAACAAATTCAACAAAATATTCAAAGGATCTGGCATAAAGTGAGCCTCAAAGAACAAATTTAATATCAAAAAGTCTATCATGCAGGAGCTGTGTAAACTAAGCAATTTCCTTAACAAGTACAGTAGCTTTAAAAAAGAATATAAAAAACAAAATATGGCATAATTAATTAATGAAATAAGTTATGGCATTATGTGTGTTAATTAGCACGATAAACTCTCGTCGATCCTGGTGGTGTAGTGGTTACCATACTTGCCTCCTAAACCCAAGATCGCGGGTTCGAACCCGGCCGGGACCGATGGATTTTTCGGGGCGTAAAAATCCTAAGTATGGCTTCCTTCGGAAGTGGAAGTAAAGCCGTGGGTCCCGTGTCGTATATTTACGGCACGAAAAAGAACCTCAAGCCTGAAAGAGAGGCCTCTGAGCAAAATTTGTCGGCCGTTTCACGCCCTGAGTTGAATGGGACGCTGATGACCTGAGCTGTTAAAGAGCGTCCATAAATAAAATCATACATTGACGATAAACTCTAAAACTAAATAATAAAATTAAAACTGATCTATAATATATTACTTAACCATGCTTGTTTGTTTATTCCCTTAAAAGCACTTGAAAAAACAAAAGTTTATGGTGATTTTACTATAATTTTCAAAAGTAAGGGGATGAAAATTAAAATTCTTGCAATCTATAAGTATTTGCAAAAGAGAAATCACATTTTTAGAAGTCATCTTCTTCTGTTTGTTGTTGTTGTTAAGATTAAACCACAAAAATTAATGGTATAATACAGGGTTATTCTAAATGAGAGGGTTACAAAAATTCATAAATCACAGTGCAATTAACGCAGGAATATGAATTTTGTTTTATTGTGTACTGTAACTCATAAAGTTTTTTTTTTTTTTGTATACATTGCAAATGCTTGATATGTGCGCCTTTTGTAACTCTACGCACATCTACTCGATAGTCCATCTCTACCCACGAAGTCAACATGGCAACGGTGATGGTTTCGAAGGCGGCTCGGATGTGATGCTTCAGTTCCTGAATATCTTCCGGTAGAGAAGGAACAAATACCTGATCTTTAACATATCCCTACAGGAAGAAATCGCATGGTGTAAGATCTGGTTGAGCGTGGTGGAAAGGGTAAGAGCATCAGATCACCTTCCGTTCCGCGTCCCATCCATCGTTGTGGAAGTGCTTGGTTTAAAAATGCTCTGACCTCCCTGTGGAAATGAGGAGGTGCACCATCCTGTTGCAGCACGAAATCGTCCCTGTCGTCACTCAACTGGGGTAACAGCCATTCTGTGAGCATGTCCAGGTAAGTCAGCCCTGTCACTGTCTGTACATTGAAGAAGAACAGGCCGTAGACCTTCGTGTTTGAAACGGTCACCTTGGGGAGTCTCGCACATGTTCCATATAACAATGGGGGTTCGTGTACCCCAAAGGCAAACGTTTTGCTTGTTCACCTTTCCATTCACATGAAAAGTAGCTTCGTCACTGAAAAATAATCTGTCAAGAAAACCATCATCTTCTTCAAAGCGTTCCTGCAGTGCCATGCAAAAATTGAAATGTAGGACTTTGTCATTAGCTGTTAGAGCTTGACGCAATCGTAGGCGATATGACTATATTTTTAGGCGCCTTCGTAACACACGCCATACTGTGGTTTGAGGAACTTGCAGTTCCCAGCTACATCTCGTAGTTGATTTCTTAGGAACACGGAGATAAACGTCCCTAATCCGATTCACATTCGCTTCTGACACAGCGGGACGCCCACTGCTTTTCCCTTTGCACAAACAATCTGTTTCCACAAATAGTGCGTACCACCTGCGAATAGAGTTGTCGGAAGGAGGCTCCTTCCCGTATTTTGTCCGAAATTGGCGCTGGACTATGGTAACGAATCGATGTTGATGATATTTAAGAGTATAAAAAGCTTTCTCCTTACCGCTAACCGTCATTTTGTTAAACACTGCTGTTACTGCCATCTGGAGATAACTGATGTGGCTACAGTTGGTGCAAAACAAAACTTTGACAGTTTGTCTAACCGTTACTGCAACAATAAAAATGGTATGGTTTCCACATTTTGTAAAAAAAATTCACGAACCCCCGACAATCATTTCGAATAACCCTGTATTAATTAAATGAAAATATGACCATTGGCAGATATGACTGTTTTGTGTGATTATTTTTTAAAAATGATAAGTGTAAGTAAAATACAGAGAAATATATTAGTGAATGTAAGGACAATACAAAGGGCTCAGTTCATAAACATGATTACATTTAATTTTTTAAAAAAAATACTCACACACTACAGCTTTATCTGTCAATGGTTATATGAAGCTGTTTAAAAATAAATTCATTCCATTTTATTTAATTTATTTCAACTTAATATGGTATTGTACACAATTAAGCCATGTCAATGTACAAATAAACTAAATTTATAATAAAAGTGACACCTTATAAACTACCCAATCCCCCCCCCCTTGCGCACACACAAACATACATATATACATCATATCATGCACACACACACACACATAATATATACATACCACACACACACACACACATATATATATATATGTACACACACATATATATCATTATACAGTAATATAATGCTTAAAGAGTGTATAACATAATAGTTAATTATAATTTACATATTCTTCAATATCATTATAAACCTATAAGGAAATGAAACAAGCATTTGTTGAATTCATTGTATCCATTGCAATTTTTAATATTATCAGGAAGTTTATTATATAATTTTATTCCGGTATAGCTAGGCATCTTTTCATACAGCTGTAATTTATGTCTGGGGAGTGCAAGGTCTACTTTACTTCTAGTATTGTGGTTCTGGACACTACAGTTTGTATTCATGGGAAACTTATACAAACAGGGTAGAATAAGTATTTTTCATGGCTTAAAAGTATTTCTACAAGGTTCAGTTTGTTTGAAATTACCCAAATATCACACAGCTCATTTTTATAAGTTGAATATTGTATTTTGATTAAGATTAGAAGTATTACTCCATATTTCAATTCCATGTATAGAGTGGATAAGGTCCCAGATGTTTGTGGAGGAACATGTTTGCTCAATAGATTTTGACTAAATTTTGTCGTTAGTTTTCATTTTGTCCCTAGATTTTTAATATGGGTATTATAAGTAAATGTCTTATCAATATATAATCCTTATAATTTAGCACCTTCAGTATTTTTATTACTATATTTCTAATATTTAACTGCAATTGTTTACCAGGGTTCTTAAAGTGAAAGATGGTAACCTCACACATTGCAGGATTTGAACTTACGTTTAATACATTGAAATATTCCTTAGCTAAGTTTAAAGCTGCCATTGCATTTTTTTCCAAATCTTCAAAATTTTAGTCACTATTGTTAATTGTAGTATCATCGGCAAATTGTGTGATGTTAGCAGTTCATATAATATCATGGATGTCATGCATATATAATATAAATAATATTGCTTCAAGAATGGATTGTTGCAGTACACCATGAGTTATATTTTGTATTTGGGATAGATATTCCCATTATTTATTTTTAACTGCACCAACTGATTTCTATTTGTCATATATGATTTTATGAATTTATACCTAGCAGATAATTTAAATATAAGTAAGTCCATGTCTACACAGTCAAAGCTTTTATAAGACCCATTTGTGTGCCTACAGTATAATGTTCAGAGTAAATACAATTTATTATACTTTCAGTGCAATCAGATGTTGTCCTTACAAATCCATTTTGTATTTTGGGTAATATATTATATTTACTAAAATACTTTGTTATTCGGTTGTATAAGATATGTTCAAAGATTTTAGAGATTGCTGGTAGTAGAGATATTGGTCAATAATTATGTATATCATTTTATCACCATTTTGAAAAATGGGCATTATTCTTGCAATTTTTATTTATCTGGGAATAGTCCTAGCTGAAGACAATAGTTAATTATTCATTCTAAAGGTTTTTCAATTTTGGTACTGCAGGCTCATATCAGTTCCATTTGTATGCCATCTGTTCCTATGATATTTTTTGATTTTGATCATTTATTGCTTATATTATTTCAGTACTATTAGTAGGACACAGGTAGATGCTAGAGAATATTTTTCAGTTTTCTTTTATGTTTTATTTTGTGTTGCATCTATTTGGGCTTAGTTTTTGACCTACAGACACAAAAAAAGGTTGTTAAATGCTTCAGTAACTTGCTCAGGTATTGTAATTATATTATTAATGACTTTAATATTAACATTAATTGTGCTAAAGAAATTTGTGACATTTTGAAAATTACTTATCACTTGGCAGCTTGATTTAGAGTTTAGAATCTTATCACTGATGGCATTACTTTTTGCTGCTTTTACTGCTTGATCATGTTCTTTTTTAATTCATTTTAAATTAAGACTGCTAAGGTTACAGTTCAAACAAATATACACAATCAACAATAAGCAATCTAAAGTTCCACTGATTTTCAGTGGTTTTGAAATGTAATTTAAATTTTATTGCAGTAAAAACAGTAATGCAAATGTTTTCAGAATGTTATTACAGAGTGATGTTATATACAAATGTAATTCTCACAAACATATTAGATTAATGTTTCCTGACAATGCTTTTGTTAAACATAAAACATGTGCATTGTTATAAATATGGTTGATATGCTGAGTTAATTTGCCCTTTTATTTTGAAACAATTGAGGGAAAATTAAATGTTAGAGAACTTTTTAAATTTCAGTTTTCAGATATATCTGCACTCTTAATAGTCTGAATTCCCTAATTTTCAGAAACTATTTTTCTTATTTTATTTATGATATATTCCAAATATTGTAATGAAAAAACAAATATTGGTGTTGCTAGAGCAATTTTTATATTTTGTATTTCAGGTAAACCCCCATTCTTAATAGCCAAATTTTCCTGATTTTCAAAAAATATTTTTCTTATTTTATTTAAATGGTATATACCAAGTTTTATTGCAAAAAAATATGTATTGGTACCAGTAAAATTATTTTTAAATTTAGAGATTTAGGTAAACCCCAAA
Source organism: Metallyticus violacea (assembly GCA_030762175.1). Lineage (NCBI taxonomy): Eukaryota > Metazoa > Arthropoda > Insecta > Mantodea > Metallyticidae > Metallyticus > Metallyticus violacea. The sequence continues at coordinate 100,260,645 of CM060846.1, read as the reverse complement.
CTCCTAATGATTTTATTTCACTGATTTTCAGAAATAGTTTTCTTATATGTAATTTCAATAGCATATGCCAAGTTTCCTTTAAAAAAATTAAAAATTGTGGACAATGGAGTGATTTTTAAATTTTGTTTTAACCTCCATTGTTTAAATTTCAGGTATAGTTCCACTCCTAATGGCTGGATTTCTCCGATTTTCAGAAAATATTTTTCTTGTTTTATTCAAATGGTATATACTAAGTTCTGTTATCCCTTCCCCCCAAAAAATAGCTGCCTTAGAGCAATTTTAAAATTTGGGTTTCAGGTAATACCTCACTCCTAATAGTCTGATTTTGCTGATTATCTGAAATTGTTTTCATTAATTTATTTTAACAGCATATACAGAATTTTGTTTAACAAAAACAAACATTGCACATGCTAGAGCAGTTTTTAAATTTTAGCTTTAGTTTAACCTCCCCCAATGGTGCAATTTTGCTGGTTAACAAACTTGAAGCATCTTTTGTTAATAATTGATGGTTATATGTTGAGTTTAGTTGAGAAAAAACAAAAATTGCAGCAGCTAGACACACATGCACACATTTTTTTTTTCATTGTCATTTTTGGTATGAAGATAAGAAGAAATGTTTCAAAAATCTTTTCATGGATACAACTACAGTAGGTACATTACTTTGGAATTCACTAAAAGTTACTAGGTTCCTTAGTGAAACATGCTATACCAATAGAACAGAAATCAGGAATTTACAAAATTAAATGTGTAGATTGTAATCAAAAATACATTGGAAAAAAGAAGGGTAGTTCAGAAAAATGGAGAAAGGAATGCTTTAGGAATATTCATTTTAAACAAATTGATAAATCAGAAATGGCTGCTCATTTTTGGTCTCAAAAATCATAAATTAAACTGGAGGCTATGCTACTGAAAGAATGTAACAAACCAATATAGCTATATAATAGAGAAATAAATTCCCTGAAAAATAGAAAAAAAATTACAGAATTTTTTATGCTTTTCCCCATGGATGAACTCAGCAAATTCCTATTCAAACCATCAGAGTCTGGCACAGAAGCACCTTGGAACATAGCCACCACATCTAGTAGTCTGTCAACAGCATGATGAGAGAAATTGCCCTAAAAACATGTCCTATTATTGTATACGTAAGTGGAGTTAGTGTGAAATTATTTAATAAATTCTAATATGGTAGATTAATTAAGTCAGGTACATTTTATTAAATTAAACTAAAATATTACTTATTCTGAAATGACAATATGAATGTGTTAATATGAAAATGGGTCATTTTACAGTCATTTATTTATATATATAAAAGAAAAATAAAAATAAAGTAACACTATTAGCAATGTAACAAATTAATAGTAATTATAGAAGCTTCATTTCATAACAACCAGTGACTTTAAAAAAAAATTGATTATATGTTGAAATTTAATTTAAATAAACCAGAGCTAGAGGTATTTGACAGTATTATGATATCTACACAATATAAAAGAGCCATGGAATTAAAATAAAATGTTAAAATAGTGATGGTTTAAAACACAGTAGATAATGAATTTTGCTGTGAACCATCGAAGTACAATAATGTATAGAATATAATTCAAAAATGTTACAAATCATATTGAGAATTAGTTTCTGGTGGATATGATGTTTGTACCATGACCTGTTATTCAACTATCGAAAGGCAATGGTATAGAGAGGTTTAATTATTTTGTATTACCAAACTGTATGCTTACAAACATTTCACTGAATCATTCTAAATATTACAGGATTGAGCGCAATACAGATGGTTCACAGACTGGGAGATTAATTGGAAGCCACAGAGATTCTTCAAGAGACATTATAGAACAAGAACTCGAAAAGAATCGGAGTGGACATTACAAAATATCTGGATTTTCATCAGGCACAGTTCCATCAAGTAAAAAACATGAAAAAGAAAAGGGAGAAAGAGAAAAAGAACAGCCACCAATATTGAAATACATTAAAATGCAGGTCAGTATAATAATGATGATGACAATGATGATGTAGTAAATATTAAATATAATAATGTAATATATATTAATTATTATTTAAATATTGATAAATATTAAAATTATTATTGTTATCATCATCATCATTGTTATTATTATTATTATTATTATTATTATTATTATTATTATTATTATTATTATTATTATTATTATTATTATTATTATTATTATTATTATTATTATTATATTTTACCACCACCACCACTACCATCCTGGTGATGTAATGGTAACAATACTTGCCTTCTAAACCCAAGGTTCGGGTTCATACCCGGCCAGGTTTGATGGATTTTTTCGATTGTAAAAATCCTAAGTATGGCTTCCTTCAGAAGGGAAGTAAAACCATGGGTCCCTTATTGTACATTTATGGCATGAAAAAGTACCTCAAGCCTGAAAGAAAAGGCCTCTGAGCAACATTTGTCCACCGTTTCATGCCCTGAATTGAATGGGATGCTGATGACCTGAGATGTTAAAGAGCATCCTTAAATAAACCAAATCAACAACTACTACTACTACTGCTACACCAAAAGAGGAACAACAGCAATGAGAGATGCAAGTTTTACTATTATACACCCATAAGATTGTTCAACTGTATTGGCAAAAAATGCCTGTATGTCAACTGATAAGAATCTTCCTGTTTCCATTGAATGACAAGGAGATTTTATTTTATTTTCCTCTAAAGTTTTCCATCATTCTGAGAAAATGAATATCAAATAAATTTATATTTAAGGAACTGAGTTTCATTTTTGATACTATGAGCATGAATGCATTTAAGTCATTTTTCCAGATATTTATGACAGTTTGCATAAAAGCTTTAAAACATGAGATTAATTGAGCATTACATTTTCTTGCATGTATGTGTGCGCATGTACTATATCTACAACATCCATTGACTCAACAAAATTGAAACCAATCCAATAATATTTAATCTGAAGTGCTTTGTATTGTTACAGATACGAGACATATTTCATGCACCATTAGCTGTTCTTGTAAAAGGTGCAGTGATTCTGTCAGAGGAACATTTTGTTGACATTTTACCTGTTGCTTGGGAACTTCTGCTTGAATCTAACCAAGAAGTTGCAGCTACCGCAGCTTCACTGTTCATTCTTACTGCTGTGCGTGTTCCAAATCAAGCAATGGATATAATGCATCATGGGCTTCATCATCAAGACCCAGCCGCGAGAATCAATGCAATTTTGAAGTAGAGTACTTTCCCTATTCTTAATGTAATAAATATTATTTTTACCATTTGCTATTAGTAAAACCTATATTGCTTAACAGACAACAAAAATACATAATAAATATAAGTTAAGCTAAAAATCAGCTACCTAAAGCAAATAATAACAGTACTAGGTTAAAGTATTTTCCATTAAGTACAGAAATTATAAAAAAAAAAGAACATGTTAGCCTTATTATTCCCTTTAAAAGGCACTTTTTAATAATAATTTGTGATTAAAATAAGTAGGAATATATCATATATAAATTGGTTCACTAGTCTCTTAAAATTTAGTGTTATGCAACCCATATTTTAAAGTTAACCTAAAAATGAGTCCTAGTTCCCATCTAGGTTTATCATATTCATATACTTGGGTTGATGTGTTTGAAAAACAGGAAAGTTCATCAAATCCTATGGAGTTTTTTTCTATCTTTTCTTTTTGTAATTTTCTTCTTTCTTTTTTCCTTCACCTATTAATGTGGATATGTGGCAAGGTCTCATACCTACTCTTTTTCAAAAAAATATATGGCCTAAAAAGGATTGCTTTATCTTATTTCATTAAGCTGGGCTAGAAAAGGATGTGTTGGCCTGTGAAGGGAAAGTGATTTCTATTTCAATTAGCTACTTTGTTTAATAAAGCAATTGCTTGAAATTATGACCTCCTGAGTTTATTCATTTGTTACCATGGTATTACAAAGAAATTCCAGCTCATTCTAAAATCTGCAGGCCTTGGTGATGCTGAAAATAACCACGGTTTTTGATTTCTGTTAATACACTATTCATTTTAAATGACCATAAAAGATGAAGTCAAGTGGTGTAAGATCAGGTAATCTGGCAGGCCAGAAGATATGTCTTCTTCTTCCTATCCATTTATTAGAATGTGCATTATGAAAATGTTTCTTTATAGTCATGAACCTGTGTGGTGGATTCCCATCATTTGAAACCACATCCTTAACCTCTGATATAGTGGAACATTCTCCAACAACTGTGAAAATTCATTTTGGATAACATGAATGCAACATGATCTAGTTTGATAGTCATCAAGGAAATATAGTCCAACAAGATGATCATGCAAGATGCCACAATATATTTACTCTCCATGCATTTTAAATGCTACCCATTTTACTCATTGGGGATTGTTAACACTCCAGTAGTGCTTATTATGATGATTCAAAGTTCCATTATTGTGAAATTTTGCTTCTTCTGAAAATAATATTGCTGATTGTCCACATTGCATAAAATCCATTGACAAAATACTATTGGAGCTTTGAAATAATGGAGCTCCTGGTGTAATTGGAAATGGTAAGGATTACATTTATTATTATGCAATATTTGCATAACAGACACCTGGCTGATGTTGGTCTCTTATGCAAATGCTCAATTACTAGTATGGGGATTATTTTATAAAGCATCCAAAATAGCCTCAGATAGATGCCACTGGAGATCTCAGACAGGTCGCATCAAGTGACCCAGTTGCTTGTAAACAACTTTCAACAATGAAAGGATTGACAGTTGGTGATTTTCTATTAGGAAATCTGTTTTTATAAAGGCATTATTCCTCTAATGCATTTTATTTTTGTTTCTCCACAGATGAGTAACATATCAACATATTCATCACTGGAAAACGTCATGAAAGAACAAACTTTGTGCTGTAACCTTTATTTTATTCTAGGATTAAGTTCTGGTAACACACATGTATAACATAGCATGTTGTTATTGGTAGAATGGGGCATATTCAACGTTGTTTTTATAAAATGCATTTGTGAATAAATGAAAAAAAATATTTCCTTGGTAGGACACAAATAACTGATTCAACTGCAGGCTCTTAGGATAATAGCAAACATACTAACTCAGCCAAGCTGACAATTTTATGCCAGCTATTGAAGATATGCTTACAGTTTGTGGTCTCTCTATCTCAACATTTAATATCTGTTTCATATCTTTGAGTCACTGTTACAATTATTTACTTAACATTCTATCATGATGGATTGTTTGACAAAGCTTATTTTTTCTATTAGGTTAGGGTCATATGCATAATCACACCAGAAATAAATTTCATATTTTTATAATGGTCATTTCCTTTAGGCATGATGCTTGCATAACACATGTTTTTCTGTAAAGGGAGGCTTGTTTTTCATTGCTACCATATAGTTGGCAAACACAGGAATATTGATTTTAGGACATTGCAGTACACAATCTTTGAGAATTATAAGGGGCTAGTGGACCAGTCTGCACATTAATGTATAACAATTTTGAAAGTAGAAATATATCTTGTACTAAAATTATCAGGTGTAAGAATGAAAGTAACATATTTCAATTTCAGTTCAATTGAATTAGTTATAATTCATTTATGTGCTAAAAGACAATACTTTTAGAGCAACTTAAACATGTACTGCTGTTCATGTTGTGCAGCTAAAAAACTAGAGGAAGTTATACACTTTATTTTTAGATCTAGACAATAGCATATTTCTTGCAAGCATTTTCATGAAAACCAATAACCACTTCTCTCTATAGCTAAAAATTTGCCTAAAGTATAAAACCATTATCTAATGCACAGAATTCCCTTACATGGCATAAAAATTGTTGTGTGATGTTTCATAAGTGCTCAGATATATCAGACTGTAAGATACAGGTAGCAATTTCTGATTTTAGTTTATGATCTTTTGACTGATTACCGAGCTAGGACATGCATCCACTGAAGAGGAAATCAGGCTATCTATGATGTGAATATTACATATGATATCATGTGACACAACAAATTTGGGAATTAATGGATATCATTGTATGATTAGTTGAACTACACACTCTTAAAGCTTCACTTACTTTTTATAAATGTATGGAACCGGTTTCGAGAACATTTGTTCCCATCTTCAGCCATGCTAAGGTTCAACTAAGAGTTCCATACATTTATAAAAAGTAAGTGAAGCTTTAAGAGTGTGTAGTTCAACTAATCATACAATGATATCCATTAATATGATTGGCTTCACTGTGTTTAAGTTCCAATTTTACATTTAAGTAAATTTGGGAATGTCCAGTTACTGGTATGACAGCAGTCAGACAGGTTTACATTGCCTTTAAGGTACTTACACACTGCTTTTCCTTACAGGTTACCTGGGTTGTGCCATCCTTCAATCATCACAATCTATACTTTGCAAGCAACATGTTATTTGTCCTAGTTTTACTAATTATAAACAGTAGCATTCTTTGTTAAATTAAAAACTTGAAATCATGTATATTATAATTAATCTGTTGTCTAACACACTCTTATGCTTCACTTAGTTAAGTACAAATGGATTTATAGGTCAGCAGTGGCACACCATTTTTGGAAAGATAATCACAATATAAAAAAAGAAATAAATCTACTTAAAGAAGCACATGTAAGTACAGAATTGGACAGATGGGAGAACATTTACATTCATAAACATAGGGATCATCTTATGAATTTCTACATTATAGGAGAATGTAATACCAATTTCCAGTTTATAACGAAAAAACACCACCAGGACGGAGCCACAGGTCCTCATAGATGTTAGTTTCTCATGCTAGTCGCCAAGTTGGTTGAAGATGGAGAAGATGTCTCTTCGAAACTGGTCCCACCATATTTAAAATAAGTGAAGCATAAGAGTGTGTTAGACGACAAATTAATTATAACTTACATTTAACAAGTTTCACTGTGTGAGTTCAAAAGAATTTTTTAAAAATTTCTTATTTTTCGAAAGTTCTTAATTGAATTCTAAAATCATGTCAATATATTTAAACTCTCTTGATGTTTCACATTAAAACTTTTTTAATTAAAAAGTCAGTTGGAACTGGTTTCGTGAGCCCCTTGCTCACATTTTCAACCAATTGATGATTAATGGATCTCTTCAAATAGTATGTATACTTGGCTGTGTGTGCTCTGATGGTCTGTTGATGAACCTATGCAATATGTTGTCTGCTTCTGGTATATCAAAATTCATAAGTCTATGTTCATATATTTTTATATAAATCTTTTCCCATATACTAAGTTCCTTTGGGTGCTGAACTGCTCTTAGCATTATTATATCTTTTTCTACTTCATGATTTTCATTCCAGAAATGTGCTGCTACTGCCAATTTCTAAATGAAAATCATGAAATAGAAAATGATATAATAATGCTAAGAGCAGTTCAGCATCCAAAGGAACATAGTATATGGGAAAATATTGATATAAAAAAATATGAACATAGATTTATGAATTTTAATATACCAGAAGCAGACAACATATTGTACAGGTTCGTCAACAGACCACCAGAGGGCACACAGCCAAGTGTACATCCTATTTGAAGAGATCTGTTAGTCATCAATTGGTTGACAATGTGAACAACTGACTCATGAAACTAGTCCCAACTTACTTTTTAATAAATAAAGTTTTAATGTGAAATGTCAAGAGAGTTTAAATATATTGACATGATTTTAGAAGTTTTACTTTTAATTTAACAAGATTGTGATAGTTTCACTGTATGGATTCCTACATTCATTTTTAATTGAATAACATTCCTTCTTCCAATAAGATATCACCAGGGAAATTAAATCTCCTTAATTTCAATATAGGCTCATGGATAATCCCAGCCTATCAAGTACAGTTATTTGAGCTGCTGGTGTTGACTTTTGGGTATCCCAATCTCTAGCATGAGGTATCAATCAGCTCAGCTTGAGTTATTGGCACGGATTCCCTTCTCATATTTGATTTCAACTCTGTTATATCCAATATGACAGTCTGAAATTGCTTCAACATTATGTTACTTTACTGGGTAGAATAATGTTAAATCCTGAAATCTAATCTGGGGACAGAGAAAAGAGCTTTTGAATAAATGAAAAATTCACGGCTTATTGCTTTTTATGAAGCTGATTAAGTAAATAGCATCAAGAGAGTGCAGGTTTATTTAAGAACATAGTGCACAGTATCCTGTTTCTGTAGTTCTACATGATGCAAAGCATGTTTTATCTTTTGGTGAAACACTTGGAAATCCAACTAGACTAATAAAAAGATCAAAGATTTGCTTATTGTACAATATTGTCATTTTTTGCATTGCTATATTTAGTGACGTTATTAATTCCTATAACAATGACTTCAGTCTATGACAATTCCATTATAATATTTTTAATATTACTACAGTATTCTGCATATGCCTACAGTTAATTTTTTTCTGAATGCCATCATAACGTGGTTACTATCATGAAAAAAATCATCTGTTTAGTGATTATAATTGATTTTCAGTGCTCTACAGTGTGTAAGAAGAAAGTAAGCAGCGTTAGAAAATAGAATCAGTGAATATTTAATAAAATACATCCATTATCTATAAATACTTATACTATATTTTATTGTATTACATACCATATAATGCTACTATGCCACTATTAAACTTAAATTGAAAATATTTCTATCTGTAGTCCTATAGTTTGAGTAGAAAAACAATGTGTATATCTAAAAAATTTAAATGAATTAAAAATTTTTGTTTTGTATCCTCCTCCTCCTCCTCCTCCTCCTCCTCATCATCATCATCATCATCATCATCATCATCACCATCACCATAATTATACACCATGTCATACCACTTCAATCTGTGGATCCTATAATGAGTTTAGCCAACTATAAAGTAGTTGGTCTAAATATGTAGATTTCATCAGTTTTATTTCTTGATCAGATTTCAGGTTCTATGGAAACTGCGTTATCAAATATGGCCAAGAATGGAGGAAGGTGCCCACCTTACATTTAAAGTTCCTCCCCCTGGCATAGAATTTACTCTACCATCACCAAAAATAGGAATAGAATCTCTACCAGTTGTTGATCCACCATGGATGCCTCAAGTAAAAACAAAAGTGGAAGAAGTTACAATAAGTCAGGAAAGCCATGTATGTAATAAAAGTAACTTAGAATCTTTTTAACACAGTTAAATGCTCTATGAGTAAATTGACATGATATTATCAAAAAGTTTATAGCTTTGCAGCTTATAAATTAAGAACATAGTATCAGGTTTACTGTCATTTAATGAAAACTATTTATAAAGCAATTAAACAAATAACTTTTATTTTGCCTTTGCAGAATTTCAAGTTGTAAATATGTTAATTAATATATCAGTTATTCTCCAAAATTCTTTGTTATAGGCATTAGCAATTGTATGAAATGTATTATTAAGCAGATTATATTCTATAATAAGATTTTCGTATACATGCCATATGGATGTTTATACTTTTATTAATTCAATTGCCTCTACTGCTGAGTGAATGGCTCCATTGCTCAAGACAATATTTTATTAAACTATCCTCTTGTTGACAAATTTAATTTATACCTCATTTTATAAATAGTTATTATTTTCTTGTAAAAACTTATTATGAGAAATATATTGCCATTCTCTGAAAACAGAGAATGATCTCATGAGGAACACTATTTTGAAATATATTATTTTTTATGAAAGCATTTTTCAGGAAAGATAATTGTTAAATGATTGAAATTTCAGTCCAATAAAGTATAAATCATAATTGAATCATGGCAGCAAATAAAGCTGCAAATTATAGTATATACTAATGAAATAAGAAGTAAATTAATTTCATTATGATTTTTTTTTATTTGTTTATTTAAGGACACTCTTTAACATCTCAGGTCATCAGCATCCCATTCTATTCAGGGCATGAAATGGCTGAGAAATTTTGCTCAGAGGCCTCTTCTTTCAGGCTCAATGTTCTTTATCGTACCGTAAATGTACGACACGGGACCCACGGCTTTACTTCCCTTCCAAAGGAAGCCATATTTATTATGATTTTTAGGCCCGAAAAAAAGCCATCAATCCTGGCCGGGTTCGAACCTGGGACCTTGGGTTTAATTTCATTGTAATGGAAAAATATTTTGAATATATAATGTTTAACCTGATTAAGCAAAGAAATCTACCGATTCTTTAAATTTAAACATGTTATTGCATATAATTAAAAGAAAAATATAATGTATTGCTAAAATAAATATCTGTACTTTATTGAGATCCTAAAAACAGAAAAATTAAGCAGGAAGAGTTAGTGGTATAAAGTTTGATGCAGACTATCCTCTTCATGGACAAAACACACTAGAGTGAATAATTTATAGAATTTGGAATGAAATTTATTATTTCTATCCCCCTGAGACAAAATTTTTATACATCTCTTGATCTAGTTCCAGCTAATGTTTCTTAAATCTTTATTTTTTGTGCACTCCTTTCCTTCTATTTAACCATTGAAACTTTACTCTTCAAAAAACTGTCACAACAATAGGAATAGTCTCAAATCTTACATCTTACTGCAAGAGAGTTGAATAATTATATGTCTGGTCATCACAGAGGAATGTTGATTATATTTTGAAAGTGACAGTCTGCAAATTAATAGTTTGGAATTTTTTTTAGAAGATATTCTTTGCTTTGCTAATCCCTTACAGAGTTTTAAAGAAGTTATCTGAAAACTTGAAGAATTAATTCTTAACTTCATTTGCTAATTCGTTCCCATTGCTTTCACAGAGTCTGTCTCATTTCTCATTGTACATTCTTCTATAATAATCTGGCATAATAATTCCTGATTTTCTTGCTAGTTTTTCTATATATTCAGATTCAGATACTTTGTGGAAGAATAAGGATTTGCACATACAGGAACACCACTAAAATATTTTTACTTGATCTAGTGAATTTATTTGTAGCTCGTGATAGTCCACAATTAACATATACAATATGTTGGTACATCTAAATCTTTAAGTGAACATTTCTTTTCCTCCAAAATGTGTAAAACTTTAAATTCTGGTTTCATGAGGCTTGAGTAGTGGCGGTGGCAGTGGTTATTTACGGATGCCCCGTAACATCTCAAGTCATCAGTACCCCATTCAATTCAGGACAAGAAAAAATTTTGGATAAATTTTGCCTCTTCTTTCAGACTTGAGGTTCTTTTACATGTTGTAAAACTATGACAATGGACCCATGACTTTACTTCCCTTCTGAAAGAAGTCATACTTAGGATTTTTACACCCCAAAAAATACATCAACCTGACCAGGATTGAACTTGCAATCCTGGGTCTACAAGGCAAGTATGGTTACTGCTAGATGACCAGAACTGACTTGAGGCTTGGAGCAGGCACCTGCAGCTCTTGTTTGTGCATCTCCCATTATATAAAATATGCAAGAGAGAGGGAGAGAAAGAGAGTTGGTTTAATTAAAAAAGATCTTAGTTTTTATTTATAAGAAAAAGCACTCTACTAGCTAATGAAAAAATGCCTATATGCAACATTTGTAATGTATTTTAATGTCCAACAGGTCCAGCCAGTCCCACAACTTTCAGTAGGTGAGGTATAATCTGCATGATCATTATCTATTTAGGGCTTCTTCATTGCAGATATGGATATTAAAAAAATACTAAATTATACATCTGGATTGAACATAAATAAGGCTAAGAAGTGAACATGAATCATCATTCAAATATTTTTATATGATCTAGAGCATCAGAGTTTGTCTCTCAATAAAGTGAATTTCAGTTGAATTGCTTTATTCATTGAAACTTTGTTACAGTGCCCTCTGCTTGACCATGGTGCATTATTATACTGTCTCCATATTTACTCCCTGCATGGTTTAATTTTACTTTTTGAAGTACTCAAACGCTGATATCCTGAGATGTTAAACAGCATCCTTAAATAAACAAAAACAAAAGAAGTAATCATAATGTGTCTAATTAAAGGATAAGAAAGAAAACATATGTATTACTTTCATTTACCTAATCAAGAGTGAAAAATAAATGAACAGATATCTTGTCAGCCAACCTGATCTAGGGTTGAAATCTAGATCACAGGATTTTGGAGCTTACATGCATGTTACTGTGAAACTAAGTGGTGGCCATTACTTATTTCAGTCAGAATGGCAGAGTAGTGGTAGCAAGCTACTATAATATGTAGTTTTACATTTAAATACAATATCTGGCCAAATTCTCATTCACCATTTCCTCTAATAGGAAAAGCATTAGAATGAATTTGGTCAACCCTTTACTGTTGTTACAGCCTCTATTCTTCTGTGAAGACCATCCACTATCTTATTGTTAAGTTTCTATGGAAATTGTGATTCCTATTGCTCCTCAATAAAATGTTTAAGAGATCAGAAACAAAGATTTTAAATTTTGTGGTCTAGCTCACAGTCAGCAATCCAATTAATGTATAATGTTCAGATCAGGGATCCATGCAGGCAGTCAAGTTATCCAACTCTTGCATCATCAAATCACTGGTACAGACTTCTTAATGGACAGGAGCATTGTCATGTAGGAACAGGAAAAATCTATACCAAACTTTTGCCATAATTTAGAAAGCGCAGAGTTGCCAGGCACTGAAATTACCTGGTAATGATAAATTTCAAATATTTACACCGACTGTAAAAGCCCAAAGAATGTTATTATTAAGAATTGTTTTATACCCCTAATCATTGAACTTCCTAATTACAGGAACTAGGGTTTAGTCCATAGAATGAAAACAATCGCATTTAATGATACCTCCACCTCCAAATTTTGCAGTTAGAACAACACATTTAAAGAGGTAGTATTCATTTGGCATCCTTCAAACTCAGATTCACCTGTCAGACTGCCATATAGTATAGGATAACTCATCTTTCCACAGAACTGTTGATACTTTTTAGCGGCATCATGCTTTACATACACTTAAGTAAGATATATTAATGTTTAATGCCCATTTTCACTACTGTAGCAGCACAGGTGATGAACACTAATGACACATGAAATAAAATTATAAAATGTAAAAGGTTTTTTTTGGGGGGAAGGAAGCATTTCAGGTCTAATTTTAGGGTACCTTCCTGGCATTTGCCATTGATGAGGACTGAGGAAAACCTGGAAAATATCTCAATCTTGGAGGACAGTGCTGACAGGATTCATATTGCAGACTTTCCATCAGGAATCTGTGCCTTATGACCTCAGTCACTCATACTGGTATTTGTCATACTGAATTTTTGTGCTATTTTTACTGCTATTATTAGGCTTATGTGCAGATTTTGATGAATAATTATGAACCTTGCTTTACTCCCAAAGGTAGGTTGGAACTCAGAATTGAATGTTTCACTTAATGACAAATGCTTTTGTTGCACTACTATCTTTGAAAGCAATTGAAATCTGCTGCATGCCTACTCTGTGGATAATGCCATAATATATTTATATAAGATCTTCCTGTTATACACATTAGGGCCATGGCACTTGTAACATATCATGGGTTTCTGGGTATTTTAGCCAGATAGTGTATTTAAGCTTCTTTCATTTTTTATCTAATTAGATAGGTAGGATAAGACCCAAAATGATGTACCTTTTCTATTACATTTGTATTCTGGTAACTTTCTCTATAGCTCACAGCAATTTTTATAATTGTGACTTCTTATACAGTTCTATGTGAATTAATCGGATCACAAGAATAACATACACATTTTATATATTTTTGTAGTTATTCACCTAATACATACCTTTAATCTTTGCTAATAGCTAATATGTCATCCTTTTTGTTTTATAAATTGCTTTACATGATTTGGCGTGATTCCACTAGCTTTGAGCACTTATTATGAAAAAAGTTACCTTGTTCCAATTAATTTGCATGGAACTGTAATATTTCTTGTGAATAAGACAAGAAAATGAAATTATAATTATATTATGCCATTATATTCTGATTATTTTATTCATCAAAATAATGGAGTGAAACCTAAATTACATTCTCAGCTTTAACATTTCTGATCTTTAAGCTCATACAGTTCAACTATATTCCAGACCTTGTAGTCAACAAATCCATTATTTTGATGAATAGAATAATCAGAATATAAGGCAGCTTCATCTAAGAAGGATTTGAACTTATGCTCTCTAACAATCAGTAATACGTGCTAATAAGAATAAGAATAGCAATAGTCTATGACATTCTTTAAGGGCAAGAGCATTCCACAAGTGCAGGATGAGCTATCCCATAATTTCTGTTAGGAAAGCTAGTCCTGCCAAGGTTTAAGACTATCTAGACTTAAAATGCTTAATCTACTTATAATTTTGAACCTTGGCATTTGTTCACTTTATCCACATTCATGGTCCTGTCAACACCACTTGTTATTCCTATAGTCTGCATTAGAATCATTTGTAACCATGACACTATCTCTTTGTTTGTTACCTTTGGAACCTTTTTTCCCCATTTCATACTGCTAGAGTTGTCATAAAATATGATGACATTGGGAAGATGACCTGTGTAAGCATTGATTGCTGTTGCCAAGTTAGTAGGGCATTTACCAGGGGAGGGGAAGTCCATACATCAGAAATATTTTTATTTTCTTTTAATGAATAAAATAATGCAGAAATAAATTTTTTACCTATTTGGTATTACTTTAGGGCAGAGAAGCAATTAGAAGTTCAGGGGGATCCTCTTGTCTTCAATATTAGTACCATTAAACTCAGAGTCATCACTTTTGTTTCTCAAGTTAATTATAACTGATTGCATAACAGCATCACTAGCTATTTTTTTATGGAAATCATCCTCCTGAAACTGCTCTGCATGTCCCAGTAGTGTCACCCAGTTCTCTTGTTTTACATTGTCTATTGCTTTGTTCATAAGATTTTCTATGTCTCCTAGTTTGAAAGGTGTGTTTTGGTCAGCAACTTTTCCCTTAACTTAGCCTGTATCAGTTCTGTAGAGTTATATTGACAGTGGTAAAGGGGCAGCCTAATCACTACATGTCCCATTCAAATTGTTTATCTTGGGTTTTAAATGGTGTGACCAGTTGTAGTAACTCATGGATGGTGTTTGTTGGGCTGTATTTAATGTTGTTTTTGCTAACTAATGTAGTATATCCTGTTTCTTGGCATTGCTGTTAGAAATTTTGTTAAGAATGGTAGGATGGTAACTGTCATTGTCCATTGTTACTATAGAACCCTCTTCTATGGAGCACAATAATTTATTTGAAAACCATTTTTTGAATGATTCAATGTTCATTTCGGTATGGTGGTCTGACGGAAATGTTTGATAATGTGAACGAAATATCTACCTGCTCTCTGGTATGATCCACTAATTTCTAACACTGCATGACATACTATAAGCTGATGTCTCTTCCCCTGAGGAACCATCATTACCCTTATACCATTATTACCCTTATAATTCTGCCAAATAATTTCTAGAATTGTTCTGATTTACCCTTTTTTCATCTAAATATGCACAAAGTTAAGTGTCTTCTGCACCTTTAAGCTGATGCATTTTCCTGAGAAATTTAACACAAACCACTACAAGATACCCCATTTTCATAAGGAACTTTCTGCCATCATTTCCTTTCCTATATTTGAATCCAATGAGTTTCATTATATTATACATAGATCTAACCAAACCTTTGTAATTAATCTTTTCTCTCATTTCCAGTGTTAATTTTTTTGCTGTTGAATACTGCTCCTCATTATAATACCTCAAAATTGTCCTGTGCAAGACATTTTTTGAAAGTCATCTAGCCCTGTAACTTGCTTTGTTTTTCCTGGAGACTTAAACTCTGATGCAACCCCTTGTTGAGTCGGTCCTGGTGGTGTAGTGGTAACCACACTTGCCTCCTAAACCCAAGATCACGGGTTCGATCTCGGCCAGGGGCGATGGATTTTTTCAGGTGTAAAAATCCTAAGTATTGCTTCCTTCTAAAGGGAATTAAAGCATGGGTCCCATGTCATATATTTATGGAATGATAAAGAACCTAAACCCTGAAAAAAGAGGCCTCTGAGCAAAATTTGTTAGTTGTGTAATGCCCTGATTTGAATGGGATGCTGATGATCTGAGATTTTGAAGAGCATCCATAAAAAAAACAACCTTGTAAACAGTTTCAGAACATAATCACTGCCTACACTGCAAACTACTTTTCTTAGTGTTTTAGAACAATTTACAGATACTCTATACTCAGGAGAGGAAAGTGTTTTTTAAAGAAATTTTACACATTATATATCACTTTCCTACTCTGACTATATAGCACTTTGCATTTATGAATTGAGAAACCACTTGGACCAAGAGCATTAAATAACATTTTTTCACACACTTGCATGGATATACACACTAACCGAATATAATATTATAATAAAGTAAACCTACAATACATATAATATTAATTCTGAGCTCTAGTTTAAAACAAACTAAACTGTATCTCAGGACCTGTAGAACTGAAAACTGCCTGGCTATATCACCCAGCTGTTAGGCCTATAACCAGACTTTAGATAATGTTTTGAAAGGGAACAGTGTTTTTTAGAAACAATAGTTTGCTATTGATGCTTGGAATGGGCTTAAAAAGTTTCATATTTATTTTTTGATTGTGCTAATATGCAGAAACCATGTGAATGTCAAAGTTGCATCTCCTCATGTTCTATATGTCATATAAATATGGGATTTATACAGTCATGACCAAAACATTGTGCACTTTTAGGCTATACTATTTCCATTTTTGTATTCTAAATAACTAATTCCAGTATAATAAATTAAGTATTTTCACTTGCAGTAATAAGCATGTGCCATTATTAGCAATGCAAAGGGGTGGAGAAGAAATATGATTAGTTACAGCCTTCAGCACACCCCGCTTTCATATGCTGTCCTGTTTTATGACTAGTTTAGTCACATGGTCCATTATCCACCAGCCTCCTTCCCGAACGTGTCGCTTACTTGACCTACAATCTTCCAACTATCCTCTTTCTGGTCATAGGGTTTGACATAGATATTGCATATGTTCATTTTGAAGGACTCTCTATGCAAATATGGCCTCTCAATTGGCACTCCAGTTGTAGGGCTGCCATATCATATAGTCTTTTGTACCTGCCTTCTTCCTTATGTCTGTGGAAAGTATGCAGATGTGCAGAGAATTTTGCACTACCCTTTTTCTGATGGCATCTTTGGAGCATTTTCATTTGTTCTTTCCTGTAAGATACTGTGTTTGTCATTCATATAGAAGTATGGGAATTACACAGTGCTATAGAACAATCTTAATAATGTTTGAAATTTATCCTCTAAAGAATGGCAGTCCACAGTATATATAATATATATGTGCAAACTCTTTACAATATAACCTCAACTCATGTATTCACATTTCTTACACTGTACTCCATTCACTTACATAATTCACTCCATTCACTTTTTATGTAAGTGATGTGAATACATGAATTGAGGTTAGATTGCCACTCCATTGTCAACAGCTTCGTAAGTACAATATTTCTTTACAATATTTTACAAATGACTTACTTAATGGAATTTAATTTGCGTATCATGCATATAAAATACTTTTCAGAGATCATTGGTTACTGCGACAAAAACTCGGAAGAAACAACAGACAGAACTGATCAAAATGGCACTTCAGGCTCAGGAAGACAAAAAGCGTGTAGAACGTGAGAATTTCCTCATTACAACAATACCCATAACTGTACAAGCTGCATATGAACCAAGTCTTTACCATGCAGTTGGCGATGACCATGATGAAGGTAAAAGCTGATCTTTGATAAGTATACAACAAGGGATTCTTATTGTGGAAACACTATTTTTTTTTTTTACTCTTTGGCAATATATCTAGGTTTTAAATGTCTATTTGTCTTTTTTATTTTACTTGAAAGTAAATTTCAGTTTGCTAATAATTTTCATAATTTTCCATATTACTCAGTAATGACATTATTAATGAAATTTACTATGTCAGTTATATTAAAATGATGCTATAATTAAATATACCATTTAATTTTGTGTCGGAAGCAATACAGTGAAGTGACTATTATGTTCTTAATTATCTAGTGAGTTGATTTGATAATCTTATGCTCCACTTACTGTTGAATTATGCAAAATAAGTTTCGCAGGCTTTTGCCTGCATCCTCAGTTGCAAGTCAACTGTTGGACTTTGTTGTTGGTTGGCTGGACTTGGTGTAGCTCTCGTGGACATTTTATGAACTTCTGGATTAGCTTGTCTTCTGTTGGGATCTCAAAGTCCATAACCTTATCCTCATATTTTTTTATATAAACTTTTTCCCATATTCCCAGCTCAACGGGTCGATCTACAAATTTCAATAATTTCACTTCCATTTCTATATAATGTTTATCTCAACAAAAGTGATGTGCAACTGCTGATTTCTCTATCTGATTGTACCTTATGCTTCTGCAGTGTTCCTTCAGCCTGATTCCAATGGCTTCTTTGTGTTTTTCCAATATATACTTCGTTACATTCTGAACAGTTGATTTTGTATATTCCTGGCTTCTTCTCCTCCAGTATTCTATCATTATCACCAGAATTGAGAAGATTTTTAGGCTAAACTTGTTAGGCTAAACTTTGAGGTCCCAACAGAAGACAAATTAATCCAGAAGTTCATAAAATGTCCATCAGAGCTACACCAAGTCCAGTCAACCAACAACGAAGCCTGCAGTCGACTCGCAACTGAGGATGCAGGCAAAAGCCTGCAAAACTAGTTTTGCATAATTCAACAGTAAGTGGAGTATAAGATTATAAAATCAAGTCACTAGACAATTAAGAACATGATGTTAAAATGTTGATTCTGGTGGTATATTAGTAACTGTACTTGCCTCTTAGATTCAAGATTGCAGGTTCAATTCCAACCAACAGAATTTTTTGGCACAAAAATCTTAAGTATGGCTTCCTTCAGAAGGAAAGTAAAGTTGTGGGTCCTGTGTTGTAGATTTATGGCTCATTAAAGAACCTCAAATCTGAAAGAAGAGACCACTGAGCAAAATTTATTAACCATTTCATGTCCTGAATTGAATAGTATGCTGATGACATGAGATGTTAAAGAGCATCTGTAAATAAATCAAACAACAATAAAGCTGTTATAATAGCTCTCAACACATGCAGCAGAAATTATATTTCAGCATTAATTCATGACTGCTTTTTGTTATATAAGTAAAGATGGTGCAAACCCTGCACTGCTAATATTTAAAGTTGAAAATTTTCATTGACCCCACTGTTCATAAACTGAATGAGTCTGAAATTAAATTAATGAACTCTTTATAAATAATCATTCTTACACACTTAAGTATGTCATATTTCATTTAAAGGCTTGTCAGATGTAGCTAGCAATACAGAAAATCTAATATAGTGCTAGTAAGTAATAGAAATAATTAATTAATTATGTGTTTGTATAAAAATGTATATTCTTCTTTTTATTTTCTATTTATATAAAGATCTATTATGTTTGATAAAGTCCTGGTTTGACTAGCAAAATTAATGACTTGTACATTTTTAAACACCTAATTTTAAGAATTTTCTGATGTATTATAATATTCTGTCTCTATTTCAATATATTTTTATGTCTACTTGGGCTTAATATATAAGTTGCTGTATCAATGGTGATCTAAGGGTGAGAAAATGTTGGCAGGAGATGAGGAAGCTGCAGAGACACAACGCAATACATCTCATCACATTCATTCAGCTCATTCACTATTTCCATCATGTTTGTGTTCAGCAGTGATTCAGATTATCAATCTTTTGGATGATGCTGCAGTGTCTCCTGATGGCAATGCAGTTTATGAAGTTTCATACCAGGTAATTCCTTTTTATTCTAAAGTTAAAGTGAATCACAGATATTCATAGTAAGATTCTATATGTAATATTCTTAATATAAAGTGTGAAAATTGCAAATATTTTTCAGAATTATCTGTAATACAAATATAAATCTGTGCCTATTGTAGTGAAAATATTATAATGAAATAATATACATAGTACTATTTTCAGCTTAAATTTATAATAATGAACTAACATAGCATAATTTAAATACAAATAATAATGTATATACACTTATTCAAAGAAAGAATGGCCACTTCTTGGATGGTAAAATATGATTACGTAACTTTCAAATCGAGGCTCCTACAGAAGATGACAGATTTCAGGGAAATAGTGTTTAAAGAAGACACTATTATGCCCTATAGCAAGTCTACAGATAGATTGAAACCATGACTGATTAGTTTATATGATTCAAATGAAAAGTAATTTGGAATCTATGCAAATTTGAATCTTGCATTATTTTTTTTTCCCCCCTCTTGCGGCTCTTATTTATTTTATCCATGTTTTCATTCTCTTTTATTTTTATGAACAATATAATTTGTCCAAAATATAATATTAAAATAAATTGTATATAAATCATCATCATCTTTCTTTCAGTGCTAAATTCTTCCACTGATTAAGAAAGAAATTTATATG
Source organism: Metallyticus violacea (assembly GCA_030762175.1). Classification (NCBI taxonomy): domain Eukaryota; kingdom Metazoa; phylum Arthropoda; class Insecta; order Mantodea; family Metallyticidae; genus Metallyticus; species Metallyticus violacea. Next base: position 100,240,235 of record CM060846.1, on the reverse strand, counting down.
ACTTTTTCATTATTCTAAAATAAAATATTTCCATGTAATCATTTAGTAAATGTGCGTCACTTACTATATAATAAACTTATTTGGTATATTTGTATTTTTATCACAGTATTTAAATAACAAAAATGTTAGGTTTGGTTCAGTGCTACAAATGCTCATATTAATTCTTTCATTCTACTCTAGAGCAAGCCACTCAGACCATGTGATATGGCATACTACTACTCCTTAGAGTGACTGGCTGAATTATTTCAACTCTTAGAACTGCTTGCTGATGGCATGTTACCTTTTAATTGAGATATGGCTACCTTGATGGATAGACATACTGCTCCACTGTATTAACTTTGAGGAAAGTAAGTTTTCATCATCTGAGGCTGCTTATAAATATGACATGCCAAAACGAATTGGGAGGCATAGGGCTCAGTGTTACAGGGAAGACCAACAGATAGAAAAGGGTCATAGGGAGGATGATGAACATCTTTGGGCAGAGAACAACATTTTCATCTACTGCCCAAATGAAGGTAGCTCGTCACTTTCTCAGTTCCTTACAGACTGTAAAGAATCACCATAGAAAGTTTAGTTCAGGTAACTTCTTAGCTGCATGTAAGGATGTCCCCTTATGATGAACATATGAACTGTCTTGCATTTGCCATCAACACTAGTAACATTGATTGGCAAGAAATCTTTGCAGACAAAGTTGTACTGTACTCATCACTTAATGGGCTGGTGCACATGTACCAACCATATGGCCACTGATATGATAGACTTTACATAGCTACTAATGATGTCAGTTTTCGCATAAGCATCTCATGTTGGGGCTGGATTTTGTTAAAGGTCCTGGACTCCTTGAACAAATACATGAAAGGTTAAACAGTTTGACCTACCCAGACTTTTGGAATTCATTTTAGTCTTATCTGTCGGAGAAAGATATTTCAATGGAACAATCCTGTTCCTACAGGATAAACTTAGCACTGGCAAGTCAAGGATAGTTCAACATTGATTTGGTAGGCCAGAGGATATCTTACTGATACCTCACCCTTCCTAATCACCTGATCTAAACACTATTTAAAATATTTGGGTAGGAAAGAAGGAGAACCTATGAAATTCCCATGTTGAATGTGCGTGTAATTCTCTGACAGAAAGGCCAAATTATTTCTGCTGGTTGGTAAACTACATGCCCAAAAGAATTAACAAGCTTTTAGAGCATGAAGAATATTAGGATATTAAATTTTTTATTTGTATTTATGTAATGTTTAGCATGTTTGTTTTAATTATTAATAGATACCAAACTGTGTTTCAGATGTAAACATTTAATTTTTAAGACCAAAACGAAAAGATCTTTAGGTAGTCAATGTGTATTTTAAAGCTATAAGCATTAAAACTTCCTCTTATATTTAAAAATTAACTTTATACTGAGTTACTGGTCATGCAAACAATGAACAAATTAAAAATAAAAAGCATAGAAAATATGCAATATTCAAACCCACATTACCTCAAGCATGTAATCTATTAACTAATGTCTTTAACCACTTGGACACTTTGAGGTTGGAACATCAAAGCTGTTCTAAACTTAGGTATTCATTTTTTTACACTAAACTCCACATATTTGCATAAAAGTAAGACATACATCGGGATAATCTCTCCCATCTTCAGATGCTCACTGAACCGCGATTACTCGAAAAGATGACTGGACACCCAGATGTTTCTGTGGTGGCCTCTGTTGGTTGAAGTAGGAAATTGCTGAGTTCATCCATAGGAGGAAACTTGAAATTCATTAGGTTTTCTCCATTTTTTAATATAAATTTTTTTTCCCAAATGGATAACTCCAATGGGTTATGAAGATGTTTCAGAAGTTTAATTTCCCATTTTATTTCATGATTTTTGGTCCAAAAGTGAGCTGCTACTGCTGATTTGTCCACCTGCTTAAACCAAATATTCCTAAAATGTTCTTTCTTCTGAATTTCCAAATTTCTTTTTGTTTTACCTATGTAGCTCTACTCCCAATCTGCACATTTTATTTCATAAATTCCTAATTTCTGTTCTGTTGATATGGATTCTTTTAATGTGCAACCTAATAAATTTTTGATGTTGTATCTGTTCTTTGGGGCTAACATTATCCTATGTTCTTTGAAAATTTTCTTGAACTTGTTGTGGTAGATTGGATGGTAGGTGAAACTTTTGAATTTGTATTCTTCTTTTGTGTTTTTCAGTGTGGATACTTCTCTTATCCCTTTTTGTCTTTTAGGTTTATTGACAATTTTTGTCAATGTGTCTTTGTAAAAAACTCCATATCAACAGAACAGAAATAAGGAATTCATGAAAAAAAAAAAAAAAAATGTGCAGATTACAAACAGATCTACATAGGCAAAACAAAGAGAAATTTGGAAATTTGGAGGAAAGAACATTTTAGGAATATTCAGTTTAAGCAGGTGGATAAATCAGCAGTAGCAGGTCACTTTTGGACCAAAAACCATGAAATAAAACTGGAAATTAAACTGCTGAAACACCTTCACAAACCATTGGAGTTATCCACTTGGGAAAAAAAGTTATATTAAAAAATAGAGAAAACCTAATAAATTTTGAGTTTCCTCCTATGGATGAACTCAGCAATTTCCTACTTCAACCAACAGAGGCCCCCACAGAAACATCCGGGTGTCCAGCCATCATTTCAAGTAACAGCAGTTCGGTGAGCAACTGAAGATGGGAGAGATTCTCCCAAAACGTCTCTTACTTTTATGTAAGTGGAGTTTAGTGTAAAAAATGAATACCTAAGTTTAGGATATATTACCACTCCATTGTCAACAGCTTTGAAAGTACAATATCAAAGCTATTCTTTTTGATATGCTTTCACATTAGAAAACGCTGCTGAATGTATTCCATTTAATTAATGGAAATCCAAAACTTCTTCATATTTCTGATTTCAATGAAGAAAGTGGTAAACTTCTATAGTGTTCATGAAGAAACAAATGTTTCACTGAGGTTAATTTATGTAAATACTACATTTAATTATATTATATAATATACTGTAATAGTATTGCTTGTAGGAGCCTGCCTGCGACTTTGGTTATGTTCAGAAGCACAAAGTTATCTTTGTTTCTGACAAATAGCCATTCATTATTTGAGTAAATGTACAATATCATTTTGAAAGTGAAACAGATACTTCAAAATTACTTAATAAACTGAAAAAGATAAACCATATCTGCACTTCATTACATTTGACATTATAAAATGAAATGTGGTATAGTTGAAACCATTCTTTTCAAAGGTCTACAATAAATAAGAGACTAATTTAATGCACCATTCAAATGGTATCATGTCATGTCCTTTAAATGTAATAGCTTTGTTGATTATTTTTCCACAAATGCATCCAGTTGAATGAATCCTTAAAGAGGGACAAATAGCTATATTTAATAGAAATTTAGTACAATTAATGATAATTGAAAACATAAAATAGTAGAGATTTTTGCTAACAATGGTATTTAAATACAAAGTGCTGCATTAATCATGGAAGTAAACTTAATTTTGAAAAGTGAGGTGCATAGTGTCATTTAAGTCCCATAAAGGGTAGAGATATTCTTTTCTGTTTCATAATATACAATGAATTAATGAATGAATCGTGTATAGTGAAAATTTTATTTTGCACTGAAATTTTTTTTTCAATATATGGATAAAGTAGGACCCATCTCCAGCAAACACAATAGCCATTCTTATTATATGCTCTAGCAGAATTATAAACTTAAAGATATTTTCCTAAACCAATTTCTATATTACCTCTAGTATTTTTATTGATTAAACAATAAGTATCAGTATATACATAACTAAAAAGTAAATTAAGACCTGAACATATATCCAGCCCTTTGTGGCCTATATTTTTAATGTTTAAACAATATACATAGATCTTACATGACTGGAAGGTAAAAGGTTTTAAATCAATGCTGCAGACAGAATCTCATCTTATATAATAAATTAAAACTTTTAGGTCATTTGGAACTGTCTTGTAGAGGATAGTGCCCTGTTTCTGCGATATGTTCTTGAAAGATTGACAAGAGATAAACAGGACCTCATGTTCAAGATCTTACGTCACCTTATTCGGTTTGTGCCAAAACTTCCACAGCAGGCTGCATTTGCTCTCTACAATTACATAATTGGCTATGTAATGTTCTATGTTCGATCACCTCAGGAAGATGGTCAGAAACTAATTGGAACAGCACTTTCCATTCTATGGATGGTACGTATAAGTCATTTAATTTTCAGAAATAATAATTATGTATTTTAAGTTTCAATATCATGTTTTATACTATGGTTACTTCCATAAAGTGAAGTTTATCATTCTTCTTTACAACTTTAATTAGTTGTAAATAAAATTTGCATGTTTACTTAAATTAATTCTAATCATGTTATTTACTATGTATATTTTCTATGTTAATTTGTATGATAGGAGAATATTTAGGAAAAGTAAGAGAGAAATGAATTATAATAGTTAAGAAGGATGAGAGAATTTTGGTATGATTGATAAATTAGTACTAACAAGGGAAATATAAGAAGTAGGGGATTTCATTATGCAGATAACCTGGGGGTTGTGTATAATGAGGCCTCATATAGATTGATTTTAGATTTATTATTAGTATAATATAGTATGTTTAAAGAGTTTTAAGCTTTTCAGTTAATATTACTTTTGTTAGTGGTACATTTTGTAAATATGTTGTGTGCTCAACTTAGGTATTCATTTTTTACAAAGTACAATATTTATTTTGTGTGCTGTTTAGATGTAATTGAGTAGCTTAGAAATATGGAAATTATTAATGAAGAAATTTCAGTTAATTGGTTAAAATAATGGTTTGTGTATAAATTATTTATATATAGTATTATATTTTTTTGGTTGGATCAGAGCCTGGACCCCTGGATATTCCAATAGGTGGCTGCTGATGAACCAGAGACTAGGGGGCTAATCAAATTGGAATATTTGGATTAAATATATTGTAATATATTCAGAATGTTAATTGTAACTGATTTATATATACTTGTGTTATAATATTAGGATGTGTTTTGCTCAAAATTCTTTATCTCATTGTTACTGTTCTGTTACTATTGTTATTTTTAGTTTTATATTAATTATTCTTGTACATGGTCCTCATTTTGCTTTGCAACTGGGAATTTATTTTTCTAATAGTGTTTTTTACTGCAGCATGGCCTCACCACCTGCCAAGGGAAATGATGTAGAAATCATTGTTTTAAACCTTAGCAGACATTAAGGAAGCCTTAAAAAAAACATGTGTTCAGTGATGCAGCTTGCACTAATAGCACACCACATTACTATATTTCAGTCATAAAGTGGACATTCAATTGCTCAACCAGGATATACACTACTCTCTAGTACCTATTGTTTTCTGAGTTTACCTATCCTAAGAGATTGCAATCAGCTTTAACAATAGGTAGATTGGAGTCAATAAGTCCTTCATGCGTATAATTAATAAACCAGTTACAGAACTGCTCTCTCTCTCTCTCTTTTTCCAGTAGTTCAGGAACAACAGTAGTTTTATGTGGCTGAAGGTGCAGCAGCTGAGTAATTTTACACACCCTGCTGACAGGTATACCAATTTGCTGGGCTAATAATATTTAAGACTTTTAAGCAGAAACTTCTGATTGCCTATTTTGTCAAGCTTCTCCTCTGTTAAAACCTGATGTTTTGGTCTTCACTTCTTGTGAATGAAAATATTTTGCACTTGAACCTGAAATTTAAGTTACTCCTGGAATTTTCTCCTATATAACTTGTATACATAATAATACGAAATAAATATTCTTTGTTCTAGCATATATCTCATTTTCAAATACACAAATATATACCATAAAGTCTAACATGCACTTCCTACAGAAATGCTACTGAAATAGTTGACATGATAAATGTGACTGAGCAAGCTCAATCAGCAGAACATTAACTCCAGTCTTACTGGGAATCACACATCAGCTGAATGTCAACCAGGTTCCACTAGTATATGAAAACTCTGATTGCATAGTGGAATGAGGGCACAGAAATTAGTTTGTGCGTTTGTATGTATACCATATAATATAATTGCTTTTATGTATAATTTTTGAAGCTGTTTAAAGTGAAGCTATTATATTTAAAATGATATACTATGGGTAACTTTTTTACATACTTCACTTACTATATTTTTCTAAGTTGGAACAATGTTTCAGGAACCAGCTTTCCCATCCTCAGCCATTGATCCGTTGGTTTCTGATGCTCGTGTTGGTCCCTTGCAAGTTGTTTTTGAACTGTGGTGACCTTTGGTGGATCTGAAAGGAATCTAGAAAGGTGATCCCACAGCGGAAGGTCAAAATTCATAGCAATTTTATGATATTTTAAGATGAAAATATTCTCCCAGATGGCTAATTCAAATGGCAATCCCACGCAGATGTTCAAAATTCATAGCAATTTTATGATATTTTAAGATGAAAATATTCTCCCAGGTGGCTAATTCAAAGGGTTCTTTATTTCCTTTAGAAGTTTTATCTCTGGGTTTATTTCATGATTTTGGCTCCAATAATTATGTGCCACTGCCGATTTTCCATTTGTTTAAATTTGATGTTTCTAAAATGTCATTTATTCCGGATTGTCAGATTTCTCTTGGTTTTTCCTGTGTATTTCAAATTACAGTCTAAACATTCTATGGTGTATATTCCTGATTTCTTTTCTATGAATATCTTGTCTTAATTTTGAACTTAAGAAGTTCTTGATATTGTATTTGTTGATCGGAGCTGGCTTTATATTGAATTTTTTTGAAAACCTTTTCAAATTTGTAGTGCAGTTGTGGGTTATACATGAATTTGCAATATCTTGTAGTGTCTTTGATTACTTCTAGAGTCGAGATCTCTCTTATGGTTTTCTAGAATTTGTATTTGTTGATCCTTCTAAACTCTGCATTCCTACCAGTTAACTTGACTTAAACATTACAATGCATTTTAATCATATCTGGTGTTTATCTCTTTGGTATGATGAATGCTGATGATATACAGTGCTCATAAGTATTATGAAGCTAAATACCTGCATTAAAATTTATGTCTAGATCAAAATTGCTGATGTTATAATGTTCAAAACAAAATGTGGAATCCATGATATTGTTGCTAACAAAACTGGTCTAATAGCTACAGAGGATGTCTTCAATAATGGTATGCTTTAGCATTTCTATTTAGCTAGAACTTATAATATTGTGCTACAACTATTTTATATTTCTTACTTTTGGTCCAGGTTGTACATAGTGTACATGGAATAATGTTCAAGGATCTAAAACAGATATTACGAAAAGAGCAATGTGATGCTTCAATTCTTCTAACTGCAAATGTGCCTTCAGCAAAGAAGATAATAGTTCATGGGCCACAAGGTAATTTTCTGCCAGTTTTCTTTTAAATCATGTAAATATTATGCAGTTTTAAAATTCTTTATTTTTCAGTTATATTTTTATTTATTTGCTGTCAATTGACTTGATCATATAAGTTTCTTACACTGCCAAGAGTCAGTTAAAATATTTATTCCCTAATACAGCTTATCACATTATATACTCATACACACCACATTCAATATTATTATTATTAAGACTAAGGATTACAGAAAACAATTACTTTTCCCTAAATATAGCTTATAACTGGTATATACATATGTGTACAAATGCAGTAATATTATTGAGACTAAGGTATACACAAACTCATTTTTCTTTTCTCTAATTACAGCTTATCCCTTATATTTACAAATACAAATATATGAAATTTGGTTACATAGAAATATGATTAATATTAACAAGAAATTTAAATTTATCTAGTAATATCTACTAGATTACAGATCATCATGTCTATACAGGCATTTATCAACTAGATATCTTTTAAACTCCTTTTTAAATTTGGTTTCTTTCATTAGTTTAAGATGTTCAGGAGGTTATTGAATAGTATATAATTCCTTTGACAAATAGGTCTCTCTATGTTAACTTCCTATTTAAACTAATTCTATGGAGGTTAATCTTTCCTCTTGTATTTATTATATGCATAACAGCACTTATTGTAACTGTTGGTGTCCATGTACTTCTATGTAAAAAAAAAACAGTTCTATATACATACATATAAAACCACTGTTGATAACTTATGAGTTTTAAATGGGCTTGCACAAAATTCCTCTGTCAGTTTTATAAATAGTTCTGAGACAATATTTTTGCAAAGTTAGTACTCTGTTTAAGTCATTCCTGGTTTTTGCACCCCAAATTTCAATACTATACTCCTAATGTGGATATATTAGGCCATAATAGCTCATTTTCAAAACAGAGGTACTTAAATATTTAGATAAAATTCTTAGTAAATATAATTCTGTACTTATTTTATTACATATATAGTCTACATGGTAATTATATGACAGATTGCTATCAACATATAAACTTGAAAAATTTGCGTATTTCACTTCATTCTTTTTTATCTATAGTTAGTTTTATGTGGTTGTCAGTCATTATGATTGTTATTGTGACTACTACAATATTGAAAGTGCATAGCTTTGGAACTTGCTTATCTTGAGTTTTAAATAATAATAATAATAATAATAATAATAATAATAATAATAATAATAATAATAATAATAATAATTATTATTATTATTATTATTTATGTACAGATATAGTATTGTAATATGACTTCTGAGGAGTTTACTATTAATTGTTTGACATTATTAAGGGAGTTATGCCAGAATAGGAATGTTGTAACATCAGCATAAGAAAGTTTTACAATTTTCAAATTGATAATGATAATTTATATAAACAAGGAACAACAAAGGAGCAAATACTGACCCCTGCGGAACTTCACACTTAATATCATATTGTGATTAAACTGTTCTGATATGTTTGCCTGTTTTTCTCTGTACTCTTTACATTGTTTTCAATTTGTCAGGTATGATTTTATTAAGTCATACATTTTCTCTCTTGTTCCATAATTTTGTAATTTTTAAAATAGAATACTATATGTACACTATCAACGACTTTAGTCAAGTCAAGAGAAAGTACAACTGCCTTGTCTCCTTTATTTAGATGACTTAGTACCTCATGAATAAGTTTTGCCATAGCTGTTATAGTGGAGGAGATTTTAGGAAAATCATAATGTGTTTTTATTAATACATTATGTTTATAAAAAATTGGATTAATAACAACTATTACCTGCCTAACTTTTGAGTGTATGTTCAGTAGGTTTTGATAATTTCACTTACTTCATTTTTGTACATATTATTATGATATTTGTATCTGCACTATTGCTGATGCATAATACACTGCTGGTGGTTTGGTGGAATTTTGCACTAGATTTCACATATCCCACTATTTTTATGTTAGTAGTTATTAGACTTGCATTTTTTCAGCTATATAACATGCATGACTATCACCATGTATTGCCATTCCAGTTGGTTCTTTTGTCACGTCCTGGAGCTTCTAACTATTTACAAGCATTTATTATTGTTTACTTTTGAATCTATGTTAACATTTATTATGTGCTTTTGTTCATTTTTTATGATTCTACTGAATATGTTATCTAGATGTTCCAGAAAAATCTCTTACATTAGAGTTTGGTGATCTGTACATGCCAATTATAACTGTAATGTCTAGTTCCATATTTAATCTAATGATGGTGATTTCAAAGGCCATTTGATGCAATGGTCTAGCCATTATTGTGCGTTATATACAATATTATTATTTAAATATATTGCTACCCCTACCCCTTTATAGTTTTTTCTCCAGTGTTTTAGTGCTAATTTGTAACTCATTAATTAGCTTAACTGTATCTGACTACTTAATAAAACATGCTCTTTCACTAAACTATGTTTGGATTGCCCTGTTTTTGCATTACATTAATCAAATCAATTTTGTTAGCTAGATACTGAACATTGTGATGCAATATACTTAATGATCTGTTACTAATTGTTTTGGTTCCCATATCATTGGATGCACAGAATTTTCCAAATTTCTTATATTTATCTAGTCATTTCTCAACACTACCCATGCATTGTTATCTTTGTTGCCTATGTATTCAATTTGCCCACATAACTCTTTAGATATACTTTTCTTACCAAAAGAGTTTATATGTAACCTATGTGTTTTATGCAGTTACCTACCTAGTTAACATGTGTAAATTGTGGTATTTCATACATAAAAGTAGTTTTTTATTTGGTCTTCAGATTTCTATGTTTATGCATGAATTTGGTAAGAGATCATGCAATTTTTCATGGAAAGATCAATTCTCACATGACTGGTGAAAAAAATTTGAAGCACTATTTGCCAGTCTGCTATGTAAAATGGAGCTACTTCATAACAATAGTACACTGCTCTGAAATTTTTTTTCTGTGTGCAGAAATGTGATATGGAAGCATACAGGATATTACAGCAATCATATGGTGATGATGTTCTGTCACAATCAATTGCATTTTGATGGTTCAAAGAGTTTAAGGAGGGCCATGATTCTACAATAAATCAGGGTGTCCAGGTGCTCCAACCACTGGCAGTGAATGAGACCATGATTAACACAGTTACCATCATTGTTAGGGGAGATCAATGAATAACAGTGAATAGACTGGCAGACATGTTACAGTTTTCCCATGTTAATGCATTCCCCATTCTGCATGATTGCTTACACATGATATGTATCTGTGCCACATGAGTGCTGAGGTTACTGACATCTGAACAGAAGATGGCACAAGTAGACATATTTCAGTAGCTTCAGCATCTGGTAGCAGAGCATGGTAAGGCATACCTGAATTACAAAATTACAGGTGATGAAACTTGACTTTACCATTATGATCTTGACTGCCACAGGTGGCCGAGGTCATTAAGGCACGGGCTTGTGAGCATCTGAGGCTCAAATCCTGCCAGGATCATCCTCCCTGACTGAGGTTTTATCCAGGTTTTCCTCAGTCCTCATAAATGGCAAATGCTGGGGAGATACCCTAAACTAAGATCTGGAATGTTTCCCCCCTTAAAAATAAATCCTTTATTAATATATCATTTCACCTCATGTATCATCAGCATCTACCACCTGTGGTGCCTCTAGAGCAATAAAGGGCATTAAACACCATTCATTCCATTCCATTATGATCTCAAAAGCAAACAGGCAAACTTAGCCTGGGAGTTACCTGGTTCTCCAACACCAAAGAAAACCTAGGTTGTTTGGTTAGCAGGAAAGGTAATGGTGATTTCTTTTTTTGACTGTTGTGGAATGGTTTATCAGCATGTAGTTCCCTTGCAAACAATGGTTAATGGGAAGCATTATAAGACTGTTTTGAGTGTCCTGGCCAAACACATCTGATGAAAATGCCCTGAACTGCATTCATCTGGTTGGTGCCTTCATTATGATAATGCCTGTATTCACAGAAAAAACATTAATTGTGTGCCCCACTCTCCATACAGCCTGGACCTAGCTCCATGTAACTTTTTCCTTTCCCTTGTTTAAAAATGAACTGCAGGGTCAGATTTTTGATTCATCAACAGCTGTCCTGAAGATGCTGTCAAAAAACTGTTTCCAGCACGTCTTCCAGGAATGGCATATAAGCTGGACCAAGTGCATACAACTCAATGGGAACTACTTCAAAAAAAACCATACCACTCTTGACCTTGCCTAATGTACTTCATAAGTAAAATAATCATTCTCAGGCTTTATTGATTAGCTTTCATATATTAGTTTCAAAATATATTATTAAGGGTTGCATAAAAGCAAGTTAAGATTAACAGATATGTGCTGCTAATTTTCACCAGTAAAAATGATTTAATAATATCAACAGGAGTAGTTTCCATTTATACTATAAACAAGTACACTCATTTGTGTTTTACATATAATTTTACAGTTATTTTATCCTACAGATATATTTTTATGTATCTAAATGCTTTTCAATTCTTCTTTTAGCATCATCCTGCTTTGAGTTTTAATTGCTAGAGGCAGTTTATAATATATAGCATTAGTAATAGATCTTTTTGTTATACATTTATGAGATGATAAATGTTCTGAGTCTGAGTGCTGTATTTATGGCATTTCTTGTTTAAGACCTTATCATTTTCATTATTTAAAACAACTAGGATTACCTTATATACATATAATGATATAAAGATACTTCTACCTGCAACTTCCTGTCTATTCCATGCACACACACACATGTCCATATACAGAGAGTTCCAAAAAATGTACACACACTTCAAGCAGTGAAAAAACTATGTTAACATAACAAAACTGAATTCACACAAACAAAAATGATGAGTACTAATCATTTTAGACCTTTACAGTTATAACATTTGTTCAAAATGCCCACCATTGGCATTGATATACTTCTGAGTATGATCAACTACTGATCGAGCAATGTTTGCCAAAGTGTCCTCAGCAATTGTAGCACATGCTGTTTCAATTTATTCTCAAAGTGCTGCCAGTATAGCTAGTTTTCCATGGTGACAACATCCTTAAGAGTTCCCTATAGGTAGATGTCCAGTGGAGTTAGATCCAGAGAATGCGGTGGAAACTCAATCAGACCTCATCATCCTATCCAGTGCCATGGAAGATTGTCATCAGGGTACGCACATACATCTTGGTGATAATATAGTGGTGCACCATCCTGTTGGAAGTAAAATTTCTCATTTCCATAGGGTGTATGAATAGCGGATAAGATGGATGTGTGTATCATGTTCAGGTATATTGGGCCAGTTACTATTCCTTCAAAAGGAATGATCCAATTAGACCTCTAGATGACAATCCACACCAAACATTAATTCCAGGTAAATTAACAGCCTTTTCCAAAATAAAATTTGGATTTTTTGCACACCAATAGACACAGTTATATCATTTAACAGTTCTGTTCAACTTAAATTGTGCCTCATCGAACCAAGCAACTTTCCCTAAGAAGGCCTCATCCTCTTGCACCATCATCCAAAACCACTCACAGTACTGCATTCTCTGATCAGGACCATCTTCATTTAATGCATGCAAAAATCTTGGGATGAAAACTTTCAATTTTGCTGTTTTAATATTACGACGCGTGCTGGTTCTGGTAATCCCAGTCTCACATGCACATTGCTTTGTAGATTTCTGCAGTGAGTGCTCCAAAACCATAGCCAAGGATGCAGGGCTTATTGCTATGCAAGGTTTACTGCATATTGTACCATGAGTCTAAAATTTGTCTGCAATGCGTGCAATTGTTACTCACATTGGTGGTTCTGTTCTGTACACACTTCTCCATTGCCTTTGAACCTTAACAGCATTCTTGGTTTTCCAATACCACTTCAAAATTGCTTTCTTCTGTTCAAACGATAATCTTAGCTCCATTTTATTGTAGCAATGCTAGCATAATGTAATGTGAGTTACATCTGTTTACAGAACATCATACAATAATCTTGACTTTATTTGTTCATTGTTGATTTACCTGTCATGTAGCAATGCTATCATAATGTATGTGAGTCACATCTGTTTACAGAACAACAAACTACACATTACTGTTGTTTTTTAGTCCAACTTTGAAATATATTAAATAGATATCAATTGTGAAAGTGTGTATACATTTTTTGGCACCCTTGGTATATATATATATATATATATATATATACACACACTAAGGAAGCAAAAACAAAACACACACACACACATACATATATATATTTTTTTTTTCTGAAGACTAGTAACCTATTCATATTTACACCACATGTATTTCTTCAAATCTTAATTGCATAATAGAAGGGCTATAGTGAATTAGTTTTAGATTACCTGAATTTTATTATTTTTATAATTTCCTTAATAAATATATGTGCTTGCTTACTTTATTACTTTGTTACAAATAAGTTCAACATGATATTTGAAATTAATTGTTAATCAAAATGACTAAGAAATTTATATGTTTAACTTCTTCCATTGCTACTCCATGAATTATCACATTCATATATCATATCATATCACTTCAATCATTGGATCCTGTAATGAGTTTAGCCAACTCTAAAATAATTAATCAAGTTCAGGTTGTAGAATTTGTCAAGATTGTTATATCATGATTCCCATGTCTATTATTATAGTGATAAAGCATAAGTGTTTTAGTTTCCTGCATATTTGGTGCTAACTTCTTATTTAATAAATTTTACATATTATTTGGTTGTTCTGCTGTTATTTTTTAATTTAATTAAAGATTTACAGGAAAATAAAAGGGCTGTATCATCAGCATATAATATAGCATTATATTTATCATGATTAGGCAGGTCATTTACATATATAAATATTAATAATGGGTCCAGTGCAGATCCCTGAGTACTCAAACTTATAGTATGTCATTTTTGGACTATCAACAGTTTGACCATATATAGTTAATGTTAAAGTTATATTGTCAGTTTGTACTTGAGCTGTTATCTTTCATTGTTTCCCAAATTATCTGGTTATATTCTGTGATATGGATATTTTGTTAGTAAACATCTATTTCTTCAAATTAATGAATAATTAGGAGTATTGCTTTCCTTCATTTATATATTTGATTCTGTACATATTCATATTTGTTCTTTTCTAGAACAGATAATAGTCTTAATTTCTTCCTTAGGTTTTTTATTTCATCTGGTATTCTTTAATGTTTACTACCCATTTTACTCAATGTTTCTTTCTTTAATGGGAATTGTTTATTTAAATATGCTGTAAAACATTGATAAATATCTCCCATTTACTGTTCATTGTCTGAATTTCATAATCCCAGTATTCTTTCTTTAACTTTATAACAGCTTGTTTAAATTTGCATTAGTGCTCTGGTTACCACAGATTCTATTTGTTTACCATTTACCTTGCTACATAAAATGTCCATAATTTTATCACAGAAATCAGATATATAAAATTTCTTGAGTGATCTGTAACTGATAGTTATCGTGTGAGCTATTGCAGATGATGTAATTCTATTTTGTTGTTTTATGGTGTCTTGTATGTAAAAATTATTTTCAAATAATTATCATCAAATCACTTAATATTTATAATTCATGGTATTAGTACATATTATAATATTTAATCCCCCAAAAATATGATTTCCTGTCTATAATTTACATTATTATTTAACAATTTGTCTGCACTTATTATGAATTCATTACCTTTGAGTTTGGGTATCTACCTAATATATTACTATTATTATGCTTTCCTTTTCATTTTATATTTTCATTGCAGTAAGCTGAAAGATCATTTCCAAACTTAATTCTATAAACCAATTTTGAGATGTAAAACTTAGACTATATTTTGTAAACAGCCACACACCACCTCCTGTATGATTTTGTCAGCTATAACTGCCTCAATTCAAAATGTTCTATCTTAGAATATTTTATTAGTGATTCAATTAGCTCATGATCTGTTACCACCATAATATTAGATGTATATATTACAATTCCATCTTCTTTCCCAAACTCCTTGCATTGCCCAGTGCAATCAACTTGTTATTCCCTCTATGATTAATCGTGCCTTATGCTGTTGAACTAATAGGAAGCCTGGTTATGATGTCATCAATGAGGCATCTAGCTTGGTGTTTTGTAGTTTTTCCTGTAGCACATTTTCATCAATATGGATTAGTGTAGGTTTTTAGATATTCTCTTGTCATATTTTCTTCTTCTTCTTTGTTGAGAATTCATCTACCTTGTGATGTAGAGGTTTTTTCACAGAGCTTTCCATATCACTCTGTCCTGAGCTTTCCTTCTGGCTTTCCTCAAGCTCATTCTTCTTATGGCTAGTGTATCCTCTATATTGCTTCCCTATTTTATCCCTGGGCAGCATCATTATCACTTATCAATATGATATGCTTCCCACACAGGTCATGGGTAACAGGTCTCAGGCATCTTCTCTCATGTCTGTATAAGCAGAATTGTGCCTCCTGCACAACTTTATCAAGAGGATTTACTTTTAAAGATAATCTAATAGTCTGGTTGCACCATGGTCTCTACATGTCTTGCCCTCCATTCTCCTCAAATAATGTACCTCTGCTGCCGGTAACCTGCTATGATGTTCAGTATTTAAAGTTCAAAACTCTGAAGAATGAGTCAGGATAGGGAGATAGGTTGAAAAGTAGACTGCCATTTTAGCCTTCTTACTTATTTTTTAACTGTAAATCCTTTATTAAGGGCATAAAATAGTTTAACCATGGCACTCACCCTATGGCTAATCTCGTGCTCATATTTCCCATCCTGACCTATGGTTTCTTCAAGATATTTGAACTGAGTGACTTGCTCTAATTGCTGATCTGTAAGTTTAATAGTATGATGAACTGAATACCTCATGATGGCCATGATATTAGTTTTCTCAATACTGATGACCATATCTTTCATACTTATCTCTTCATGCCACAACTTCAGATTTGCTTGGAGGTTCCTGGCTGAGTTGGCCAAAGAACTAAGTCATTGGCAAAAGCTTTGAGATCTGTACTGGCAACAACATTTAATACTCTCTTACACAGTTTTATTACATCATCCTCAATGTGATAAAGAAGTAAGCTGACAGAATGGTACCCTCCCTCTCACCTACTGTGGATCTAAACTCTTTGGAAATTATTCCTGATGTCCACATTATTTGATTACTGCAAGTTTCCTAGAAGCTTCTAATGGCTTTTATCAAGCTTGTCTCTACATTCCAGTTCCTAAGAACTTTTTGCAGCTCTCCTCAGGATATCCTGTCAAAAGTCATCTCAAAGTCCATGTAGCATTAGTCTACTTCTGCTCCATGCTCTGTAAGTTTCTTACCAATTTCACTTAATGAAAAAATCAAATCTTGGGTACTGCATCCTTGGAATCTTCATTGTGATTCTTCCTCTATTTCAGTTCTCAATCAACCCTCAAGAATCCTTGAGTAGATCTTCCCAGGTTGCTAAGCAGAGAAATCCCATGGTGATTGCAGCACTCCTGATTATTCCCTTTCTTCCTTTCTTTTAGATAGAGATAATGACCAACAGCTCTCAATCCCAATTGGGATGATCTTCTGTCTCCACACAAGCTGATTTAATATTGAGCAGTATTTATTCTCCTTCTCAGCCCATATATTTAATCATTTCTGGTGTTATACCATCACTATCAAGTGTTAGTTTCTTTATAGCTGTACAAAGTTCTACTTCCCTATTATCTGCTCCATTTACATTATCTCTTTTGTGATGTTCTTCTTGCTTCTCACTTTCTTGATCAGTCTCCTGAATATATTCCTGTCACCTTCAAATTAATTCCTAATCCATAGTGAGCAATTTCTTATCTTTTTCCTTTATAAACCTTAATGACCAATCCTTCTCTTTTCTCATATTTTTCTACTCCTTGTAGAAAAGTTTCTGATTTTCAGTTGATGATGTCTCCATGAACTATCCAAACTCCTTCCAGGCTTTGGTCTTTCCTTCCTTGACCATATTTCTTGCATTGGTTTGTTGCTGTGATCATTCTCCAAGTTTGCGGCTAAGTAAGCTCTCCACATTTTCTTCTTCAGCAGATTTCCTTCTTCACCTCCTGTGTACATCTGGTGATCTTCTTTGCTCTTAGTAAATTGCTGAACCTGTATATATCTTTTGCTGCTTCAAGGATAATATTTCGAAGAGGTTCCAAGTTTCTTCTACTCAATTTCTTGAATGCACTGCATTTTGACTGCCTTTACTATCCTCTCAGTATATTCAGCTCTAGCCTCTGACTCTCTAAGTTTATATACCTTTATCTTCAACTCGCAGTTGATTTTCCTCTTTTTAGAATTTCTTTGTTTTTGTAATTGTTCAATTACTAAGTCTACTATAAGGATATAATAGTCAATCCCTATCTCTGGAACTCTTTCACTATAGAATCTCTGACAAATTTCATCTGTCTGGCCTTTATATTATGTAATCTACAATGGATCACTCCTTTCAAGTGGGCTCTTCCTTTGTGTACTTATGTTGGTCTTTATGGAAACTTCGTGTTTGCCAAAACAAGATTTTTCATTTCACATATCCGTAATAGCCAGTCTGTGTTGTTGTTAACAGTTGCCTCACCATGTACCATTGACTCCCTGCCACCTATCCAAATCATTTCCAACCCATCCATTCAAATCTTCAGGAACAATTGAGCTGTGACTTCTTTTTCTCCTCCTCCTTCTTTCTTTCCTTCTTTTTTGTTTTCATTTTAGTTATTTCAGCTTAATATGGGGCGTTGTACACAATCAAACCATATGTCAAATTACAAAATTTATAATAAAAGTGACAACTTATAAACTAATCAATTTCCCCACTAATATACACATCATTATATAGTAATGTAATATATAAATAGTATGTAACATAATAGTTAATTGTAATTTACATATTCTTCAATATTATTAAATACCTCTAAGGAAATAAAACAATCATTTGTTGAATTCACTGTATCCATTGCAATTTTTAATATTATCAGGAAGTTTATTATATAATTTATTCCAGTATAGCTAGGCATCTTCTCATACAGCTGTAATTTATATCTGAGGAGTGCACGGTCATCTTTACTTTTAGTATTGTGGTTCTGGACACTAGAGTTTGTATTCATGGGTGACTTATACTTGAATAAATGCAAAACAATTACACACACACACACACACACTCGCATGTATGCACGCACGCACAAGGTGGAGTAAATATTTTTAGTTGCCTGAACATATTTCTGCAAGACTCAGTTTGTTTGAAAATACCCAAATATTGCACACCTTTTTGTAAGATAAATATTGTATTTTGATTATGTTTAGTAGTATTACAACAGTCAACAGTGATTCTGTGGTATAAAGGAAAATATGTGACTTTAATGGAAATTAGTGCCCTGATTTCATAAATGAATTCTGTTTTTGGCTACCACATCTAGTTTTTATGATATGTGCATATATGTCTATGGTGCTAAATTCATTCAGCTTATACAGTTACTGCTATGTTTCATTATGTTATTTTAAATCTGTTGTTGATTTTCTTCTTAATCCACTTGTTTCTGTTCTCCCTTATCACCCAGATGTTTATGTTTTTGTTTATATTCACACCACTTATTTGTTTTGTTCTATGGGTCAGGTCTAGTCTGCCTTCTTGTGAGGTATTTATGTTTACATTTACAGCTACCATAGATCTCAAATTCAGTTGAGTTGAAAACTTGTATTAATGCACACGTTTATCTTCTATATGTGTAGTGCCAAAATAAAAGTTTGAGTATGATTTACTTTCTTGAGTAAGATTTACACAAGAGACAGTATCTACAAAGTCTTCAAAAGTTTTACTACATTTGCGAGTTTTACATGTTTGACAGGAAGGTACGTAAAGTAGACTCACAAACAAAGAAACTATATTACTCATATTTCAAAGAGAAAATTAGTGATCAGAATAAATTATTTGCACCTCATATTGCATGTTAACAATTATGTTGGGGAATTACATTATTGGTATGAAGGAAAATGGAAGGCAATGCCGTTTGCCAAACCAATGATATGGAGAGAGCAGCAGAATCATCATGACAGTTGTTACTTTTGCATGTGCAAAGCTGCTGGCTACAATAACAAAAATGGGGCAGGAACTAAATATACAAATCTGAGCACAGCTACATGGCCAATTCCTCATGGACCTGAACTACCCATACCTAGACCACCAGCAGACCTCAATTTTAGTGAATCTGAAAGCAGCCATGACTTACAACAATGAATTTGTTTCTGATCCAGAAGAATTTTACATTTCACCACAAGAGTTAAATCAATTTGAGTTAAATGATTTAGTAAGGGATTTAGGCCTCACAAAACCAAAAAGTGAATTATTAGCATTTTGAATAATATCACTGATGTTATGTATATATAATATAAATAATATTGCTTCAAGAATGGATCCTTGCAGTACACCATGAGTTATATTTTGTGTTTGGGATGGATATTCCCCATTATTTATTTTTAATTGCACAAACTGTTTTCTATTTGTCATATATGATTTTATCAATCTATGAGGGTAGGTCCATAAGTTATCTGTCTAACCATTTTCTCTACCTATGATAAAGACAAAAACTATATTTCACTTTTCAATATAGTTACCCTTTATTGCAATACACATCTTACATCTTTGAATTAACATTTAAATCACCCTCCCCCCCAAAAAAAAAATCAGAAGTCTTGTCTGCAAAATGGGCATAAACAGCATCCATCTCTTCTTCTTCACACTTAAATTTCCTTCCTCAAAATTCCTTCAGTTTTGAGAACAGCAAATAGTCATTCAGAACTAGATCTGGGCTGTAGGGGGATGGTTGATTCCTTGAAGCCACATTTCTTCACAGCTTCCTTTGCAACAAGAAGTGTGTGCACAGGTGTATTGTCATGAAGAAGGTGCACACCACCACTAAGCTTTCCTAGACTTTTATCTTTGATGAAAGCACATAATCTGTGCTGTGGGCCAGCATAGTACTACCCATTTACTGTGGTGTTCCTCTCCTTGAAGACAATCAAGAGTACTCCTACACAGTCCCAAAAGTTTGTAGCCATGATGTTCTTGTTTGACTGAGTGACCTTGGCCTTTAGAGGCCGTGTTTCACCAGGTTTATGCCACTCCATTGATTCCTTTTGGATGAGAGATCATAGTAGAGAACCATAGTTTCATCTCCTGTAACAGTTGTTTGTATAAATTTTCTCTTGTTGCCACGGCAGAGCTCCAACAAGAGATGACTCATAGCTGCTTTTAAACTGAGGAAAGATGCCTAGGTACCCATCTTGCACTAACCTTATTTAAGTTTCAGTATTCATGATAAATTCAAAGGACTATTGTTTTTGAAAGGCCCAACATTGCAGCTATTTCTGTAACTTTGAGCTGCCAGTCTTCCATAATTTCTCCTTTCTCAAGAGCAATGTTTTCAGGAGTGAGCATCTCCAAGGGCTGACCTGCATGCTCTTTGTCTTCAATGTTTTCTTGACTCATTTGAAAAAGTTTGGCCTATAGTTTTATGTCAGGATATGAGGGAGATGCTTCACCATATACACCATCCAATCACTGTTTAATATCATATGGAGTAAATCCTTGTTTTGTGAAGAACTTAATAACTGCTTGATACTCCATTTTGAATATGTCATAATCTTTTACATATAGCCATCTTTATGTGACTATATCTGAACAACTGAACACAGTAGAGTGGAAGTTACAACTGCAATTATTTACTTAATAGATAAGGTATGATACCATATAAAGATTTTGTGAAGGTGATATTCCTTATTGGCAAGGCAGGAAACATATGGATCTACCCTCATATACCCTAATCCTTTAATAGCTAACAGATAATTTAGACATAAGTAAGTCCACGTTTAACAGTCAAAGCTTTTATAGGACCCATTAGTGTGCCTACAGTATAATGCTCAGAGTCAATACACTTTATTATACTTTCAGTGCAATCAGATGTTGCACTTACAGTCAATCTGTTACTTACAAATCCATTTTTTATTTTGGGTAATATGTTATATTTACTTAGATATTTTGATATTCATTTGTGTAAGATACATTCAAGATTTTAGAGAAAGATTTATTGATTTATTTACGGATGCTCTTTAACATCTCAGTTCAACAGCATCCCATTCTATTCAGGGCATGAAACGGCTGGCAAATTTTGCTCAGAGGCCTCTTCTTTCAGGCTTGAGGTTCTTTTTCATGCTGTAAATGTATGACATTGGGACCCACGGATTTACTTCCCATCCTAAGGATGTCATACTTAGGATTTTTATGCCTGAAAAAAATCCATCGATCCTGGCTGGGATTGAACCCGCAATCTTGGGTTTAGAAGGCAAGTATGGTTGCCACTACACCACCAGGACCAACAGAAAGATTTTAGAGATTACTTTTAGTATAGATATTGGTCATTAATTATGTATATCATTTTATCACCTTTTTGAAAACAGGTTTATTTCTTGCAATTTTTAATTTATCTGGGAATACTTCTAGCTGAAGGCAATAGTTAATTATTGATTCTAAAGGATTTGCAATTTCAGTACTGCAGGCTTTTATCAGGTCCATTGGAATGCCATCTGTTTCTTTAGGAGAATATCATGCAACTCTTTTATTTTGGGATTAATCCAATGACTCATTTTTTTTATTTCAGGTTTCAATCCTTAGGTATGAGAGAATAATATAGATTAATATAGAACTATGATAAATCAAAATATATATTTAATATTTCATTTCGATCCTGTTCATTGTAACCTTTTTCCCAGGTTTCATTGGACAACTCAAATTTTATATTGTTTAGGGCTGTTACATTGAATAAAGGTTGGATATTACTTTTCTTGAATCTTGTGTCAGTTTTTAATTATATAGGACTATACATTGATTTGTATGGTTAGATACACATGAATGAATTACATTTATTGAGTGTAGTATACTGTCAATGTTGGTAATGAGATTGTCAAATGCTGTTCTTGAGGTAATGGTAATAGTTGTTGCTACATTAATGGTACATTTACAATTATATTCATTTAGAAAATGAATAAGCTTAGACATTATTTATTGACTTATTTAAGATGCTTATGTTTATGTCCCCTATAATTATGACATTATTAGGGGAGAGTACCTTGGAACTCTTGTACCTTTGAACATTGTTTTTGATATATAAATGTCATCTAGTGGTCATTCTCATGACTATGTAATACCATTTCCTGCAGATTTTCATTTGTTTGCAAATGACGACTTTCTGTTTACCAGCATCTTTTTAATTTGCTTTTGAAGTTTTCAACGCAAAAAAGTGACTTTGTTGCATGTGTTTTAGTTATATTGATCCTTAAGAAGAATTAGTACTTAGTTTTCATTTAGTTATTCTTAAAGAGTAAGTATTATTTTATTTAATTTTTTTATTCATTGTAAGAAACTATATCCCACATATAAAAACCATGGTTTGAATACAAATATAACAACTCATGCACCTTTTAACACCATTTATAGTGTACCTTGGGACTGTTCCAAAGTGCAATTACATGAAACTTGTTTCCTAATAATAATAATAATAATAATAATAATAATAATAATAATGGAAGTTTTAGTATAGGTACTAAATAATCTTTTCTGTGTCTTTCAGGTTAAAAACATGTCTAGAAGTAAAGAAGGGAAAAAATGAGCAACAATTGTGAATACAGACATTGAAAGTGCCATTAAGGCAGTTGTGAATGGCGAAATATCCATGTGGCAGGCATAGTATGGTTTTCCCTTAAAATTCAGAACATTACATAGACATATTCAAGTCTATAAACTTTCAGGCTCAGATTGTTACATGTATTATGGGACAAATGCTATGAAACAAGTTTCCAGTGAATGAATGAGGAAGGAACCTCTAGTATATATCAAACAGGCAACCTTACTGCATTATGAACTAATAAAAATGGAGATAAGTGAACTTGCTTACCAGTATGTAAAAGCAAATAATGTGAAATACCCTTATCATTAGGATAGTAACAAAATAGCTGGGGCTGAATTGATGAGGATATTACTGAAAAAGCATGGGAATTAGATTTCACTATGAAAGCCAGGAGCAACATCTCTAGCACAATCTAGGAGCTTCAATAGATCAAAGGTTCAAACTTTCTTCCAAAATATTAATGAAAAAGCATGGTCCATTTCCTCCACATAAAATCTATAATGTGGATGAGATAGGGCTTTCAACTGTGCAATACTAACAAAAATCGTGACCCCACAAAGCATTCAGCAGTTGGGAAGCATGACATCCGGTTAAAGGGGACAAAATGTAGCAATGATTGCTTAATCAATGCATTGGGAATCATATTTCACCTATATTTCTGTTTCTCAGGGTTAATTTCAAGGAATTCATGTTAACCATGCTCCAGCAACAGTATAGAAGGTACCAACCCATCTGGATGGTCCAATGAATGTCTTTTCTTACAATTCCTAAACCATTTTATTCAGCATGTAAAACCATCAACAGTTCGTATGCTTCTTGACAACATTAAAAGCCTTATGAATGTACCTGTGATCCAAAAGGTGTGAGCATCTGGTATTCATATGATTACCTTTCCACCACACAAGAATAGCCTGTCCACTAGTTTTTACCAGCAGCAACATTTTGAGTGATTTTGCTGTAACTGGCATTTCACCTTTGAATGAAGATATTTTTGGACCATGAATATCTTTCTTCATATGTCTCTGATTGACCAAACCCAACAGTGACTGGTGAGAATGGGCATGAAACACTACAGTTGGTGGATGGTGCTGCATATCCTTCAGCAAGCTGCAGTAATGAAAAAAAAATCCTGTTGCCTATAATGATCAGACCCTTTTCTAAGGCATTTTCAAGGAAGCTGACATCCAGAGGAAGGGAAAAAATAAAATCTAGGATCCTAACCAACATGCCAGAAGGAATAAATTTCAGAACTTAAAGGACATTACCAGGAATAAGAAGGAAGCAGTTGTTAATAGAAGATAGTGAGGATGAAAGTGAGCACAAGTTGTGCCATAGTTCCTCAGGTGAGGATCTCAGCATAAAGGAATTGCTTGAACAGGAGGTTACAGAAAAAGCTGTTGAAGGCAATATAATTGCAGTGGCTACAGGCAATAAAGCTTTAAAATATATTCTTCCTCTCAAGAAAGCTGTTCATGCTGTGGGCGAGTATGTTGTGAGCATATAAAAAAGGAATTATATGCAGGTAAAATTGTGAGTTATGAATGATGGGGTAACTGTTCAGTTGTATGAAGAAATTGAAAACATCATGGAAAAGGCCAGAGAAGAAAGACATTTTAACGTGGGAAGACATTATTAATCCTACAAAACAAATTTCTAGTAGAGCTTTTTTTCACATTCTGGTATTAAATTCAATTTTTTGAACAACTTCATTTAATGCCTTGCTATTGTTTGTAAAATACTTTAGTTGAACTATTTGATGATTGGTGTTTTTAATGAGTGTACTATGTTTTAAAATATTTACAAAAATAATTACTTTATGTTCCAAGGTACATTATGAGGTGTTCATAGGTACAGTAACTTATTCTACCTTGGAACACATCTCACTGATGTGAAAAAATGAATTTATGCATTAAATCTTACTTTATAAAAGTTTTAATTTTACTGAAAATTGATTTATGATAACAAAATTAAAGATAGAAAATACAAGAACCTTCTGTCTCCCCTGCAGAAAACGAATAAAAAAACAAAACAAAAAAAAAACAGAAGTGCATTCCAAAGTACAACACCTCCCCTATTATTGTTTGTTGCTATTATTATTATTATTATTATTATTATTATTATTATTATTATTATTATTATTATTATTATTATTTATGAGTTCCAGTAATGATCTCAAATTATCTAAAAATATATTTTCATCTCCTTTTGGAAGTCTATATATGCCTATAACTTCTACAATCATTTTATTTAGATGTATATTCATCCCTGCTAATTCACTATGTTTTTCAACACACAAATTATTTGTATCAATTATACTCGCATTTGCTGATATAGCAGAATTAGTAAAGAAAGATACCTACACCCCTTGATGCTTTCATTTTCCTACAAAATGTTGCTTTTGGTTGCATATATGGGTTGAAGTTATAAAATGTTTCATTTTCTCTCAATCCATGTTCTATTAGTTTTAAAATGTCAGGCTTTCTTCTGTGGCAAATACATTTAATTGATCTCTAGCATTATCTAGAGTTCTCTGAAGCAGGTCAAAGAATTCATCCTTTTATTGGCTGTTGTGTCTTCAACATTTGGCCATACACAATGATGATGGTCAAGAGAATTACTTTTTCTTCTACTACCTATATCATTCTCTCATTTGAAAACTTCCAGTCTCTAATGTGATCAACATTTTCTTTCCTAACCAACAATCGCATTTCACCCCTTGCATGTTCAGCACATAGAACTCTGCAATAGATACCAAACAACTCTCAGTAAAGACTTCACATCCTTTATGGTTTCTGTCATTGGTACATATTGTACTTTTGTTTGGGAGATCTCCTTAACTAATTGCTTTTCTTTGCCATTTATGTCTCTGATTTTCTATGTTACAAAAATCTTGCCTACATCCTATTTTCTTGTCAGTTCCACATCTTTTTCATCGATCCAGAATGCTCTCTTGTGTTGCTTTTGTTAAGAAAATTTCAGTCAGGCTGAGAATCTGCAAATCTACCTTAACCCAGAATGAAGACCTCCCTCTGCATCCAGGCTCATAACTCCCTAGTTGTTCTGGGGCTAGGTTAGGTACCCTAAAATTCAATGGTTTTTCTGCCAATATTTGGGTGTTTAATTGCAATGGTTTCCCACTGGGTGATGAGATTGCCACATCCCTATGCCTCTCTTGTTGTCACTATTTATTTGTTTTATTAATTTTTTATTTATTTATTTATTTATACAGAATGTCCCAGTTAGCTGGAAGCTCTGAGGAGAGATTGTCTTTGCAAAGTTATTAGGAGGCTAAAACATTAATAAGTATAAAAAAATAAACATAATAGTGTTATTTTAAATAGCAGGAATTTTTGCAGTGAAATGTAGTACAACTTTGGAGTTTTTTATGAGAGGAAATCATTCAAACTTTACTAATTTTGTTCCACTTACTTGAACATGTTTCAAAGGCTGTTGCTTTCATTATCAGTATGGTTTCACTGTCAGCTTCCCAGCATGATATTAAGATGTTGCTCTTTAGATTTTATGAATTTAGTGATGAAAGTATTATTGTTTGGAAGACAAAACATTCCTAATATCTTTTCTTAATTAGCTCGTGAGCCAATCTGATCTCTTATGCTCCACACAGAACAAGTTTCACAGGCCTTTGTCTGCATCATCAGCTGTGAGTCAACTGCTGGATTTTTTGATAGTTGAATGGACTTGATGTAGCTCTGATGGACATTTTATGAACTTTTGGAATAATGTGTCTTCTGGTGGGATCTCAAAATTCATAACCTTATCTTCATATGTTTTTATAAAAATTTTATCCCATATTTCCAGCTCTAAAGTTTTATTTATGAATTTTAATAATTTGATTTTCATTTATAATCATATTTACCTCTCCAAAAGTGATGTGCAACTGCTGATTTATGTAACTGATTGTATCTGATGTTGCTCCAGTGTTCTTGAAGCCTAATTCCAATTCTTCTTTTTCGTTTTGCCGATATATACTTTGCTTCACTCCAAGCAGTTGATTTTATAGATTCCTGGTTTCTTCTCACCAGGGATTCTATCATTATCACTGGAGTTCAGCAGATAATTTAGGCTGAATTTGTTCACTGTTAATAAAGTAATACCAAACTCCCTGAGTATTTTCTGGAATTTATTTGTGGTCTAAGAATGATAAGTAAATTTGCTGTAAATGGAGTTTCTTTTCTTGCTGTTAATGTTGTAACTTGTTTTAAACTCTTCCCTTATTTGAATATCTTGATTTTCTTTTATACAATATCTTGGTTGGTTTTCGCTGCTTGTATTATGTGTGAGTACTCTTTACTGCATTCAACCTCTATCATGGGTGTGTTAACGAGTCTATGTGCTTAGCTGTTAAGGACTGCATGTTTGTGTACTGTGGGATTGAAGCCACTGGCCTTTATGTAATTTTCAGTCTGTGTATCCTTTCTATATATTCCAAATTTCAAACTATGATTGTTCTTATGATCTTTGAGTTAAGGAAAGGAACCATGTTTTCTTATTCTGTTTCCAATGTGAACTTAATTACTCTAATCTCTATAAGTCGGAATATTAAAATACTCTTTTTGGTTTCACTTAAATGAGATTCTACTCAGGACATATGTAAAAGTTTACTATCGAAACAAAAGCAGACAGCATGTTACCATTTCTGGATCTGAAGATAATAGAATGTAAAAATAAACTTGAATTTGACATCTACAGAAAGGATACACATACAGACAATTATATCAAAGTCCGTGGTTTAATCACAGATCACGCAAGAAAGCAGCATTCAACAGCATGATATACAGATTAATAAATATACCACTGAACAAAGAAGAATACAAGAATCAATATCTACACATAATACAAGGAGCTAAATCTAATGGGTTCAACAAACAGATGATTAACCAAAAAATAAAAAGATTCCAAAAACAAAGAAGAATTAAACAAATAACAACTTTGAGTGATTCAACAAAGGACAAAATTTTTAAAAAGTTTACTTATCATCCATCAGCTAATAAGAAATTTCAAAAAAATTTTAAGCAGTACAATATTATCTTTGCACTTTAAAAAAGATACAGTGTAAAAAATTTATTGAAATTAAACAAAATCGATTCCAGGCCCAAAGAGGAAAAATCTGGTATTTACCAAATTAATTGTAAGGATTGTGAAAAGATATATGTAGGAGAGACAAAGAGAAATATAGGTATTAGGTTGAAAGAACATTGGAGAAACATCCGTTACAAACAAATAGATTAATCACCTGTGGCAGCACATTTCTGGAATGAAAACCATGAAATAGAAAAAGGCATAAAGTTATTAAAAACTGTTCAGTGACCAAAAGAACTAAATATATGAGAAAGCATTTATATAAAAAATGAGCATAACCTTATGAACTTTGTTATCCCAGAAATAGGCAACACTTTATTTAAGTTCATCACAAGACCACAAGAGTCCACCCAGATTCCTATCTACTCAACATCTGCGAATGATCTGTTAGTCATGAACAGCTGATGATGTGGATAAAAGATTCATGAAACATGAGTAAAATCTTATTTAAGTGAAACCAAAAAGAGTGTTTTAATATTCTGACTCACAGAGATTATTAGTGCGTGTTTTACTGTGTTCCATTCCAAACTGAACTAATATTGAAATTAATTACTTTATTTTAGGTTTAGGTTTAGGAATTTCAAAGCATCATTCAAGTGTTTCTTATTAACCACTGCAAATATGTCATCCAAGTATCTTAGCCAGACTTCTAAAATGTATATGAATGTTTTGGTGATGTGCATTTCTAAACTACCCATATATAAATCAGTCAGAAAATGTGAATGGATATCCCATAGCTAAACCTGCTTCTTGTTTATAAAAATCACCATTGAACCTGAAGAAATTCTGACTGATTCATGCTTCAGTTAGTTGGATGTATTCCTCAATTTCCTCATTGCTTAATGCCAAATGCAAGCATTTCCCTCTGCTATACCAAATTCCCTCAAAGTGTGCCTGTTCAATGTTTCTCAGCATGAAGAATTACTTATATTTCATTTTAATCATGCTTCATAACACATCCTTCATTTTTTGTAATCTATCATCAGACAAATTTTAATGCAATTTGTACCTTACTGCTCTGTTCAAAATAATAACAGACTACCATTAAGCCAAAGCTGAATGAAGCTTAACAAAATACATCATGTTCTTGGCTTGGGAAAGCAAGATAGGGTTAATGAAGTAGATTTAGATATGCATTCAAATTTAATTTGCCATTGATTCTAATCAACACTCAGATTTTAGAACTGCAATTCAACCAAAAATTAGTGCATTAGATTTGCATAAATACAGTATTAAATACACTTATTATGAACTGTGTATTAAATGAAACATAATTTTATGACTTTACATCATGCTTAATAATGAAAACATAGGAAAATGGAGCAATAAAACACAGTAATATGTCTTTGGAAAGTCTTTATTCACATAATATACAACCTGTATTGGTAAGGTCCTATGATAAGTTTCATTATGTTTAAATAAGGCTAACAAAAATCACAAAATACCATAATATGATATGAATGTTATATATATATATATATATATATATATATATATATACTATATGTTATATTTAATATACATTATTTTTTTTATTGTTTCTTTTGTATGGGGTCTACAAATTCTGCATTAGTTGCAATTTATATTATTCTTGCTTTGACATTTCTTCATTTGGCACTGTTGTCTGTGATGTATTTTATGGGTTGCCCCAAATATTCTTCTTCATATTCCTCTATCCTTAATGTTTTATTTCTAGTTTCCATATATTCTGTGGGTAGTTCTTCAGTGAGTTACAGGATAAAATTTATGCAACTTATATCCTTCTTCCCATTATTCCTTGAAAATAAATCTATAAATTAAAGGCAGATAAGTCAGGGATGCAGTGGAAAACATGCACTGTCAACCAACATGTTCAGAACAACAATTTTGTTCTTGATGTCTGCAAACTTTGTTTTGTTCCAGAGCTGTAATTGTGTCCAGACTTCATTTTCCATTATTTGTATTGCAATATCCTTTTTTTATTGGTATTTAATGCCTTATTTTAACTACTGAGGCACCACAGGCAGTGGACACTGATGATATATCAGATGAAATAGTAAACTGGGAAAGGTTTTTTTTTTAAGTAAGGAAACATTCCAGGCATAAATTTAGAGTCCCTCCCTGGCATTTGCCATTTATCAGGACTGAGGAAAACCTGAAAAAAACCTCATTCAGGGACTATAGTTAGGTGGGAATCGAACCCCAGACCTCCCGCTCATGAGTATGCACCTTAATGACCTCAGCCACCTGTGGCAATATAGCAATATCTGAGTGCAGTGAACTGTACAGAGGAATATTTTTTGGAATCTTTGTTACCCAATAAATGTCAGCTGTGGTGCAACATATATTCATTGTAATTTTGAAGGCTGTGTAGTTCATAGACTGGAAGAGGATCCTTCAGCATGTACCCATACATACTATGCGTATCAACCACATCAGTGTATGGTAAGTCCTGCATGAGGAGCAGCTCTGTCCCTTCCATCTGCAGCAGATACAAGCATTGGGTGTATCAGATTTTGATCCATGGTTGCATTTTCATACCTAGGTTTTCTGGCAGACACCAGATTACTTTTCATTGATGCTGTTAGTTAACAAGGCCTTGTTTAGCAGAAATGGACCAATTTTGAATTCAAGAAATATTACTGTATGAGTATACGTGCACAAAAAGCCACATAGCACTGTACAGAACTGCCACCAACAGCAATTTACCATCAATGTATGGGCTTGCATTGTTTCCAACTGTTGGCCCATATTTCTTTCTTCCTCAGCCAATTGTCAATATTTATAAACATTTTTAAAACATCTTGTCAGTCTTATTAGAGGAAGGGTTGCTTCAAATCCAGTTACATGTGTTTCCAATATGATAGGGTTCATCCACATTTTTCTCTGAATGTGCAAAATAATTTGGATTGGATATTTCCTGATCACTACATTGGAAGAGACCATCCCATCATGGTACAGCCAGCTCATTCTCTGTACATTAATGCTTAAGATTTTTGTTTGGCCAGCTCCAGACTTTGGCATATCAAATACTGTTGAATCAACAAGAAGCTGATTACCTGCATTGTCCCAGCTGTGAAAGATATGAAACATATCTGGAGGAGTACTCAGAAGAGTACAGAATCTTTTCTGCATTGATGTCACCTATGCCATGATTGAGAGGTTGACATTTTAAGGAAATCCTCTAAAACTTAAATTATTTACATAGTTTTCCTTCTGTACATTTTTTCTCCTGCAATGCACAATCATATTTGTTTCCTTAAAATAATACCTACATACAGAAAAAAATTTAAGGAGTTTTAAGTTAATTCCATATTTTCATAACTAATGACTGCAACTCTACAAGTTCATTCAATATGCATTTCTCCCTTTAATTGCACTGTAATGGATTTTACAAAATCTGTGATTATGTAAGCATGGAGGATAATTAAATTAATTAACTTTAATTAAAATATAAATTGGAACTTGTACAGTGAAGCCAATCATATATTTGATATTAATGTATAATTTAATTGAACTACACACTCTTAATGCTTCACTTACTTTCATAATACATAGTCTATATATTATGACAAGTAAATAAGCATTAGGAGTGTGTAGTTCAAGTAAATCATACTTTAATATCAATGAATTAACTTTGTATAAAAATTATTTTAACATGAAATTACTTTGAACAGTAATGGAATAAGTATTTCACATTGATTCTAAAAAATTAATAAAGAAAAAAAGTAAAGCTCTAATGGGGCTTGAGCTCTGTTTCTTTGATTTTGTCTGCATTCATAACTTAACATAACCTATAATGCCAACAGGCAAATTCAAGAATGCCTATCACTGTTCCAGGTATTATTTCCTGTTTTAAGTGGAAGAGATCAGTAATATACTGATCATTTAGAAATCTGAATCCATAATTGTATTTTGAATCTGTGGACCATGGGTTCCCTATATCAAATTGTTTGTCTGGACTCCTCTTTGGCCAGTTAATTTCATGAGTGTTATTCATCAACAACTTGTATATATATGAAACTAATTATATCATAGTTTTCAATATTTAGTTTGTTTATTTATAATTCCATATTCACATTAAAAATCAATAGCAGAAGTAACTTAAAGAAAATATAAAAACAAGTTGCACATTTCTTGCACTGTAACATTAAAAACTAAATAATCTGAACTAATGCCAGAATAATAAAGAAAAAGTGCACAGGAACCAATCATCATTAATACGAAAAGAATTAACCATATCTTACCAATAAAAAATAATTATTTAGATATTAATACATTCAATCACATTCTTCCTATTGGTGAATGTAAAGCAATAAATTATACATGTTTTGTGTTACAGAACAAGATGCAGGGGGTATTCCATCTCAGTTTCCTGTACAGGAGGATACTCAATTTTGCCAAATCCTGAGAGAATCACTGGACTTCTTTGGTATTGAAGAACCCAGACATAAAGAATTTTTCTTGGTTGATCATAAAACTCGTGAGTATAATTTTTTTTTTTTTTGTTCATTGTCAATTAATCAGGTACCATTTTATTTGACTGTAAAAATTCTTCTTCCTATTCTTTTTCATCTGGTCTTTGTTTCAAAATATAATCTGGAAAGCGTCTTAAAAGCTTGCACTGCATATTATATGTATACTATATAACCTGATGAATATCAGTGTCAATTAGGTTCATAATGAATTATGCATTATTCATAATTATC
This sequence comes from Metallyticus violacea, assembly GCA_030762175.1. NCBI lineage: Eukaryota > Metazoa > Arthropoda > Insecta > Mantodea > Metallyticidae > Metallyticus > Metallyticus violacea. The sequence goes on along the minus strand of CM060846.1, from coordinate 100,207,375 downwards.
TAGTTTTACCATAAATACTATCATGTGGATTTTAATTAAATGACAAGGATGGTAAATGTCTAATTTGTGTGAAAATAATGTTTTTAACACAAAACAATAATCATGTTCAAAATGAACAATCTTTGGCAAATACATAGCTTTTAATTTCTTTGATGACTCATCATTTTTATCACACAGTAATCAGATTATCAGGTTATCAGGTATACCACGCCGATACTCTGATTATCCTGACGCTTATACCTCTTGAAATATCTTATCATCCATGGTTTTATTGTCCAATGGTTTTTTTGTTATTTTAGAATTGCAAAAATTGGGCTTGAAAAATCTGTCATTGCCTTCACAGGAGAGCACCTCCCATGGAAAGTTATGGGATATCTTTTATTCTGAAGAACTGACCATAATTTGTGGTCCATAAAGTTGGGTCCTGGACTACAAGGAGCCCATAAGGAGAGGAAATGAAATCTAACATATTCTTCTCATTCATATTTGGTTTGTTTTAGTGTCATGAGCTGGTGCCAAATTCTATTGAAAGCTCACCATGGAACTCACAATGCAAATTTGATCATAAGCATGGTGTCCTCTCCAGTAAGTCTTGATCTGAGGCAATTGGTGTTTTGAATATGAAAATCTTGAAATGTCCCCCAAAGGTAAAAATGCAAGGAAATGATATTAGAGGCATGGTAGCTACAAGACCTCTTCTTCCAATCTGGTGACTGGGAAACATGATGTCAAGATGGTGTCATATGTTTATGTCAAAAATGTGGAACCCCGTTATGCTGGAACATTTGTTATTATATGCCCAGAGGGATGTCTTCCAGAAATATAGGGAATATGCGGATTAAAATTTGGAAACACATACCAATTAAACCACAGAGAAAGAAGGTACATGCCAATCAAATGGTCATTATATATGCTGTCTCACATTCTCATGCCAAATCTCTGTTGATGGTTTGTTTCCACTATGACATGGGGATTTTTATATTCCAAAATATGACTTTTTCTGTAATTTAGAATGAGCAAACCTCTTGTCAAAGTGGCTTCATCATTGAATAGCACCAAGCAGTGAAAATAGGATATTTACCATGATGCTCCAGCTAGTTACAAAACTATAGCCAAGTAGTGAATCCTGTTGGTCTCAAGGATGGCACCTTCAGAAAATAAAATGGACAGAGCTGTTTCTATTGCAAGATCCATCACACACTATTAATATTCGTGCCTGTGGTATATGCATTTGCATGGATACTGGTTTCAGGATTAGCCTAAAAGCCTGGTAAGCACTTTTCTTTGAAGACTGGCACATGACATTTTGAGTTTGCACCAGTCTATGCACTGTCAGGGATGCAGTTTCTCTAAGATACTGGTGGATAGACAGGAAGGTCTGATGATGGCCTGTACCTAGATATCATTTCTGATATAGCTGAGCAGCTACAGATGAATGTTCTTCAGCTTACCCATTAACAAAATGCATGTCTGCAGACTGAACAAATGTATAATCTTGATTTATGTTTTCCAACAGAACATCTCAATGATATGCTTGGATGGCAATGACAAGCTCTTTCTTTCATGTGTACCTATAACATGCATATGAAGTCTACAGCCTATGAGTAGCATAGGGCACATAATAGGCCACCAGTTGAAGCTTGCAAAACTGCTATCTTACTCTACTTGTTTCTCTTTCTCCTCAATTAATACTAGGAATAGTGGGAATTCTCAGCCTTCAGCATATGTAAGCAGTACATGACTTTGAACATGCACAATTTATGATCGTAGTATTAGCTATTATTTAGTGGATAATTGATACTACATTTTCAGAAAAAACATGTGATGGAAGAGCTAAATAAAGATTTATCAGTATATCTAAAAATCATTAACCTAAATAAAATAACTTTTTGTAGAATGTTTGAACAGAACAATGGAGAAAAGAAAAGAACTTGAAGGCGGCATTTGATCTCAATTTATTAAGCCAACACTATACTGACTCAGCTAAACACACAGTAAATATTCTGATTAACTTACAAAGACAAAATTGTGCTACACTGTTATCAGTGGCATGCATACCTTTGCTTGAAGCAAATCTTTGCCAAAACAACAATGCCCATATCATTGACATAAGTTCTAATAACAACTGGCAACAAGGTTTTCCCCACTAAGGGAGTAGAAATGAACTTTTTGAGCAATTAATTAGAAATATAATTTGCTTTAATACCAACTTATAACTACTAACATCTAGTTTCATTCTATCTAATATCTTTACACTTTGGCCCCAAACAGTCTTTGGAATTGGTGAGGTCAAATTCTGAAACATTCCCTAGGTATATGTTATCGCACTAGCCTATTTAGGTGTTTAATGACTTTTTGTGTTCTTTTTGTCATTATGAAGTTTCTATCAAGGAGGTATAGCGGCTACTCATGCATATTGTGGTGATGGTGATTATGCGTTAAAGGGTGCAAAACTACAGAGGCCATTAGCGTTCAATCACACTAATACTGTGCCAAGAGTAAAATAATCTGTTTACATAAAAACAGTGTAAAAGAAACAATATTAGCACTTTGGGCAGTGTAAAAATAAAAACCTCATAACAAATAACAAGGGTAAAATGGTCAACAATAGACAAAAGAATGGTAATAAAATGCATCAGCAAGAGATGAAAACACAACAGTCTTAAAATTGTTTAAAATGCCATCATAAATAAAATGATATAAATCACATCTGAGTCCAAAAACTACAAACACGAATAAAACGGAGCACCCGCTCAACAGCAACCACATCATCTGCAAGCACTTCCTCAATAGATGAGGGCAAACCCAGGGACAGTCTAAAAGCCGCTAGATGAGGGCATTCTAGTAAAATGTGATGCACTGTAAATGGGTGGTCACAATTAGGACATACTGGAGCTGGTTCACCATTAAAAAGGTGACGGTCACGAAAACGGTAATGCCCAATTCGTAAAAGTGCTAAAATTATTCTTTGCGACGGGCTGCACGAGAAGAAGAGGACCAATTATAAGGGGCTGATTTACATTGTCGAAGCTTATTATCTTGGAGTAAATTCCATTTCTCGCGCCAGCGCGAGAGAATGCCTCGACGTAAAGAATGTTTATAATCCCCCGAGTAAATGCGTCGCTCATATTCAGCAGGGTTTAAAAGCGCGGATTTAGCTGCGATATCTGCGGTCTCATTGCCTGATCAACAAGGGTAAACTTTGCGTCCAGGATCTTCTGTACAAGAGGGTGGCAGTTGCACAATTTTCTAAAATATAAAATGGCACTCAAAGAAACGGAACAAATAACGCTGTCCCCCAGCCGCTGTTCAGAAACAAATAAAATCGCCCGATAAATAGCATAAAGCTCCGCCATAAAAATAGATGTCGCAGCGCTAAGACAAAACGCAAAACTACCATTAAAAACAGAGACACACCCAACACTTGTGTCGGATTTTGAACCGTCGGTATAAATAAAATTGGATCTAGCAAAGGAAGAGACGATCTCGCTAAAGTAATGACAAATAATAGGTGCTGCGGCTGAAGTCTTAGGACAGGACGTAAGCCCAAGATGAACGGGGGCCTCTGCTACAAGCCAAGAGGGAGAAGAAGTTTCCCCGACTAAGAAAAAATCAGGTAACTCCACGTCCAAAGTCCTTAATAACTCCCGAAAACGAAATCCAGCAGGCCTAGGAATGAAAGACCGAGCAGCATAAAATGGAGCAAGCGACATATTAAAACGGCTCATTCGTCGGATGACGGGGTTGCGCAGCTAATCGACAACCATAAGCAGCAAGTAAAACATCCCTACGATAACACAACGGAGGTTCTCCAGACTCCGCACATAGGCTGGACACAGGACTCTTTGGGAGTACTCCAATGGCGACTGAGGTACCCCAGTGATTATTGGGGTTAAGGTGACGAAGAAAGGAAGGTTGCGCAGAGCCATAAACAATATAGCCATAATTCAGTTTGAACCGGATTAGAGAACGGTAGAAATGTAAAAGAATTGTCTTTTCAACTTCTCAGGATGTGCCACTTAAAACACTTAAAAGACACAGAGAACGTTCACACCTGCCTCTGAGTGTTGCTATATGAGATGACCAGCATAATTTCCTATCAAATATTAAGCCAAGGAACCGAACTTCGTCTGCGAAAGTGAGAGCATCTGGGCCAAGTTGGAGAGATGGTGAAGGATACTCCTTATAGCGCCAGAAATTTATGCAGACGGTCTTCTCTACAGAAAAACGGAATCCGTGGTGTACACTCCAAGCGTAAAGGCGGTCTAGACAGCACGAGGCGGCGTTCCAAAGACAAGTTCTCTGAGAGGAAAGAAAGATGGCAAAATCGTCGACAAACAACGACGAATGGATTCCTGGCGGTAAACACTCGGTGATGGAATTGATAGGGTTGCAAACAGTGTGACGCTAAGTACCGAGCCCTGGGGTACACCGTTCTCTTGAAGGTAACGAGATTATAAAACTGAACTCACGCGAAAATTAAAAACCCGGTCTTTCATAAACTACTGAATAAAAACAGACATACGGCCACATGTATGCCAATCATGAAGCATTCAAAGGATACCGCTTCTCCAACAAATATCATGGGCTTTCTCCAGATCAAAGAATACAGCGATCGTTTGGCACTTTCGTACAAAACTGTGCTTTATATGGGTGGAAAGAGACACAAGATGGTCGACTGAGGAGCGATGCCGTACTGACGTTCGTGCCTCGTCTCTAACTACCACATAAGCCATGCGTTCCATCACCTTGTAGATGCAACTGTTGAGGGAAATCGAACGGTAACTGCAAGGAAGGTGTGGGTCCTTTCCAGGTTTAGGTATAGGAATGACGGTAGCCACTCACCAAGTGCTCGGAAATGTGTCATTTCACCAAATAGAATTAAAAATCTGGAGCAAAAAAGCCTTACCTTCCGCTGATAAATGCTGCAACATAGCAACATGAATGCCATCTGACCCTGCTGCGCTATGCCGAGAGGTAGAAAGGGTATGGTACAATTTCCTAGCGGCAAAAGGGACATGATAGCACTCCTGGTTGTCGGAGGCAAAGCAGAAACCTCTCGACTCAACCTGCTCCTTTAACGTGTGAAATGAAGGAGGATAATTGGCGGAGCTCGGAACATCAGCGAAAGTGCGCCCTAATGTATTGGCAATATCAATTGAAGTTTCAAGTACACGATGTTGTACCTTAAGACCGGGTATAGGCGTAAATCTAGATTTGTCTGCAACGCGGCGTAACTTATCCCAAACTACAGATGAAGGCGTTGTGTGGTTAAAAGATGAAGCGAAAGCAATCCAAGATCCATTTTTGCTATCCTTAACCACTCGGCGGCATTTAGCGTGCAGTTGTTTATAACGAATCATGTTCGCCAACATAGGGTGGCGACGAAAGACTCGCAAAGCATCTCGGCGTGCACACAAAGCACCCCGACATTCCTCGGTCCACCAAGAAACCGGAAAGCGTCTGGGGTGGGAAGATGACCGGGGATTGGCCGAATCCTATACGGGATGTTGCGCATTAAAATCCCCCCAAAATAGGACAGGGGGTGGTAGCTGAGATAGAAGATTATCCAGATCAGCCACGGCGACAGTAGCAGATGGAGGAGGTCAAGAGTGCAGACTGTAAAATTGAGGCCAGAAAAGTAAACTGTAGCTGCCGCAGCCTGTAATAGAGTCCGAAGACTTAGTGAAGAACTGTACGCGTCATCTCTGATGAGAATTAAAACTCCGCCATGCGCGGGAGTGTCGTCTTTGGGAGGAAGATCAAATCTCACCGAAGAGTAACCACGTAAAGTGAAAGAATCCTGTGGTAGAAGCTTAGTTTCTTGAAGACATTGTTAAAATAAGATAAAATAAATAAAAAAAAATACCGCCTTACTTTTTAGTCGGCCCAGGACGAATCAACCGTTCTTTCCTGAATCGCGTGGGACTAGGTGGTTTATCTGGAGCAGGTACATCCTGCTCCATTACCTCCTCATAGGGAGGGCTCTCCCGCTGAGAGGTATCCACCGATTCCAACACCTGGAATCGGTTGGATGTAGAAATAGCCGGTGATGGCGACCGCCTAGCGGGCTTGCTCTCATCATGGAAGCTGGACCTCCGAGGAGGAGAAGGGCTGTTCTTCTTTTCAACTCTAGTGGACGTTTTTTCAAGAAGCCAACCCTTGTGTAGCTGGTGTTAAACTTGCTTTCAGGATCATTAAAAAGTACCGGTTTAAGATTCTCGATTGAGCGTTTTGGAGAACTTGCTACATTAGGGACCCGTGTGAAAAAAAAGGTCGCAGGTCTGCGTACTGCTATCGTACTTCTTGACCGCTAATGAAGCTGCTGCGCTGTATGTACCAGTCTTAGGTACAACGGGTTGGCGAGATTGGTATCGCTTCCAGGCCTCAGTAAAGGAGAGCTTGTCCTTACACGGATTTCCTGAATACAGCGCTCCTCTCTGAAACGAGGGCAGTCGCGGGATGAGGCCGGATGATCTCCGCAGCTGTTGACGCAGACGGGAGCGGATGTACATGCTCCTTCATGACTACTTTGACCGCAGGTTGCATAGATGGAAGTGGAACTCTTACAGGAAATGCGTGCATGACCAAAGCGCTGGCACTGAAAACAACGCAATGCTCTCGGGATATGCGGGCGCACTTCAATCACTTCGTAGCCTGCTTTAATCCTATGCAGTAATTCTACCCTGTTAAACGTGAGGAAAAGAGTACGGGTCGGCTGTAAATCTCCTCTTTCCTTGTCTGCACACAATAAGTAATTGTGATCCCTTGCTCTTCTAGACAACTCTGAATTTCCGGATCGGACATACCATCTAATACACTGGTGGTAACAACTCCTGGCGATGAATTCATTGTCCTATGTTACTCAACAGGATGGGATAGCCGTGGAGTATCGTGGCCTTGAGCAATGAGTTTGTTTGAGACAGCCCAAGTGTCTGCACCAAAAGAGAACCATTCCTTAGACAGGTACAGGACTTAATGGGTCCAGCTATGGTATCAATGCCCTTCTGAATTACAAATGGGTTTACTCTGCAAAAGGACTGACCTTCTTCTGTTCTACTAACAATGAAGTAACAAGGATAGAACTTCTCCATTACTTCTCTTATTTCCACTTGTTTACATTTACATTGAATGGGGTATATATCATGTACCATGGCGATTTTATCTTCCACCATTGCAACTGTCTCCAATGGCAGGCTGCTTCCTGGGCACCACCCTGGCTGGAACAGAGTCCAGACAGAGGTACCCATTTGCCTGCAAGAAGTTTACAGCTCTTGCAATGGCCCCTCCCCAGGCCTGGCCTTTACCAGGGGATATACTCCTGTCCTATATGATAACCCAGTGCTGGGAGTTATGCCATTACCCAGTCACCTTTTATTGTGTCAAACACCGGAGCACCCATCAGACAAAGAACAGGGAAGTAGCATGAATAAAATTAAAATAGAGGCGAAATAAAAAGGAGTCAAACACTCTGAGCGTGTGGACCTGCAGGAGCAGCTCGGGTGCCCTGGGGTCGCTATGCCTCATACCCAAAAGTGGGCCCCTAAGGGGTCATATTGTGATGCATTTCATAATTTTCCAAGTGATTTTTTTTATAATTCTGTGGAATTTTTTCATTGAGGTCAAATGTAAGATTTTTATATAAATTGCTCAATGGTATGGACAAGAAGCTCTTCATTCAGTATTTGATAGGATAATCATTGTCTTTAACTATCAGATGTATAGCCACATTTAAAAGTTGTGACATTATTTGTGGTAAAAGTAAATTTTATTAAACTTTAACTTTTGTTCTCAGTGTTCTTGATTTAACCCCTTTCTGTAATATAGCATTTAAAATATCTAGCTCTGTTATATCTTTTAAGCATATTCATGGACTCCAAAAAGTCATCTAGCTCATGTCTGAAGTAGAATTCCATGCTGCATTACGATTTGCAGTATTCACCGGGAATGTCAAGTTATCAGAGAAACCTAATGAATCATTGCCAGGTTGAACAATAACTCACCAATTGTAAATGTGTAATGGTTGGTCTTAGAAACATGTCAGAAGATGTGTGTTCCTTAGCACACTAATAGTGAAGTTTGAGTATTTATTTCATGCATTAAAAATAAAAAAGGAGCTGGATGACAGTATAACTGAAACTTGAATAACTGCTGAAAAATGTAACAGCTATTGCATGTATTATGCTAGATGTGATGTTTCACCACATTATATACTTTTTTTGTGATGCAATTATAGAAAGAACGTCATAGCCAAAGCCTGGATAAATTATTAATTTTTGCAGTTCTACAAGGTTCAGAATTCTCTTTCCTTTAGAAAGTAATGTGAATAAAGTTCCACAAATGCTTTGCTGTAATAATTCCATGACATTCTTCTAGCAAACACCAAAAGCTTGCTGCTGCCCAATACAGAATGCATTTAAATCAATCTATATGTACTATTGCTTTGATAGAGGCTGAACATAAATGTAATGATTTTTATTATAACAAATTCACCATTATTATAAAGGAGGTTAAACTGTTCACTCTAGTCACTAGTATCTTTTGGTTAATATGCATGTTTCATACTTGTGAAACTGATGCATTGCAACTTGTACTAGAATAGCCATGAATGCTTCTGTTTAGTTCAATTAGTCTACATGCATTTATATGACCTAGTCTTTGTTACAGTTTCTTAGCATTCATGAAAAATTATATTGTTTTATAGGAGAGTAAATGAAAATATATAAACTTAAATAAATAGCTACTTGAAACCTATATTTCTGTTCAGCATTGTTGAATAATGAATATATAGATATAAAGGTAGCCATGAGCAGCTCAATAATTGTTTAATACATCTGTCAAGGAGAGGGAGAGGGAGTGATTGGATGAATGAATGGTTGAGTAAGAGCGAGAGAGAGGAATAAAAAAATACTCTTTTGTAAAGCACAAAAATATGAAAGAATTTAAATTATCACTAATGTTTGTAATATTATTTCAGGTCAAATACACAATCCTTCAGCTTATGTGAGAGATTACTATTTCTTTAAGAGATCTCAGTATCCTCAATTGGAATTAATTCATATGAAGCCTGAAGAAGCATTCAATGCCTTGCAGAGACAGGAACTGATACACAAATTTGTCGAAATTGGAAAAGTTTTATTAACATGGGCTATCTTAAAAAATGTAGATATGGTAATATTCTTCTTCATTTAATAAGGTTGTTAACAATATTGGAAACAGATGTATAAAATAAAATCAAATAAAATATTGTTTTTGATGATATTTAAAATGATATTTTACATGCTTTAATGAAGTAACTAGTTAGATACATTATGATGTTGCAATTCATTTTATTGTAAGCTTCCCTGATTTAAAATAGCTTGAGATTGTGCCATCTTAATCATTAAGAGTGTTTCAAATATAAATAAATTTCTCTTTCAGATTTTTTTTTTACATGCCTATGATCTAATGTAAACACAAACCTTACAAAATGCACAGTGGCTCTGTATTACACTAACATTCCATAGCACATACACATAAGAAGGGATATGTATATAATAAATATACTAAATAGTTATATACTGCATATACAAAAAATAACAGAAAGGTGTATTCTGGTTTAATGAATAAGAAATATAGAATAGCTTGTAAAACATTAGAAGTATGGCATAATTTAAAGGAAAATTCAGTTGAAAGTAATCCTAATTCTGCTTCACAAACAAAAGTTAATAAGCATCCTTTATACCTAAGGCTTCAGATGAAGGCTGCACTTGGGAGCTGAAAATACTGGCATTTTACCACATACTAGTTTATATTAAAACAATGGTTAAATGAGACATGGGCTAAACCGAAACAATGGCAAACATCTATCATCTGGAAGATGCTATACTGAGGATTGATCTCTTTATTAACCTATAGTAGTACAGGGGAACAATAACACTCACTCTCATGCCTTACACCAAAATACAATGGCAGGGTATGAGCAACATTGGATACACATACCCTGGAAGAAGCCCACCAAAGTAGATGGTAAAAAACAGGCTTCTCCAGTACATTTAGCTCCCAAGAGATGGCCTTTGCTAGAAGCCTTATAACCCTGACTGAAGAAGCATATCATCTAATATGATTCCAATCATATTCACAAAAGACAGACTCTAGAGGTGTTCTTTTCACTAGGTAGGTACTTAGAATACTACACTTCCATGTGAATATACCCTCTTGCTGATATTTAATTTTTTCTTGATAAATATAACAAAAACTCAAGAAGTGAACACAATCAACACTTATTCAGGATCTCCTCTTCATGAACCATCTGTATAAATATGCTTCCACAAAGGAGCAGGTATGAATGTATGGTAGTGCTTTATACTTTTCCTGAAGCATTAACAGTAATAATTGAAGAAAAATAAGAGTTTAAAAGTACTCTTTAGCATTATTCATGTGTTCATGTCTTTTACTGTTTTGAAAAACTAGTGAAGACAAATATAAGCCATTGAATACCCTATGTCTTATCAAATAAAATGATTTTATTATATGTACATTTCTTTCATTTCATTAGTCAGCTATGTTAATGCTGATTTATTTTATATTCTGGACCTGCAGAAAATTTCTAGTACCTATGGAATGCAAAGCATGTTATTTCAAATTATTATGTAATGTACTATATTATGTCATTATTATTTTGAAAAACAGGTAGTTCAGCGAGTGGTGTTTCTCCACGAAGAGCTAATGAAATTGCCATCATTTCCCAGAAAGGCTCTTGAGGCCGATCTTGATTTATATAAAGGTGGTGAAATGGGGAAGGTGAGTTACTGTTTACATATATGCATATGTGAAAAACTTCCAATGCTTGATTTTTGCTTATAGAAAAATATTATGTATTTGATTATCATTGCAATATGAAAAAGTATATACCTATTATTGTAACATAAAAGTTGCATTACACTGGATGTTGTGAAGATATATACAGCTTTCCTACATAGGCTTTTCATGTAGGTTGAAGAAATGAAGTAGCTTTCCCACAAATCTAACAACTTGTCAGTGTAAGAGAGTGTTTGTAGAGGCAAGAAATATTATTAACTAGTCATTTTATATAAGTGCATATAAATTAAAATTTTTGACAACCTTAAGTAAAATGATAAAAGTTGTTAATAATGTTGGAAATTCAATTTAATAAGTAGTGTGATAAAAATTATTTACTTTTAACATGGTGCAAAAAATAATGATAGAGACTTTCTTTAATCGCTTAATCATTAATTTTAATATAAAATTTACTGTAATTTAAAATACTAAAAATATATAAACACTGTTTGCAGGGAACTAAAGCCAAATGTCTGATACATGATTGTTTTAAAGCCTTTAAAATCAAATAATTTATATTTTGCTATAATTTGTTTTTAATTATCAAATATGGCATACAATTTTAGAATTCAGTCACTGTTATATAATGCCAGTTTTTATTTATTTCTTTGTACATTAAGCTGAAGTTCTATGGTCCTTAAATAAGTGTACTTCTCTTGGTGAATATGCATAGAAGTGGGGTGCAAAAGTCACAATATTGCCTTTGAGCAATGACAGCTTACAATAGATCACTATGAAAAGGGAAGTTCTAGTTGACATGCTGCAAAAATACTGAATGTCCCTAAAAGTACTAATGGTGACATCATAAGAAGTTATATTTTTTTTAAGACTGAATAGATTTTGCACTGCAGAAAGGTTAGTCACCTAAGCTAAATGAATGGGAAAAATGTATGAAAAGGAAGTTAAAAGAAATCAAAGGCTAAGTGCACTAAAAATGCCAGCAGAGTTACAGGACATGAGTAAGTAAGCTCTTCCTGAGACAGTTTGTAGGGCTCTAAGAAACGAAAATACAATAGTAGAGCACCAAGGAAGAAGCCATAAACATGACAAAAATTTGACAAAAATGATTAGTGTTGGCAAAGGAGTACATTAAAGGAGATAAGGGGATAAAGAATTCTGGTGAGTTGTAATTTTTCTCACAAAAAATATGTCTACCAATCAGAAGGAACAGCTCTTGTATAGCACAAACCTAATGGGGAGATAAAAAAAACTAAATCTGTAGCCAATTATAAATTATAGTGAAAGAAATGACAAACAAAATACTGCAGACATACTTGGAGCAAATTTGGAATAAGTTTTACCAGGTTAATGATCTTAAACTTTAGGCACTTAAAGTCAGAAAATAGCTTTTTGTATAACTGCCCCAAATCATCTGGATACTCCAATGCAATCACTAATCTCAACTCAATCAAGAACTTGTAGGCAGCACTTGACACCAAAGTGAAATAAACATCAATCATATCTAAAAAAGACTTGAAGATGTAACTCTAAGAGAATGAGCAATAAATTAAGAAGAAAAGTCAGCAACATACCAAAGCATTTGTATGAAGTAATCAAATTCAAAGGTAAATGCCACAAACTATTGAAACCTGTGCACCTATGTAAAAAGAGTTTTTCTTTTTTTGTAGCCAAATATTTAAGTGGTGTGCATTTTCATTGAAAAATTGCTAAATAACACTAATTAATGAATATTCAATTCTATATTAAGTTTGTTAATTTATTTTATTATATATTACACAAATTGTTATACATAGTACATACTTTTTAATTTGTTTGTTTTATTATTATTTAGTCCCTTAAAATGAAAAAATATATTAGAACAAACATGATCAAATATTACTATAATTCTCTGCATTTTCAACTTTTTTAAACAACTGACAAATGATGCATGGTTTATTTTTAAAATTATATTATTTTGGTAAGAAACAAACAATAAATAAATTGAATATGACTTTTATTGACAAATGCTCAACATTTAATTAATATTTATCTTCTTAAATATTGTACTTATGAAGCTATTTACAATGCAGTGGCAATATAGCCTCAACTTAGGTATTCATTTTTTACACTAACTCCATTCACTTACACAAAAGTAAGACGCATTTTGGGAGAATCTCTCCCATCTTCAGTTGCTCACTGAACCACCATTACTCAAAACTAGTACTTACGAAGCTGTTGACAATGGAGTGGCAATATAACCTCAACTTAGTATTCATTTTTTATACTATTGGCGGCTCAGTGAGCAAATGAAGATGGGAGAGATTCTCCCGAAACGTGTCCTACTTTTGTGTAAGTGAATGGAGTTAGTGTAAAAAATTAATACCTAAGTTGAGGTTATTTATGTTCTTGTTGCAATTGCTTTGGTTATATTATTTCATGAGATGTAGCACTAAAACCTATCGGCGGTTCAGTGAGCAAATGAAGATGGTAGAGATTCTCCCGAAACGTGTCCTACTTTTGTGTAAGTGAATGGAGTTAATGTAAAAATGAATACCTAAGTTGAGGTTATTTATGTTCTTGTTGCAATTGCTTTGGTTATATTATTTCATGAGATGTAGCACTAAAACCTATTTGTTATTAATTACATTTGAAATATCACTTGATGCATTATTGAGGTTTAAACACAATCTCTTAAATAGGAGTGAAGAATCTGGCAAGCAATTATCTATTTACTTTCAAAAGAATTCTCTAATTAGTCCTGAGCAACTGTTGAAGATTTCCACATTGACTGTTTGAAGAAAATGCATAGCAATTAATTTATCCAAAATCTGCAATTATATGCCTATGATACACAAGGTGATTATTTTGTTTACAAAAGCAGAAGTAGAATAAACAAAATGAAAGTATTCCAAATATAATTTACTTATAAAGTACTGAAGGGCTGTCTAAAAACAACATATGATACATATGTTTAAAATCTGTTTAAATTTATTTCCAAATATCCTACTCCAAAATAAAATAACACTTTTAACATTTGTATAAAAAATAACAAATTTAGACTTTTAATATCCTTTACAGACTATAGGGGCTTCTCGAGCAAAGATTCTCTTTTTGAATATCCCCAAAGAAAAGTTAATTATCCAGGAGTTTACGTTTATTTGATGATGTGGACAATGGTCTGTGAAACATGTCCCAAATTTAAACAAATGAGTGGAGCGAATAAGAGTGCGCAGTTTGACTCAATCATATAATGATCTTAATTATATTCTCTTTTGTTTATTTTTTCTTCCTTTTTTCTTCCATTCTTTGCTTTCTTTGTGTTATATAGGTCTTCATGGCTAGTACCTTACTGATCTTGGTCTTAAGCACAAGGTCTTGTTCAAGAAAGTATTTGTTTGTAATTTTTTTACATATTCTATGTTGCACTTCATCAAGTTCTGAGAAAGTATGTTCTCAGTATTCAAGACACTTAAAAATCATTACATAGTATGTATGTAACAATACATAAAATCCTATCTTGGTTGTTGTTTTCATGATTCATGAAATTAACAGTTATTTTTAATCAAATTATCATATGGACTTGCTTGGTATGAAATTGTCAGACATTTATTTTTCCAGAAAAATGGAAAAATGAAATTTCTACTGTCTTCTCTAATTTAGGATATAGGTACTTTGCAGAAATTATACTGTTTTTAAGAATACATCAGAAACAACAATTTTCTAATGCAAGAATAAAAATATTAGATCAAACAGAAATAGCACATTTTAGGGATCCATATCTTGCTATATCAGATAGATATATAAAGGAAAATGTCAAAAGAAAAAAAAATTATATTTCATTTCACTGAAATTTTGCCATGAGAAATGGATTTAAAGTGGAAAACACAAAGAAGAAATTACAGAGTGATAACATTTCACTGTTTTATTCCATACCTCTCAAACTGTAGATAAAGGTTACAAACTATGGTAGAGGAAAATGCTTTTCTAAGTAAAATAAGTTTAAGATTTAAGGAATTGGTAATGGTGATCAAGTTTTCCTTAGCAAATGGCAATAACCTAAAGGTTAATAATGGGTGACATTTTTTTTTTAATTTTAATTCTGCAATACTTACATCCTGATATCTTGGTTCTACATCAGGACGTAATACTCCAGATTTCATTTATTTATTCCTCTTATATCTTTCAATACAATTTAAATTACAATTAAATTTTACAGATTTTAAAATCTACACTACTAACACTATGACTAAACAAAATTAAAACTTCAAAAACAAAACCGGTACTGGAATCCAGCACTACGGCTATTTACTATGACTTATAATAACATCTACAATTGCAACTGGTACCCAGTAGCAATTATTACATTTAAACTTTATTAATTTACAATTATTATCCAATTTACTCTATGCGTCTTCATTTCTGCTAACGCTCGGTATCCGGGCTGCTCCCCACTGGAATTCCTGGCAACGGAACCTGGACATCAGTGGAGTTGCTGCCGGTCTCAAGCAACAGCTATACTGGACCATGGTGTGTTGACAGTGTAGTTTCCTTCGCTTCTCTCCTTCTCTTGACCTCTGTCTACTTCTTCTCTCAACTGCTTCGTTTCTGCCCGAAAACTGCCATTATTCCTTTCTTCTGTCAGTTCTGCTCTCTTCTTCTTATTCAAATTGGGTGTTATCTTCTTTATCATCTTTTTCTTCAACTAATTCTAGTTGTAAATATCTTTCTTGCCTTTCCCTGATTCTCTCGGATCTTCTAGGGGAATATACCATTTCTGGCCTTTGGATTTTTTCTCTTGTTTGTTTTTTGCTGTTTTTATACTCTTCTGCCATTTTGCATGATATTTTATTTGTTAGCTCGTTCAATGCCCTAAAATCATCTTCGTATCTCATGATGTTCCAGATGTGTTTCCCAGCAAGTAGTCGTCTTTCCTCTGCTACAAATGACTGGTATTTAGGGCATTCAAATGAGACATGTTCCGGTGTATCGATTACGTTACAGTCCATACATGTATTATTTGTTTGTAATTTAAATCTTTGCAAATATGAGCAATATGGACCATGGCCTGTTACATAATGCACTAAACCCTTATTGGGATGAATGTGCTTAAATAGTAATCTTTCCTTTATGGATGGAAATATTTCATGCACTCTTCTACCTTCTTTTATTTCATCCCATTCTCGTTGCCATATTTGTAATAAAGAATCTTTGATTTCTTTTTTATTCCTACACTTTTTACCAACAATGTCCATTATTTTTGAGTTATTTTGTATTTTAAGCCAATAAGAGGCTGCTCTTAATCGAACTAGATAATCAATTGGCCATATACCCAATATTACTAGTAGTCCCATTGTTGGAGAAGTGGAAAATGCCCCTGTACATCTCAATAAAATACGTATAAAATGAACCTCGCGTGCCTTTTCCCCCCAAACTCCTCCTCCATAGTTTAATATGGCTGCAAAGATGCTATTGTGATAGATTTTTATTCCGTTAGCATGTATATTAAAATATCTTTGTCCAATATTGGCTAACTTGAACATAACTTTTTCTGCTCTAGTTCTTGTGTTTTCTACATGTTTCTTAAAATTTAGTTTTTCATCCAAATATATACCTAGATATTTATTTACTGCTTGTCTCTTAATATTTTTATTGTTAATTTTAATACTCGGATTTCTGTTTAAGTTTCCTTTTAAAAACATATATCATGATTTGTGAGGAGCAATTTCCAATTTTGCTTTTATGCACCAATTGTTTACATGATCAATTATATTTGATCTCTTTTCAATTTCCTTTCTATTATTTCCTTCTATTATTATTAGTAAGTCATCTGCATATGCGATAATATCTTTTATACTGTTTAATCCTTCTATTTTTTCTATTAGAGATTCCAAAAATATGTCCCATAATATCAGCCCTAAAATTGATCCCTGCGGACATCCTTTGGTAATTTCCTTTGTAATGATCTGGTTTGCACCCTTAACGTACACTCTTCTATTTTTACAATAATCTATTAATGAATTATAGATGCATTTTGGATATTTCTTTTTCCTTAAAATTTGAAACAGTACTGGCCACCATAAATTATCAAACGCCCCCGCAATATCGAAAAATATTGCTATTACGTATTTTTTATTGGTTATTTTTTAAGTTTCTATTGCCTCGATTATGGCATCCTCTGTAGATTTGCCTTTTCTAAATCCAAACTGTTTGCTGGTCATACCAATCATTGATCTATATTCATCTATTCTTTTGCTCAAAAGTTTTTCTTGGATTTTGCCCAAAACATTTAATAAGCAAATAGGCCTATAGAAAGCAAATAGGCCTATAGAATTTCGGTTGCGTGGGATCTTTGTCAGCCCCTTTGTTTAAAATGATCACATTCGCTTCCTTCCAGCAGTAAGGCACTTTTCCCTGCCATAGACAATTATTAAATATTAAACAATGGGTGACACCACACCATTTATGGATTTAATGTTGTTCCCTGTCAGTGCATTCTTGTGTTTTTCTTTCTTCTTTATTTAATATTAATGCCCTCTGCTAGTTCAGTACATTTTGAGAATTGTGTTTTGTTCTTAAGTAAATGGCCACACTTAACACTGACCATAATCTAATGAAATAGTATCAAAAAGTAAGTATCTAGAAGATTTTTAATAGCTTGTAAGTAATAATTGATAGACTTGAACTTTCAGTGGTTGAAAGGATAATGCTACTGCTGCAAAGGGCATTAATTTTTTTTAAACTTTTAGCATTCTACACCTTCCGTCAAATAACATCATGATGAATGAAATTAGTTAATGAAGGTGTAAACGTACCAAGAATCTGCAGGTGCTGATATATACCATTCCAGGCTGAACAAACATGTCAAAACATCATCTGGAATTGTATAAAATATAGTGAACTTTTTTTGACTCAATTTTTTAAAAAATCATCTGGAATATTTCAGCTAAACAAAAGTGATAAACTCATTGTACAGTAGAAAGCTACCTAAAGCATAATGGTGGACAGGACAAAGCAGTTAAAAAGGATAAATAAAATTCTTTGATATTATATAAATCATTCTAGTTTGTAGTAGGCTCTTAGAATATGCAGCTAAAAATCCCTGACTGAAAATTTTTAGCTGAGTAGTTATTATTTGATATTTTATTTTAATTTTCAGGAGCTTCTTGGACTTGATGTGCTTCACAAATTCATGTGGGTGCGACTAATAGCACGAATGTTTGAAGCTATGGCAGGAAATTTTGCCTATTCTGGGGATATTCATTTATTCCTAAATGTTCTGAATGGAGCAGTAATTCTTCATAGTGAAGATGCTTGTATTCTTCGTTATGTAACAGCAACTTATATAAATGCAGCTCACAACTTCAAGAATATATTCTCAACAAACGGGTATGAATACTTCATCTGTGTTCAGTATAAAATAATCATTTTTCTGCATTTGTATTATGTGCTGAATACTGATTTCAGACTAGATGTTTAACTGAATCTTGCAAAGTGAGATTAAATTTTCTCTAATCTGTATAGAAAGTTGTTTTTTAAATATTTGTTTATTATTTTATATGATTTAAATTTATGTTTAGCCAATTAAATTATTCATAGAATAATTATGTATAATAATCTGTGATTTTATTAATCAACATTTTCTTCAGGAAGGATGTAGACATTTTTACACCATCAAATAGAAAAGCATGATGTTAACAAAAGATGCAGAAACATTTCCAATATACTTCAAATATAAAAGTCATAGCAGAAGTAAGAAATATTTTGTAGGAAAATCTGCAATGACTGAAGAATTGGTGTGTGATAGTGGCACCATCTTTTGTGATATCCTTGATTGATCTATGATGTCAACAGTTTACATCACATAACCACAAGGACCCCTAACAAAATGGCAGGAAGCAGTCTTTCACTTTGCCAATATACTGTGATTGAATTTATTGTTAAAGAGATTATTCCCACTACAAAAATTCACCTCAGATATTAGCATTTATATGGAAATGTGTGCATACGTACTAGCAGTATTATAAGATGGGAGAAACATTTTAAAGATGAGAATATGAACATTCAACATCAGCCCCATAGCAATTTCCCTCAAACAGCCTCAAGTGAATGAATGCAAAAATGAGAGAGATTTTGAGATCATTAACAAAGACATGTGACTGGATGAGTAGCAAAACACTTGTAAGAGGCCACAAGGCAGTTCAGGAAATTATTGCAATGTTAAGCTAAAGGAAAAATTATGCTTGTTGGCTCCCACACATAAGAATATAAAGTTCAGCATAAAATTATCACCTCAAAGTCGTTTCAAAGATTTTTTTTTTAAATTTATTTATTCAAACAGCATTAAGTTAGCAAATATTATTACAACATGGCCTTCTTCTAGCCCAGGTTCTATAGGAGGCCAATATTTTAAACCATTCCAATACCAAATATTCTAATAATTAACATATAAATGTTATCATTTCACTAACTATATTTTAATGCTATTAATTGAGCCCTATTCTCAGTTCATCAGTAGCTTCCTACTGGGATATCCAGAAGACATTGACACAGACTCTTCTATGTTCCACACCCTATATTCCTCATATTTATATTGATTCTTTGTACTATATCTAAGTACATCAGTTATGGTTTGGAAATCACCCTAGCCCTTTCCCACAACCCTCTAAAATAAACAATATAAGCAAAGAAACACTTTAATAACATAAACTAAAACATTTTATGCAATTCAATAATCGCCCAAATTAACAATAAATTGATTCTCCTTTATAGAAGCCTTGTCTTAACTAGCTTATATGCATACACATTTAACATTTAATCTACCACACATACAATCAAAATACCACTACTGACCAATTACACAAAGCAAACACTATTGAACTCACAGATCATTTCTCCTCACTGATCATAGCCATTTGTTCTTAATTATATATAGATATTCCCCAAGATTTCTACTTTGCATTTGGTCACCAAACATTTTCTTCACTGCAATTTGGTCATTTAATTTCAGCCATTTACGCTATAATGCATATAGTCTCCATTCACTTGTTCCTGAACATTCAAACAAAGTATGCTGTGCATTTTCCAAATTTGCACATATATGGCAAACTCTTTATGTTCACAATTACCTCTAAAAATTCCTCCTCTCTATCCTGCTTATTATCTTACTAATGTACCTATCTCTTTAACATTTCCTTTTATCTCTTGATAGAACACTAGTGACCTCTTTCCCCTTTTTAGAGATTATACTATCTCTTACATTAATGTGTTCAAGTTGTTAACACTAACTCCACTTACTTTTAAAACTTGAACACATTACTATAGGATATATTACCACTCCATGGTCTACAGCTTCATAAGTACAATTTTTACTTAATTACACTATCTGTCCATCTATATCCTGAAAACTTACTGTAATCTATTTCCAAAAACTGCTCTCCAAATCACCTATTCTTAACCATACATCACCCATTCCATTCCTTGTTGGTCCTGGTAGGTCTTCTAGTGATAATCATGCTTGCCTCATAGATCCAAGACTTCTTAGGTGTAACTCTAAGTATGGCTTCCTTCAGAAGAAAAGAAAAATCCTGGGTTCTATGTCATATATTTATGGCACAAAAAAGAACTTCAAGTCTGAAATAAGAGGCTTCTGATAAAAATTTATTTGCTGTTTCATGCTATGAATGGAATGCGACACTAATGACCTGAGATGTTAAAAGAGCATCCATAAATAAAACCAGAAATATTTCATTCCTTGTTAACTCTTCCCTAATTTTATTTACCCAATAAAAATCCCTTCCCCAGACTCTTGGAATTTTAAACATTAATTTAACAAAGAAACCTCTGATACCTGGTGTATCCTAAATCAGTGCTTCAAAACTCTCTGCATTACCCACCCTCTTACACCAACCCTCCCCATTTCGAACAGTGGTCGTACATTTGTTGCAGCTTTTTGTGCAATTTCTAAAACAATCTTAAAAAAACATACTTAGTATCCTATCCATCAATTTCCAAATTTCCTCTTTCCCCCATATTCCAAGGCCATAAACCCACCTTGACTACACCAATGCCCTTTATATTCTTTCAAACTAATTCACGTTCATTTCTGGTGCAACAAACATCCATTTCTTAACTAACTTCAAAGATAGGCCCTTGGTTAATATTAATTTCTATTGTTTCTCCCATTGATTTAAAAAACTCAGAACCATTCCTAAGTATGAAAATTCCATCACAATCTGTCCTCTTCCTCAACATAAACTACTTCTCATCCCTCCTCAGCTTTCTTTCCATTTTAAATACCATTATTTTAGTCTTCCCTTGGTTTGCTTTGGGGTCCCATCCTTTATAATATGTCTTAATTTCTAGTAACATATATATTAATCCTATAGCTGAAATAGATGCTGCCATTAAATCATCAACATGAAGCAAACCCAGAATTTCCAATTGGTTTAAAACAAATTGAAGAGAGCAGAACTCAACTTGTATCCTTGCCAGAACGTCTGATCTTGGGTTACTTCCTCAGTCGCAAAACCTTCCCCACATGTAACACAAAATACATTGTCTTTGTAAAGCTCCTTAAACAAAACAATCATATCCTTGCTTATCCAATTTTGCCATAAGGCCTCTCTATTAATTCTATCATATGCCTGTCATTCCTGGTGGTGTAGTGGTAACCATACTTACCTTCTAAACCCAAGGTCACAGGTTCAAACCTGACCAGGATCGATGGATTTTTTTCGGGCATAAAAATCTTAAGTATGGCTTCCTTTGGAAGGGAAGTAAAGCCGTGGGTCCCATTTTGTACATTTACGGCACGAAAAAGAACCTCAAGCCTGAAAGAAGAGGCCTAAATTTGATGGCCGTTTCATGTACAGAATTGATTGGGATGCTGATGACCTGAGATGTTAAAGAGCGTCCTTAAATAAAACGAATCAAAAAAAAATCATATGCCTTCTCTAAATCAGTAAATACTGCATATAACCTACAATGTTTATTCTCCAATTACATTGTTTTAATAACAAATACGTTATAAACCATTCTTCGACCTTTCCTAAAACCTGATTGAAATGGGGAAATTAATATGTTCTCTTCTACCCAGTCATTAAATGTATCAGTTAGAATCCCATTGAAACCTTACCAAAATTGGACTAAAGGGAAGTACCTCTAATTCTACTTGGATTATAAATAAAACCCTTTCCTTAAAAATAGGGTAGATAATAGTTGAGCACAGCTCTTGAGTATTCTTTTGTAACTCTTAATTTGATTCAATAATCCAGTCAATTGCTCTAATTGATTTTACTTCTGACACCAAACCTGGAAAAGGTCAACTGGCAATTTGTCTTTATCTAATGCTTTATTCTTTTTCCCTTAAGAACCTGCACAATGTTCCTTCAGTTTTCTTTTATCCTTAAATTGTGCATTCCCTCCACACTGAATTTTGCCACCTTTTAACTAAAGTTCTCATATCCCTACATTCTTTATCAAAAAAATCATTATGGCTTTTAGTGTTATTCCTAATCCTTTAAGCATACCATTACTGGTCCATTTGAGCACAAGTTGTAATAAAAATAATGCCTCTCCACACTTCTATAATTTGATATACAAATTAATTCTATGAACACACAAACTTACCATTGCACAATTCAATGTAAAATAAAATTCTTCAGCCTGGGCCTGATTCCATGTAAATCTGCTCCCTTTCTCACCCAACTCCCTTTTATTTGGATATAAATTCATCTTATAAGTAATTTTACCTATCCATACTATTGCTAAGAGAAAATGAGAACTATTAATAAATATATTCATTACTCTAAAATTATCACTAACCCTAAAGACTCCCAACCACATACAGCAAAATCCACAACACTTTGACCAATTGCACTAACAAATGTATATTCACCATCCTTATCTTCCCACCAAAAACCATTTAAACTCACGAAACCATTAATTTCACAAATATGAACAAATTTCATATCTTCTTCATTCATTTCTTTATCCTAACTCTTCCTTGTAACACTTCCTTTATCTTCCTTTATAACTAAATCATCTAATACCCCAACACTTTGCTTGAAAATTCCCATTTCTTGCATTGAAGTCTCCCACCAATAAAAATTCTACCATAGGAAATATATCTCATTTTCTACTAGTGGAAGAGATCTATTCTATGAAACTGGGAGTTAATAGGTGGGTTATAGACCGTCCCTAAATGCAATGTTAATTACCCCCACAGGTGGCGGAGGTCATTAAGGGCCAAACTCATGAGCAGGAGGTCTGGAGTTCAAATCGCACCAGTACCATCCTCCCTGACTGGAGTTTTTTAAGGTTTTCCTCAGTCCTCATAAATGGCAAATGCCAGGGAGGTTCCCTAAATTTAGGCATAGAACTTTTCCTTCCTTAAAAAATATCCTTCCCCAATTTATCATTTCATCTGATTTATTATCAGTGTCCACCCCCTGTGGTGCTTCAGTAGTTAAAACAGGCATTAAGCACTACTAAAAAAAGGCAATATTAATACCACCAAGATTACCCATATTATACTCTCCATCTTAGAACCCCATTCTTTAATCTTACCCTTCCATTCCTTTGTAAATAATAGCCCAAAGTCACCTGAAGCTCTTCCCATAATATTCCTTTTAAAGCACTTTTTTCCTATACATTCAAACTCTGCCATTCTAATCTCATCCATATCCTCTAACCATGTCTCAACAAATGCTTATAAATGCACCTTTTCAACTAACAAACCTATAAAACCCAAAGACATGCTCCTTACCAAACCTTCACAATTCCAAAAACCCAGCTTCAGAGAACCAATTTTCTCCTTTATACCCTTTCTGAATCTACCCTAAACTCTGAACTCCTGCCTTTCTACATTTCTTCCTACTTCTGAGCTCAATCCTTTCTGTTACAGGTTATTGATGCTGCTGGGGATACATGTCTTCCAGCATACCACTGTACCATATCATATTGTCAAATTCTAACTTCTATGTGGAATTGACACAATACTGGAATCTGTAGTAACATCTTTCTCTCTCCCTCTTCCTCCCTTCATTCCCTATCTCACCTATTGTTGAATTGTTCATTAAAATTTCCTGCTCCATGATATCTTCTTATGCATTGATGTGAACATGACTCCTCCTACTGGTCGTTTAAGCTCCAACATGCTCTTTTGTGTTGTCACCTGTCCTCCTTTCTCCTTACTTGTCACAAACATGGGCAAACCAATCCTTGATCTTCCACTTCCCTGTACAGTTACATCAAATTGCAGATGCATATCCTTCTGCCCACTTCTATCATCAGTACTTTGCTACTTTTTATTTGCGGTTACTGCCTAGAATCCTTTTTACCACATTCCCAGAATCAGTTCGGCCAGATTTCATTATACAAAGCTGCAAACTGCTGAATTCTCACTCTATACACTATCAAATCCACTCCCATTGTGCCTTATTTCCTTCTTCTACACAGGACCTCTCACCTAACACACCCTTCCTCCATCATTTCTAACTCATTTCTTCAGAGATATAAATATATGCCCCTTTTTATTTAATATGACAGGGAAAAATCTGGTCATTATTTAGCATGGAAAATTTTCAAGAAAACAGAAAGCAAAGGCCATGCCAACAGCTGTGAAGGTGTTGGGCAGCATTTACTAGGGTGAATTTTTATTGATTTTCTAAAACCTAGACAAGTCATAAATGTGACTCATTGTATCCAGACACTGAACAGACACTATCATGCATTACATAGTAAACATTCTGGAAGAAAAATGATCCTCCACCATGATAATGCTCTGCTTCTGTGCTCACTTCTCATCAGAAACAATAGAAATTATGGGATGGGAATTTTTTTCATACTTCCCCTGCAGTCCTAATAAGACAGGAGACAGGACTAATTTACTTGGACTACTATATTGATATGAGGGCCAAGCAAAGGCAATCCAAAAAGTACTGTATCAATGTCTTTGGTAGGCTGGAATTGAGTTCTATTACAGGAAAATATTCTAACTTTTAGAATGCTGAAAAAAGTGTGAGAAAATGGAGATTACCTATGTAGAAAAGAAATTATAAGCATGCAGATTAATATAGCGTACTTGGTTTTTAAATAATATAAGATGTCAATAAATGAAAAATCTTTGCTTATTACCTTTGGTATGACCTTCATATAATTAAGCATACTTTATGGCTCTTAGCATGTGTTCTTAAAAATAATAGGGCCTCTGATAGTTTAATTCCAATTTTTCCAAACATACTGAAAAAATATCAGCATATAACCATTCAACAAATGTATGATTTTTAGTGTTGGGTTTAACAAATTTGTAGTAGTGTTGCAATTCACTTTAGAATAATTATTTTAGATGCTTCTAGTTGCAATAGATGCACAGCTTTTAAACTACATAATTAAATTATTTTAGTTAAAAAAAGTAAGTGAATAAAATCAATAAAGTTCGAGAATATTTAGGGGAGGATCCAGATGGCCTGAACTGCATAGTTAAATATAACACCCAAAACTATCAACCTTGCATATGCCTTCTACTTAGTGCATCAGAGGAACACCCCTATATGAAAACTCACTAAGTTTTCAAATTCAAGTATCTTATAATTCAGACACTCTGGCACCATTTCAATCATTCTCCTTTGGCACCTTCATCCCCACTTCTAAGATAATTGATGAAAATTAGCATGTAATTTGGTAAAAAAGGCACAGTTATTTTAATGCAAAGGATGTTACATTAATATTCACAATTAGGATGGTGCCATGGTTAAAGGATCAGACTTCTTGCCTTCCTCCAGTTATATAGAATATCTAGTGTACAAACTGATATCTGGGTATACTTTGTCTGGGTGTATTGATTTCCCCTGCTATTTATTGTGTGAATAACTCCATCACTTTCATCCCCACATTCATGTTCATCATTTAGCACAGCATCACTGGCCAAACACTGATGCATAACTTGATGGTGAAATACCAATGCCTGATTGCTTGATATTGACAGTCATTGTTGTCATCATTAGTAATCATATCGTACGAGAATATACAAGCACAAATAAGGATACTTCATAGGGCTGCAGAAAGTTTAAAGGTGGATTTCTTTTCTTATCATTTGCAGATTGTTCATGGAGGTCTGATTATTTCTTGTAGTCTCCTCCTCCTGCTCCTCCTCCTCCTCCTGCTCCTCCTGCTCCTCCTGCTCCTCCTCCTCCTCCGTCACCTTCTTCTTCTTCTTCTTCTTCTTCTTCTTCTTCTTCTTCTCCTTCTCCTTCTCCTTCTCCTTCTCCTTCTCCTCCTCCTCCTCCTCCCATACAGTTTATGCAATTTCATAAAATTCTTGTTGCAATGATTCAGAATCTTTACAGAACAAAATGAGCTATTTTTTTAAATTCCCACAATAGGTTCTCACTCATTTTAAAAACCTATAATGGCATTTTACTCTTAATTCTCAATAAGCCTTGACTTCCATAACAGAACATATAATGATTATCATTTTAATTATTGTCTATTGAGGCATATTTTACCAAATCAATCTTACTTGCTGTGAAAATTTGCACTATGCAATGTATTGTGGTCTCTGAATAGATCACTGAATATATTTTTTTTTATTATAGCTACTTGTTGATAATGCCAACACTTCTACAACTTTACTCAAATCATCAGACTAATAAATTGGTTCGAACAACTGTTGAGTATACAGTTAAGCAATTCTATTTGATGAATCGCAAACCCTTCATCCTCCAGATGTTTGGGAGTGTGTCAGCCATCTTAGACACAGATGATGACAGTCAATATGGTGATGCACATAAAGTAAGTATTATAAGAATAAAATAATTTTTACTTAATTTTAGTTACACCCTCTTGCCTATAGACCATAAGACAAGATATAAATGAGGGCTAGTCAATAAAAACTGAAATTATTTTGTTTATGAAGTACACTAGACAGAGTCAAGGGTCAACAATTCCACAACAATTGAAGAATGAAATCACCATAACCTATCCTGCCAAATGAACAAAATGGGCCTTTTTTTGGTATCAGAGAACTAAGTGATTTCCAGATTGAGCTTGCTTGTTTGCTTTCAAGATCATAAAGGTAAAGGTAAGTCTAATCACCTGGAATGATGAAATTCATATATGCCTCGCCATGCTCCTCTACCAGATGCTGAAGCTCCCAACACATGTCCACTTGCACCATCTTCTATTCAGGCATCAGCAATCATGGCACCCATCTGGAATATATGCAGCTTATGTATGAATGATCATGCAGAATGGTGAATGGACTACCATGGGAAATCTATAACATTTCTGTCAGTCTATCTATTCTTATTTGTCAATCTTCCTGAACAATGATGGTAAATGCATTAATCATGATCTGATTCATTGCAGTGTTTGGAGCACCTAGACCACCCTGCTTTGTTGTTGAAATATGGTCTTCCTTAAGCTCTTTGAACCAAGAAAGTTCAGTTGATATGGCAGAACGTCATCGCTATATGCTTAATGTAACATTGCTTGTTTTTCCATACCAAATTTCTGCAGACAGAAGCAAAATTTCAGAGCAGTATACTGCTCATTATGAAGTGGTTCCAGTTTACATAGCCAACTGGCAAACTGCACTTAAATTGATGTCAGTACAATTTTCTGTGCTGTTATGCTATGATCTGCTGGAGAAGACTTTCCAGACATTTCGTCCCCAATTACGGCAGACATCTTCAGTGGCATGGACATAGCTTCCTCCATTGATTCACTGCATCTGAAGTGTTGACCATTGGTGTCGCTATTTATAGTATCAGAGCTCTCTGCTGATTGGTCTGGGATGAGCAGCCGATTGGCTGTTGGAAGGAGCCTGGCCTCTCCCGTGCTGTTGCTCTATTGCGATAGGCTTTCTATGTTATTATGTGTTAGATATTTTACTTTGTTTTTTAATTGCTGGAAACCAGTTGCTGTTAAGTTTCAGGTGCTCTTCTTTCCTGTTGAAATTATTACGATATTTGTAGAATTTGATGGTTTCATGTTGCAGTCTAGCAGGGTATTGTGTATTGATGATGAATCAACGGAGGAAGCTACGTCCACGCCACTGAAGATGTCTGCCGTAGTTGTGGATGAAATATCTGGAAAGTTCATCTACAGCACACCATGGCATAACAGCCCAGAAAATTGCACTGACATCTATGACTCCAGCCCTGAAAGCCTACATTCTCTCACGCACTTAAATTTTTTCCACCAATCACATGGGAACTAATTCTTCTCATGAAAAATTGTTTCACCACCACATCTCCTCTGTGTAATGAGAAAAAAAAATCATTCTCACTATTTATTAACCAGCCCTCACATTATAATATCCTAAGAGGGCAAATGAAGTAAAACCAAATAGAAAGGAATGTTGTGTATTTAAATATTATTTATTATATTTTTTCCTGAAAATAAATGATAATCAATATGTAATACAAAAATACATTAGCATTTTATTCAGTTACAATTATAAGGTTTAACATTATTTTGGAAAATTTTCTGAAACTGTTATCTAGTTTCTATAGGAATCTTCTGTTCTCAGGCTCCATCTTCAAATCCTCTCAGTGAGTGTATAATATACTTTAAAAGTTCTAGTGACCAAATATCATATACAGTAGTACTATATATGACACCAATAAGTCAATAGCAACTACATTTTTTAATGCACAATCCAAGCTCTGCATGCTCTTTGGGACATACAGAAATCACTGACAAAATAAATGTTTTATATACAAATAAATATGTTTCATTAAAGACTAAATTTAGTGGTGTTACTTCTGAAGAGTAAGAAAAAGGCTCATTAAATATATTCATTCATATTTTTCTAAAGAGTCTAAAACAGGGTTTCAAGGTTTAAAAGAAGTTATTCTGCCATCTGTCATGATTTTTGTATATCTTTATATAAGCATCACAGCCGCACATAGCTACTCCAAAAACCTGATGCTAACAACTTCAATTTTCAGGTGCCATCAAGCTGTTTGTTCAATCTTTTGTTAAGTTTGGAAACCCCTTCTCCGGATCCTCTTAACATTGGAGAATTGGTTAAGGAAGAGAAACCTCTTAAAGCCATTGACTTTTGTTACCATGATGAAAATGAGATGGTTACTGTTCTGGACTGTATCTCTCTCTGTGTGATGGTGGTTGCATATGCTGCTGACTCAGTTCGTGGGCATCAAATGTTGGTAAGTAACTACCATTGCTTAAGAGTTTAGCTGTTCCAACAAACTTTTAAGTTTTAATGCTAGATGAAATGAGGATGAAAATCTGTACACAAAATGTAAATGTATATATTGTAAAAAAGAGAAAGAAAGAAAGAAAGAAAGAGAGAAAGAAAGAAAGAAAGAGAGAGAAAGAAAGAAAGAAAGAGAGAGAGAGAAAGAAAGAAAGAAAGAAAGAAGAAGGAAGGAAGGAAGGAAGGAAGGAAGGAAGGAGGGAGGGAGGGAGGGAGGGAGGGAGGAAGGAAGGAAGGAAGGAAGGAAGGAAGGAAGGAAGAAAGAAAGAAAGAAAGAAAGAAAGAAAGAAAGAAAGAAAGAAAGAAAGAAAGAAAGAAAGAAAGATTAGGAATGTTTAAAATGTGCAAAAAGGTGTGATTATATTCTATTGAAGTGGTAGACATATATGAAAATTATTATAAAAGTTTTAAAATAACTTTTCAAGGGAATAAAAACTAAATAGGCATAAAATCATAAACAATTATGATGTTCAGTATCCAATGTATAGTAGCATTTTTCTTTACTGGCTGAGGAAACTCTTCAGCTTGGGTTCATTCGAGCAGCATGTCCCAGAACACTTTCACAGCTTTAAAAATGTAAGCTATTTTCCACGAGGTTTTTATATATTTTTTGGAAGTCAAAAAGTTTTTTTGTAAATTTTCTATCATTCCATGCACTATTTAATGTGATTCTAAAGAATCTTTGTTGAGCTAAGGTAAGTCACTGTACATTTCAAAAAGGGGATTAACAAACATGGTTATATACTTCAATTGTTGTAGCTTTGAAGGAACAAGTATGTTGTGTAGATTAGACTTTTGAAATATGCCAGAAGAATAAACACAAAATAAATATCATATATGTTTCACTAAGTGACTTCAGGAATCAAGTGGTCAGGGTGCTATGGCAAATTCTTGAAAAGCAGTAGCCCACCCAATAAATAAAAATCATCAGAGTTGTTTTTATCATTATACTTAAATTATCTGCTATGTATTCTATTAGAATTTATTAAATATGTTCACATTAACTCCACTTATTTATAAATATAACATTAGGACAAGTTTCAAGGGGCAATCACTCCCATC
The DNA here is from genome assembly GCA_030762175.1 of Metallyticus violacea. NCBI lineage: Eukaryota > Metazoa > Arthropoda > Insecta > Mantodea > Metallyticidae > Metallyticus > Metallyticus violacea. The sequence goes on along the minus strand of CM060846.1, from coordinate 100,177,311 downwards.
ATCACCTGTTAACTTACTTAAATAATTTTTGTAAATATGTTCACATTAATTGCAATTACTTATAGATATAACATTAGGACATGTTTCAAGGGGCAATCACTCCCATCATCAGATGTTGACATACTTAAATAATTATTGTAAACTTAAAAGAAGCTAGAAGCAGTCAAGTTTGTTAAATATACAAATAAGTCAGTATTAGGTGACACTAATTTCACTAACTGTTCTAAAGAATTAACCAGTTAGGAAGTTAATATCACCTAATATCGACTTATTTGTATATTAAATAATTATATTTGCTCTTTGTTAAATATAATTTTCAGCCAATTTAACAATTAATGATAAAAAATTAAAGATATTTATATACAAGCTTTATGCTAACTAAAGTTTTAAGTTATAATATGTATTTTAAAACACTCTTCAAGCAGAGCTTTCAAACAAGTATCCACAGGAACTGGATACCCCACCTTTGGTGCTCTAATTTTGTCATGTAACATTACTGGATTTTATTTAAAGCTATATGAGGATCAACTTTTGATCACTCATTGCTAAATATGATTACATAGGGATATATCAAGGATATGATTCAGACTAGTTTTATTTACTTACTTCTGTGAAGATTATAACTCACAAAATGCTTTTTCTACATTGAACTATTGTATTACAAATTAACACCTGTTAAGATTTAACATAATTCAGATAAAATGAAAAAACATATTCTGTTTAGAGCTATTAAGAAGTTGGTTGCCCATTGAGCACAAGATGCTTTCCATCTCTGAACTCAGCAATACATCTCACTTCTGTATGATGCTAGGTAATGCACTCAACACAAATTACTGATTTAATTTTTCAGTTATTAAATCTTTTGACTTTATTAGAAGCAAAATTATTTTAGGATAAAATAACCATGAAACAATACTAATCCTAATATATTTATTATTTACATGTGTTATTTCAGATAATTCTTGAAGCTATTTTACCATGCTATGTACAACATATCCAGCTGCCTACATATAAAAAGGAGGGAAAAACTGAGAAGGAGATCATACATCAGCTTGCAGTGGCAATCAAGACATTGGTTAACAACTGTGAAGCTCTAGCAAAGTTTGTAATTTTTACAAAACACACACGTGCGTGCGCGTGTACACACACACACATATATATATATATGGATAATGAAGTAACTCTTGGAATAATGTAACTAAATTTACAAAAACTAGAGAAGCACAAATAGATAAAACACTTAAATAATCACAAAATTTCTGCCATATTTCATGGAGTTCATTTTCTATTTCAAAGGCAGAAGCTGAAGATAACATACTGTGTGTCTAAATTTTGCTTACCAACAACGATCAATAATGTCATAACTGATTAATTAAAGTTATATATAAGACTTTAACAAAGAATATAAATAGGACAAATTTACTGAATTTTTATTTACAAGTTTTCAATAATATATTTAACTTATTTGCAAAACTTATGAAAACACTGATCAAAGCATATATGTAAAGTATAATCAGTTAATCCCAGATATGCAAAAGGGCTCAGTAATTTTTAGTTAGATAACAAACATAGATATGGAGAGATGTCCAATAATGTACACTAGCAATACAATGAATGCAGATCATACTGGTGTGTTGTAAAAGTTCTAAAATTGTTGTCAGTGTTATTTAGGCTTTCTTACACCTACTTAAAAATACTTCCATTTCATTTAATATAGATCTTTTTATTTTGTAAAACAGAAGCTATATTATGTTAAAATGTGTTTTATAGGATGAGCTCATGCCCTCATTTTCCAGAATTTTGAAATACATTGAATGCAAGATTTTAATTTTTAAACTAAAGCACAACAACTACTACAACAACAACTACTACAACAACAACAACAACAATCATCATCATCATCATCATCATCATATCACAGCCCAATGTTGAGCCATAGCCTCCTTTATAATTTTCTTCCATCCTTCTCTGTAAGTACATTTAAGAACCATTTGCCACAGCGTCCATTTATTCTTATGGTTTTCAACAGGTTGATTCCCGCAAATTTTTCCTTCCAGGAAATTCTTCTAACTCCATGGTCAGCCAATTCTAGCCTTTTAAATTTAATGTAGGTTGATATCACTCTATGATTCGTACATGTCATACAATGATATCAATTAATATGATTAGCTTCACTGTTCCAATTTACATTTTAAGTTTTAATGTAGGTTGTTGCTATATCTAGAGTTTTATATGATTTATACAATACATGATTGTATCTAATTCTCTGAATAGTGTTCTTGAACTGTGCCAAATGTTCTTCTAACAAGAAAAACCCTCAGGTTTGAAAAAACAAAAATGAACAAAAATTCAATTATAGTCAATTTATTTAACTCTGAATTCATTGGTGACATTAATTTTTCTGTAAAATGCTATCACTATTGAATTCAGAAGTAAGCAAATGGCATGAATTTTTTATGAGTGTTGTTCAAATTCAGGATTTTCCTTGTAAGAACCTATGTTCAATACATAAATCATTACCTCAATTTTTTTTATCTTGTGTTCAAATATATCAAACATTATTTCATTTTTTTTAAATAATGTCCATATTTCAATAGCATAATGGAAAACATCTAATAATTGTGATAAAAAATTTTAATCTTTTTCCAAGGTACACAGATTTAATTATTCTAATTAATAAAACATGAGCTTTATTTGCTACTGAATGCTGGCTTTATACTTGTCCTGTGTCATCACTGTCATTAATCAATACACTTTTATATACTTGAACTTTTGCTATTCCTTAACAATATATAATGTCAAATTGAGTTTGATCATTATATTTTGCCTATCTCTAGTTAGTACCATTCAGTTGATTTTTCCAAAATTAATGTGTAATCCTACTTTGATTGCTGAACATTCCAGATCCTTATTTACCATAACCCACAATCTGAACAATTTTATAAAATAAAGTATTATCAACATCCACTTTAGTTTTTTCAAAGTACTATTTTAGGGCAAAATCAAATAGTATTGGTGCCAAACCATCAATTTATTTCAGACCAGCTTCAATGTTGAAACTGTTTCATTCCTGAAAACCATATAACCTGAGCTCAAGTATCTGATTTGATTATTCTAACCAAATGTATATAGGATGTATTCTCTGATCTGTATAATTTTATAAAATGCTTTTGTATCTGTAACATCATTAACATTTGTAAAATCAATAAATAAATTATTTATGGGTTAATATCATACTTCTTAAATTTTTCCACAGCTTTCATGCTGTATATCTGATCTGTTTTTGATCCCAGTACAGAATCCTGCTTGATATGTTCATAAAACCCCCCTATTCTTAGGCCTGGAATGCTTCTCTCTTTAAAAAAAAAAAATCCTTTCTTATTTTATCATTTCATCTCATATATCATCAGTGTATATTGCCTGTGATGCTTCAGTAATTAAAATGGGCATTAATCACTGTTCAAAAAATAAAATAAAACCCATACAATTTTTCTAAAGTATATGAGTGAATATCTTATATGTTGTACAAAGAAATAAAATACCTTTATAATTTTGAATAGTCTGGGATTTTCACAGTGAAATATAGTATCGTATAACAAATTATTTATGAGGAAGTCACTCAAATTTCACTACTTTTATTCCACTTGGACATGTTTCAAAGACAAATTTCCTTCATTGTCAGCACGATTCCACCGTGGAACTGTGCTGATGATGAAAGAAATTTGCCTTTCAAACATGTCCAAGTAAGTGGAATAAAACTAGTGAAATTTGAGTGTCTTTCTCATAAATCATTTGTTATATGATACCTTTATAAATTTTGCAATTCAATTTGTCCTTCTTCTTCTATAAAGGGGCAAATTAACCAACTTTCTTATCATTAAGCATCGGTTCTTCCTGTCAGTTTTTCTTACTAGATTATATATCACTTCTTCCAAAGTAATACCATCATGATTTAGATGCTTTTTGTGAATTATTTTCTTTAAAATTTGTTTCTATCCACAAGATATTAATTCCAAGGATCCCTCTTTTTAGAATTTGGAACTTAAATCAAATTGAGAATAAGGTACAACTGTACTAATTCATAGATTGATGCTGACAGTGTATCTGTTTTTAACTATTGAAAGTCATTAATCTGTTTCTTTTTATATTTTTCATTGAACTACAAGTAACATCTTGAAACACAAATGATTATATAATGATACAATTAAAAATTAATGTTCTTTGTATAAGAACAGAAGTAATGACTTGAAAGTAGAATAGCTAGTATGCTCTGCAAGCACATTTATATCAATTGCAAACAATGTGGACAGATAATATTAATTGTAAAGAATAATTTGTAATTTTTTCTCATTGCTTTGGACGTGAAAAATCGGAAAAATGTGTTTCACATTTAAAATACTCAATCTTCTTAAAAAGTTAACATTTTTTAATTAACCTCAGTTGCAAAGCTGTAAAATGCCTCCTTTTTATGGTAAAATACATCACTTTGAAAATTTGCTTCTATAAATTCAAGAATAGCAAATAGCACCACAAAACTTTCTGGATAAGGAGTAAATATTGTAAAAATAGATTAATTACAATACAAATATATTAATAACTTTAAAATAGCCTCATTACTTCCCCCTATATAAAATATTTTCAAAAGAAAAATATATTTGTCAGGTTTTGCATTTAATTATGAACTTTAAAATTAAGGTTTATAATAAACATAGATGTTCATAATGAAAGAATGTTCCTTTATGAATAAAATGGCATAAAACAAGTTGTGCAAATTTGTCTGTTGCAATTATAAATTTAAAAACATTAAATATGTGTAAGTAAGGAAAAAGAAGTGAACTAGTTAAATGTACTCACCAACACAAGCAGCAGTGAAGAGTTATCATCAAATAAAATATAATATTTTTTCCTATTCAATATATCAAAACACTCAAATTTACTTAAATATGGGTGCATTACATTAAATGCTAATGCTAATACTTTGTTTAATACTAATAATTTAATACAAATAAGAAAAACAAACAGAATTTAAATAATATCTAGGCCTATCACAAGATGAAGAAAATTGCTTTCTGCTAACTGTACAGACTTCATATTATTTTTATTTGCCTTAAAGTGACTTTTTTTTCATTTATGGAACTTATGTTGTACTAATGCAAGTCTTTAACACCACCACATTTACACTGTACATGACCTCTTTCTCTGTTGTGTGGAGCGACAAATTACTCATTGTCTTTCTAATTTTCTTGGTAGAATTTTCACAGCATAATCAGAAATGTCATCACATACAAGAATGTCTACATTGCTATTGTAAGAGTTACTTATTTCTATGCTCTTCATAAGGCAATTTGCTGTAAGGGATTCAATAATAGAAGAGTAGAATTGGAGTCTATTCATTTTCTTTACATTATAGCTTACTTAATATAATAGATACAAATTTAGCACCATTTTTGAAATAATATTAAACACATCTTTCTTTCAATATTTAATTGTTCTGCATTCATCTAAATTAAAATAAGCTATTATACCATTAGCATCAATTATACCATTAGCATCAATTCCTCTTACATAACTGTTATAATTTAATGTAATATAAGGCTTTTTAGGTGCATTTCTGTTTCTGGAGTTTGGAATCACATTTGATATTCATATAGTTATAAGCACTACATGATTTTTTTTGTTGTTATTGCTTTGATCCCCCCATTAAAACTGGTCCATGTTTGTAACATTTAGTGGAAATTGATTTCCATAGTTTTTAGAGCATCGGATAATTCCTTTCTGTTTCTTCAGAGTGCCAATAATTTTTACTCCTACCAAATATACATGATTTGTGAGGGAGATTCATGTGAAAAAGTTATCTATATAGATATGATAACCCTTCATTATATAATTGCTTAATGATAAAAGGTTTCATGATAACTGTTTAAGCAAAACCATTGTTTTTTATTTAATTTTTATCCCCCACTGATTTTGAACCCCTGTAAGCAAAAAAGCCTAAGCAATACTTGTTTACTGCTTAATAATAATACAGAATTTGATTCCCCATTTATGATGATGCTTATGCAACAAATATAGAAATAGTTGTATTAGTTCTTACTAAACTTTTGTTTATGGACAGTCGCTGGTGAGGAATATTTTTATATTTATATAATCTATTTGCATGATCAAAAAGAGGCTGGAATCACAGAAATCATAGTCAGGAGAGCTGGGAGTTGAAAATTTGCTATTGTCAACTACATAAAATTTTGAAAAGCAACTGAAACCTATTTCTGGAAAACATTTTAGGAAACCAAGGGGTACTGAAATGGTCTATTGTGTTCCAGTATGGCACAATCATAGGCTTTCTTATTAATCCCATAATCAAGAATACAGTAATAAATGCCCTAAGTTGAAACTGTTTTAAAGGCGGCAACATCAAACTTAATTGCCCTATAATGTTGGAGCCAAATATGGAACAGGATTAATGTCATCGATCTGCTTTAATATAACCCCACATTTGTGATGTCAAATATAGGGCAATATGGGGGATGATGACCTTGATAATTAATGCCTCACATTGGTGAGCCAAATATATGACTGGTGTGTGTGGTCATAGCATCTTTCATAGCCCCAAGTTAAGGAGCCACATTTGAAAATGTCTTAGGAGTGGTGGAGGTTTATTTAATGCCAAACATTCATGACAAATTAAGAGCTGGACCAACATCCAGCTGTCACTGTACGTAATCTCCTACTGTGTAGATTCTTGTTGTGGTATAATGCCTTGGCTACTGAAGTTCATCTACTACTCCCGTCCCAATTAGAAGTAATAAATATCTCATGATAATTATAGCTGTTTTATTGACACTGAGTCAATGGTCTAGGAAGAGATTTCGCTGTTATGAATGAATAGCCACCAAGAAGTAGATTAAGTTTATGATTTATTGAATAAATCACTTCAAATTACTAAGCGCCATGCCATTTGTCATATGGGAATATTTGTATAGCAAAATGATGAATTAAGACTTAATTGCACTAAGCAAAGTAAATAAACTGAGTGATATAGTGCATTGACTTCCAAATAATAAACACTACATGCCGACTTCATAATTTCAACTAGAATATGCACTACCTGTCAACTTCAGAATCAGAACTAGAATATGCACTGCTCTTTGGCTTCTGAGTCAGGACTAGAATAACACAGTCGGCTGGCTTCAGAATTGGAATTAGAAATTGGAATCTGGACTGCCTGCCAACTTTCAGAATATGAATTGGAATAAAGCTTGGGGCTCAAGATTCCCACTTATACAGAGTTTGAATCCATACAGTTAGGACTCTTAAGTCCTGAGAAACTTTATAAAAAGTTGCTTCTAAATTTTTAAGTTTGAATCCAGCTCCCTGGTTGACTGGCTTCTCTTAAACTTTCCACGACCAGTCTGATTCACTCTTTATTTATTCTTAAAGAATGTTTTCTCTTATATGAGGATTTTAAAGGCCCTGACATTTTGATTCAAAACAAGCGCATTTTTAACTCCCACACATAAACAACTTTCAATAAACGGTAGCTTCTAGCTTATCAAGTCTCTTTAAACAGGTCAAACAATAGCACAGCGGCCTCGCTTGTACAAAGGACACCTTGCTTTCTCCAGCCTGTTATTGTTAAGTATTTTACTATGGGCAAACAGTACCAGGCACTTCCTAAGTTACAAGAATTTTGTCTATATAACATTTGTACAATAATACAAATTAATACACTAATCATGATTCCTACATATCATACAAAGAAATACATATATCACCAATGAAAATAATAAAAAACAATAACAGTAATAATAATAATAATAATAATAACTTTATTATTATTATTATTATTATTATTATTATTATTATTATTATTATATGAATGTATGTTAATTGTAAGGTTTATAACAATAATAAGAATAAAAACAATAATAATGAGGGGGTGAAGCTGTTAAAACTACTTCTAACTTCATGAATTGTGGTCTGTCTCCAGGATCTTGATCATGAACTTATAGACCTAGCACCTGGTCAGCATAATGGTTAGTTTCTGTCATAATGCAGTTACAAATTAAAAATAAATTGAAATAGAATATGGGAAGAGAGAAGTAGTGTGTTTAGGTCCAGCAAGTTCCATGAAGGAAACAAAAGGTTCAGGATTGTGATATATTTCATTAGGAAGCACCTCTGTGAAAAGTTCTTGAGACTCAAGGTTGTTATCATCATTATCATTACTGTTTTTATAATCACAAACCTTAGTATTAGTGCTAGAGTTCAGAGAATTACAACTGTTAGAAAATAGCAAATGCCGTTTTTTTAGGAGAAGAGAACCAGAGGACATGTAAAGTATAATTCCTTCACTGTCATCAGAACTAAAATGATTACTCTCACTATTGGGTATCAAATAATTAGCACTAACATTGCAATCTTCAAGATACATTATCTTACAATCACCTAAGCCTGCCTTAAAAATCATCACAGGAAAAACTTGCCTTTTTCAACCCTCAAAACATCAATATGAGACAAGAACTGACAGTGTTACATTTAAACACTTTTGAAAGCTGGAAATCCCTCATAACAATACCTAATAAAAGTCAGAGCTGTCACTTTTCAAGAACTTGCATTCCTTTACCATAGCCTGTCAAAAAAATAAGAATATCATAGGATTTTAACCTGGCCAATCAGATTGATGCTGGCAATCTTATATTGTATTTATAGAGATCGATCAGATCTGGCATTTAAAGGGCTGGTGGCCATACTACTGAATGGCACCAAGAGGGTCAAGGAAAATTCAAAAAGTTGCCTATGCATATCATGGTACTGAAAGTGCCTTAGCTTTTCTTACAATTAAAATAATCATAGTTTTAGATCTATGGGCTGCATGATCAAATTGCTATTATAGGACACTTATATTGCTAAAAAGAACTTATGCATACAAAATGTAAAACAATAAAGCTATTCTCTCTCCTCATTCAGTTATGTTAACTGTACATGTAATAAAAGGCATATTGTGTTTTGGTATTATTACAAATGTAAGTAATCATGGTTCTCTCAAAATATTTTCTACCATCATTCAATGTAGTGAAACTTATTATTTAAATTATATTTACCAAGCTATAGACAATGAAGTGGCAATAAATGAATAAGTATATTAATAAATTCTAATAGGATATAGTGAAACTGTATAAACTGCCACCTCAATAAACAGCCAATTTTATCTTAATTGTTTAGTATTCCCATAAAGCTTTCTTAAGCATTTCCCACTGCTATCAACAACCAGACACATTGCACAGATTACTAAGTTTCAAATGGCAAACCACTAATTGTTCCAAGTGTATTAGTTCATCCCTGAAACAATCACAATGTGATAAAATCAGTCTTTTTCATTTCTGACATTCTAAATGCTGTAGATAAGTAGGTACATAGTTTTATTTTTCCATCATTTATCTCATTCCGTCCTCTTGTAGTCTTTTTGCACATAGTAAGCAAAGTTGTTACCTCCTCATAACAATGAATATGACATAATTGAATAATCTGACAATGATTATGCAAGTTCTTTCTGTTGGTATAGAAATGTTTGAATTATAACGCCTACAGATTATCAGTTTCAGCTGTGCACACTCAATGAATCTGTGTAGTGTAATGTGCAATGAGCCAAATGCAATTGTATTTTAGAGGGGTGCTGAAAAGTGATTCTTGGAAGCAAGAAAGGTATTTCTGCATGGAAAATAGTCAAACTTTTCAATTGCTGTAGAATGAAATGAATAAAATTATTAAAAATAAAACAGAACATTTAAGAGTGGTAAGAAAACAAACTTATGAAATGAAAAGGAAGAGGGAGTTGGAGTATGGAGAAGAGAACAAATATATTTATAAATTGTTTAAGTGTTCATGTTCGAAAAAGCTGCCTATTAGTTGACCAATGCCATAATAAAAATCTGAACAGAAAGATAAATGGCTCAATATGGAAGATTTCATCATTAGCAATGGGTAGCTTGAATGTTTCAGAAAACAATACATCATGTTTCAAACATGTTCAAGGAGTGATGTTTCAATCACTGACGTTGGCAAATCGAAGGGTAGAAGAGCCTTTCAACTAAGGAAATTTACAATGAGAATGGTTTAATTTATTGGACTATTCTGGAAAAGTCATTGACAATAAACAAATTATGTACTCAAAAGTGGAAAATATGTGAAAGAAAACTCTTTAATGTAACTAAAATGTTAATTGGAACATTCACAGTGAAGCCAATCATATAATTGAAAACATTTTATGATACAGTCGAACTACACACTCTTATGCTTCACTTACTTGTCATTATTGTAGACCGGTTTCGAGAACAACCTGTGACAAGTAAGTGAAGCATAAGAGTGAGTAGTTCGACTGTATCATAAAATGTTTTCTTTAATGTAAAATTGTTTTTTCAAATTCCTTACTTGATAGATACATACCAGGGGATAATCCAGTGCTCAAATTGCAGTATCAGAAAAGAGATCACTAATAGGATGGATGATGCAGAATATGTGTAAAATTGAATGAAATTGTTAAATGTTTTGCATTGTTTCATGGAGTAATTCTTGGAATCAACAGTGAAATAGGAAACAATTCAGAAATGCTTTCAGAGAGGTAGAGTCACTCAAAATTTATTTACCCATAACCCCATAGAGGACATAGAGGAATACCTGAAGGAACTTCAGATACTTATAAGGACTGCAAGAATAATGCACAATGCCAGTGCTAAGATGGAAAATGTTCTATGCTTTGATGATTTAGAGGATGACCAGAAAACTTTATTCAGTACATTTGTCAAGGTCAGATCATTTTTTTATTTTTATACACTACAGTTTACATTATGAGGTGCATTTGAAAATTATTTACAATAGCAGTGTTTTACAAATACTGAGAAATCAATGAGCACATCCATTCTTAGGACTATGAACTGATACTAGTATGCCATGCAGATGCTAAATGGTAGTTCCATGCAGAGTGTGTAGTGAAAGTGTTCTTTTGTTGTCAAGTAAAGAAAGACATGGACAAAATAGAAGTGACTATCATGGATAAAGATGGACTGCATATCATTTTTGGACAGAAAATCAAGACATAATGAATAAAGCAAAATTATTAAAATCAGTACAAGGACCTACAGAACTAGCAACTTGGGAGAAAATCTACATCTACAAATACAAAGACAGTCTAATGAACTTTGACACTGCTGGGAATGAAAACATAAACTACAAGTTTATCACACCACCATCAGAGGAGAATACACATTCCCACAGCATAACAAATTATCCAACAGTTGAATTTTAGCCTGGCTGATGATGAGAACCAAATGTTCTTGAAACCGGTTCTATATATTGTGACAAGTAAGTGAGGCATTAAGAGTGTATAGTTCAACTAAATCATACAATAATATCAATTATGAACTGCATGGTTTTTGTGGAAGAAAGGTATCATCAAAACTGCACAAACTTATGAATGTTCTACTTCAGTAAGTGGTCAAGTAGCTTCTGTACAGAAGACTATATACAACTGGGTTAATTGGTTAGTGAATAGCATGAAATCTGCATAAAAGAATGTTAGTACTGGTCTCCCAGGAACGTTGAGGTTGTATCTGAATTTATTATGACTATAATCTTTTATGAAGTAAGACAGACCTCAGTCATGCAATCCTCCACACCAATTTGTTCATGAAAATTTGAATATGAAAATGGTGTGTGCACATTATGTTCTATGGGATTTGACACAGGCACAGAAGGACAAAACTGTTAAAGTCTCTTGTTTGCTGCTGTAAATGCATAATGAATATCCAGATTTTTTGGAGAAGCTGGTGACTAGTGATATGTCATACTGTCACTACCACACACTAGAAAAGAATGTTTGATCCATGCAATGGAAACATCCAGGGAGTCTCCAGCCCAAGAAATTTCTTGCTTCTCCAATTGCAAGCAGATATCATCTTTTGGGACACTTCGGGTATAGTGCTAATAGACTGGCTTCCTTAATAAATGACTGCCTCAGCTAGGTGTACTGCAAAACCCTTGCATGGGTTAAACACAGGATTCAGCAATGGTGAAAGGGAAAGTGGTCGACAGGAGTGTTTCACCAACATGACAGTGCTACTCCACACCAGCAACACTAAGAGTGCCAAGATGTGCTCCACCCATAATATTCACTAGATCTTGCTCCAACTTATTATGCCTTATTTGACATGATGGACTTACTGTAAGGTAAAAAATTTGGCAATGAGGAAATACAGGTAACTTGGTGGCATGATAATCCTAATGAGTGGTTTTTTAATGCGATAATGAAGTTACCAGAAAGATAGCAATGGTGCATTGACATTGATGGGGAGTATATTGAGAGATAACTTTGAATTGCATCATGTTACATAATAAACAAGGTACAAAGAACTATATCTAAAGCGATGCTCTTAAGCTCTTTCTAATTTACAGTCACACATTAGATGAGCAATACAGCAAGAATATAAGCAAGAATATAGTATTATATCTAAATAAATTTTTAGAATATTTTGCAAATTGTACTGCTGAAAGGTGGTGTGCAAATTATACAAAACAAACCACACTGATAGATATTTGTGAATAAATTAATTGAAAAATTATTGTATACTGTAGTACAATGCAGTGAGTACAGTACAGTACAGTACAGACAATACAGTATAGTACAGTATAGAATAAATGTATATTTAAAATATGTGCAGTATAAGGCAGGAGGACTATAATAAGGTACTAAATTCTTATTGCAAGCATATGGTACAGTATCTATATTATTATTTTAAATTAAATAAGTCATAGCCAGTCAATGCACATATGCTACTCTTGATATATATGCTATACTCCAAGTTTATCGTATGATAGAATAAGTCATCTTCCCCATTTCAAAACTTCATTTAGCAATGTTAATAGCCATTTTCTAAGAATGATAGCTGACTGCCTAAGAGAGGTTTTACTGTATTGTGATACATAAAATGTTGAATTAAATGCAAAGTTCATTGAAATTAATGCTACATCCAATGAAAGAGTAGAGATAACAGCTGATTATATACATAAAAACATTCCTGAGAATTTGGAAATAGAAAAAGATCATTTGTTTTTGTGAACAATTCTGGAGAGCTCAGCAAAGCATCTGAAAGTAATGTATTTATGCATTTAAAAATAATTTAAAGCAAAGTTGTTAGGGATGGATTATGCTAATGTGCTTCTAAACTTCAAACAAATAAGCAATAGACTTGGGAAGACACAGATAGACTGTTTCATCTATCTGGCAGCTGATACAGATTTTAAAGTAAAACTTTAAAATGATATTTGTATTCATACATGCATACTGAGCAGTTGAAAGGTTTCAGTGACTTTATGGAAATCACATACAGATAATTACTCATCATTCAAAACCTAGGTGGTTGTTATTCTTTGTATTTATATCTAGGTTGATTGAAATATAGCCTAATTTAAAGTATTACTCTAGATCAGAATGTTCTCTTTCATTAAGCATAAGAAAATTTTTGAAAACAAGCTAAGCACATCAAGGTGGTTGGTTGTGCGATCTCTGATGTAAATTTTTCTTAAGAATATTACTGATACTATAAAAGAAATTATTTTTTGGAAGAAACAATTTTTTCTTTGGAAAGTCTCAAAAAGCAAACCAAATGTGAACTTCAAAAATCTGAAGATGAAAGAAGTTCTAAAGGAAATAATTATCTTATCATTGCTTATGGCATATGGTATTGCAATATTTTCTATGTGAATATACACTTTATAAAGTGTATCAATCCTTTGGATCTCATAAAAGTTGGTTTGAGAAATAATATATCCATGGATGTGAATTTAGATTTATCAGAAAATTGAATGCAACATTCATTTTTCCCTTGTATATTTTCTACAAAAACTAATTACTAAATCACCAATCTTTTCAATATTGTAAGATCATAATTCTAGCAATATTTTAGTTCTTTTTGATTTTAGCTTAAATAATTTTGTTTTCTTTTTCACAAAAGCATACAACAGTTCAGTATATCAAAGGTCTTCATTAGGAATACACAATATGTCAGTTTCCTCAGAAAGAATTAATTTTTGTACCTTGGCTTCTTAATGTTATTCCTCCAATTTCTCAAAATTTATTCATTAAAATATGATGGTATATCATCATTTGCACTGATACAACAAATCATTCCAGATCACCTTTGAACTTTATAAGCCAACTGCATTAATATGCTAGTGTCATAGATAAACACATTTATCTATGACCAGTACCAGCCATAGATTTATTGGAGTCTTCAATCCATATGACCACAATTAAATGCCACCTCTTTACTCAAGGCAGAAGTTTATTTATATCAGCCTTGCTTCTAAACCATATATCTCAATAAAATAAAATTATATGCATGCTTTTAAGAAGCATCCTAGTAGACTTTGTGAATATGGTATCAAGATGAAGTGTAATTTCACAATTTTTACAACCATACAGCCTCATTCTCTTTTTTTAAACACTCATTATTTTTATGGGAAGTTTGTCACTGTTAAGGGAAGAGACAGTATATGCACAATAATGTTTTTATCTAGCCAAAATGGAGCTGAAGAAATGTTCATACATGAACATGATGAAGCTTCAGATACTAATGGGTTTGGTAAAGAATCTTGTAATAATTTCCTACACACCTATTGCATGAAATTTATAAATGTATGTTATTTTTTTTCATATTATTTTTTTGAAATAGCCAGAATGCATGAATTGTACAGTAGCAGTTAGAAGAACATGTCTTTGGACACTTATAAATTTAGCTTATGCATGCAATCAAAAAATTCTTCATTTGAAAACACATTCATAAAATACATAGTATCAGTTTTCTTATCAACTTTAATTCATTCCTAGAATGGGTGTGAATGGTGGAATAAGTGGAAAATAACTAGAAAGATATGTATTGCATACCTAATTGCCTTACCTGCATGAGTGGCCGAGATTGTTAAGGCATGGACATGAACAAAAGGTCTGAAATGTGATTCCTGAAAGTTCTTGTCCTCCATGACTAGAGGTTTTATCCAAATTTTCCTTAGTCCTTATAAATGGCAAAGCCAGGGAGGTACCCTAAACTTAAGCATGAAATGCTTCCTTCCTTTAACAAAAGAAAATTCTTCCTCAATTATTCCATGTAATATATTAACAGTATCACTGCTTGTGATGCTTCAGCAGTGAAAAAAGGCATTGAGCTCCAATGAAAAACTTTATTCTCTTCTATGCCAATTTTGGGAGATGATGTGTCAACTTCACGGTCACTATTATAACCTAATTTGTAAATAAATTCCAATGCAGAATGTGCATTATTTACGATTATCTCTTCTATAAAAACATTTTCCTTGACATGATTTAATTTAAGAGTACACATAAAAAGGCTGATAACTGCATAGCCATACTGTTGCCTCCATGTGAATTTTACAGTAATTTAGTACTGTGTATTTGTAGAATAAACAGCTAACTAATATATTATCTTTTGACAAGAGGGAAACAGACTGTTATTTATGACTTCCTAAACTTTCTTTGTAGGCAGAAATGTTGTCTGGTGAGTGGAAATACTATATCTTCACTTAAATGTCTAAACTGCCTGTAGTTTCCAGCAGGAGGCTACACTTAATGCCTTGAATCTGTTAAACTCCTGAATGTGTTAAATATTTAACTATATCATTGTCACATTTTGTAGAAAAATAATGTACCAATGAGTAATATCCAACTAAATATATACTTATTAGCTATCTGAAGGACAACTCCCTTCTGGTTATGAACCTTTTTGGTCTTTTAAGCATATCTAGGAAAGCAATATAGATGCATAGCTGTTAAACTGTTCTGAAGAACATTTCATTGGTCTGTGTACATATGAGTGGGGGAAAGGATGGTTTAAATAAATATCACTCATATCCCTTTGAAGGTAAATAATAATAAACATATAATAAATAAAAACAAATTACAAATGATTACTGATAACAAAATTAGATGATTTATGCAATTACAAGATTTGGCATTTTTCAATTTTATGTTTTAAAAATTGAAAGCTACAAGCTGAGGTCAGCAAACTGTCAAATTCCATGAGCCTATAATGAAGCAAAATGAATGGCTTAGACCAGGAAAATTATAGAAACACTAATAATGATGAGAACTAAAATTTATACACTGCCATAATTTGGCAAATAAATTTTTCTAGCCAATTAAAGCTAGCAGATCAAATATGACTTTTTAAATACTTGTACACTTTACATTTACAGATATTTATGTAATAAAAACTCATAAACAAATTTGCCAAATATGTGAGTGAATATTATGCAATAGCTCAGGAATGAATCAAACTATAATTTATATCTAAAATTACTATTTGTATTTTTAGAAACTACAATGGACCTCAAAAGGCAAGCCCAGAGCATAAAGGATCAAGCCAAAGAAATTATAGTCGTGGTCCTTATTCACCGGGATTTGAATTTGAAGAGGACTCTCATTCAAAGTACATGAGTGATCATAGCAGAAGTAAAATGATGTATGAGAGAGACATGGAAGACTCAGAGGTAATTTCTAAGTATTTTACTTGAAGTAGCTCTTGTTACTAAATATCACTTCATTTATCCTTTAAATGCAGGTTAAGTCAAATTGTGGTTCTGCAACTTCATAAAGTAGCAGTAAGGGGAAGTACATATAGTAACAGTAACAGAGAGGTGAAAAGAAAATAGCATCATGTAGTGAGAGAACTAGTGTAGAAATAACTGCAAATTTGTTTCAGACCTCTTCATAGCAGCAGAACCAAACTGCAACTTCTCCCCCTCTGTCTCTTTTGTTTGTCCTCCTCTTCTTTGCTTTCTTATTATGCATTCCAGAGGGGGAAAAGTTACATCACAAACACCAGTTGGCTGAGCCTGATTTTGGGTAATGAACTGATAGTGGTATTATATATATGATAAATTAATTTAAAAAAATCTAATATGTGGTAGAAAAAATATACATTTACATTCTGTATATTTCTATGGGTGAAAGAGTATGCCAAATTAGTGGCATCATAGCAGGATTTTTTTTAATGGTGTTTAATGCCCATATTTACTACTGAGGCACCACCAGGCGGTAAACACTAGATGAAATGATATATTGGGAAAGGATTTTTTTTTAAAGGAAGGAAACGTTCTAGGCCTAAGTTTAGGGTACCTTCCCAGTATTTGCCATTTATGAGGATTGAGGAAAACCTGGAAAAAACCTCAGTTAGGGAGGACGGTTCTGGTGGTATTTGAACTCCAGACCTTTCACTCATGAGTCTGTACCTTAACGACCTCGGCCATCCATATCAGTATCGTAGCAGGATGAAAGCCCTAATAATGTATTGGTAATACCAATGACACTTTATACCATCTGACCGTGTAATTACTAGGCCAAGAAGTACATTTACATTCACTTTTCTAATGGTTAGAACTATATGCTATACATTGTCTATACAAATTTTACATTTTTAGTTTATTAAACATGATCCTATGTTTTATACAATTTCATATTTTTGCCATAATTATAAATGCATCATATTTTGAATATTTTAATGACTATAGAGCATTTTACAGATTTTTTTTCCCCTAATATCAGTAATTTTTGTATATGCATTAGAATTTAAATGAAAACAAGCAGACAACCTGTAATGCAGATGGAATATGTGAATCCCCATGAACTTAATAAATATATATATTTTTTTAAATACCTGTTAAGAGTGCAGTTATTTAGATCAGTAACACTCAGTACATCACTTCAATCTGCAGCAACATTAACCTAATGAGAAACTTGGCTTGATTTGGCCTTATATTGTGCTCTGCACCTACGATCAATTGAAAGGTTGGTTAAATCTGGACTCAAAAGATGTTCCATCATCAAACCAGTTGAAAGTATGCTTCAAACCATAAATTGGAATATTGTATTTATATCTGCCCATTTTTCTGGTTTTCAAAAAGCAACCACATACTGGAATCTGCAGTTACCCCATTAAATAAAGCTAACATTTTTTTGAACATATAAAATCTAATTGAATTTTACTTCTGTTAGTATAGAGGAAAAAATTAAGAAAAAAGTAACTAACATAATATAAAAAGATTTGGATATCAGCAAATGTGTATGATATTCAAGGTAATTTTGCAGAAAAAAGTCTTTTGTCCACTGAAAGACTTATCTCTCTTTATGGAACAGTTAACATCATCTAGATATTCTTCAACAATCTCAATTAATATGGAAAGGAGTTTTTCCAGATATAGAAAGAACAGTTTTTAAATAAAAAAAAATGCAGTGATATTGCACTTATATGCAGTTGGTTGTGAACTATAATTAATTGCTAATTTTGACATTAGAACAGCTCCACTTCAACCTCTAATAATGAGTTAATTATCACTTAGCATTCATACTATTGTGGGAAAAATTACTATTTTTATTTATTAGGGCATAACTACCGGCATGTTTTAACTTCTCAAGAACATATATGCATGCATTTTTAGTAATATTTTAGGATATGAACTTCCAAGCCATAGTAACAATTACATAAAGCTAAAAAATAGTATTGTAAAAATTCCTGAATAAATAGATAACTTCTATACAAAAATGTTTTTACATTGTAAAAGTCATGATGCATAAATTGCATATTTCTAAAGGCTGTGTATTGAATCATTTTATTTCCTTTACCAGTAGCAGCTTCTGATCTATGCAGTTGTTGGGTCAGGTCAAAAAATAGTATTAGATGAAAAAGTTCTATGTGAGTAGAAACTGGTCTTGGGGCCTACCATGATATGGATGTGATATTGCTGGTAAGTTCCTTTGCATCTGAGCCATTGTGGTAAACCATGGTGATGGTGATTGTGGTGTTTATTTTTGGAAGCATTTAACACTCTGTCAACTGCCAAACTATTTTAAAACTATGAAAGAAATTAATAAAATTATGACATAAGTAAGTCCAGAGTCCTTAGCATTTAAAGTTACCTAGAGTCACCTTTTCATGTTAAGGGAAAACTCAGCCAAAAACATTATGCAGACAAAATGTTCCAACTGGGGATTGAGGAACCTCGGCCCATCGGTCAACAAGTAGAAGCACTAGTATCTGAGCTACAGTGGTGATGGTGGTGGTGAAGGTAGCAGCAGGAGCTATGGTGGTGACTTGGAGCAGTCCTGCAATTGCATTTATTAGCTGAAAAATATTTTATATTTTTGTCCTATTTATAACATTTTCTGGTATCTTAATCTAAATGCTACAACAATAAGTTTTCTTCATTACTATTCCATTACAGTAAATTAAATTTATTTTCATGCTTTGTATTATCACTCTGCAGTAGTAGTTGGTTCTGGAGGTCTAGTGGTGACCATACTTGCTTGCTATACCCAAGATTGTGGGTTCAGTCCTGGCCAGAATCAATGGCTTTTTTTGGGCATAAAATCCTAAGTATGGTTTCCTTTTGAAAGGAATAAAGCTATTAATCCCAATGTCATAGATTTACTGTATGTGAAAAACCTCAAGCCTAAAAGAGCAAAATTTATCAGCCATTTCTCACCCTCAACTGAGAACTGAGTAGGATGCTGATGACCTGAGATGATAAAGAGCCTCTATGAATATACCAAATCAATAATAAACTCTGCAGTAGTTCCAGTCTTCAGAATTTTCTCTCCTTGCCCTCAGTTTTTTTGTTTAACTTCAAGCATGTGAATTGATGCCGTTTAAAAATTGTTCACATTTTTGCTTTTGTATAGATGAAAATTTGAACATAGTACCACTCTGCACCACCTTAATATAATTTAGATTAATGAGAATTTCCATAACCAACTATATCTATGTGAGAAATGTTGCAAAATTGCTGAGATTAAAAAAACTCCCTAAATGCAAAATAGTATAACTAAACAACACTTAATTAAATTATTTTAAGCGATCTGGTCCTCTCATACTAAGATGCTTTAATTAATTAAAGATAGAAACCAACCTAACTCATACTGGTTTAAACTTTGAAGGTGGATTTAATTGCAATTTTTTGAAGAATGTTAAAATGATTGTTATTACATAGAGTTTTTCCTCTGTATTCCAGATAAAAATCTTGTTCTTTCAAGTTTAGCATTCCTAGGATTATATGATGCAAATATTTGTTCATTTTTTATTCTGAGTAATCAGGTACATTAAGTTTTCATTAGGTTTTGCCAGTATCCTATTATTACATTTATGCTAAGTATATATATATATATATATAAATGGTTTAAAACTATTTACACAAACCTTATGAGGTGATTCTTAGCAGGATAAGGAATAAAAATGGTCTTACCAACATTCCATAAAGGTATAATGGATCCACAATACAGGATTTAATGTAATATAATATGTATTTTACATTGCAAAATATCACAGTATATTGCATTAGCATATCAAAGTAGATCAATGGGCCACAATATAAGCACTCATGGACTGATTCACATTTTTAATGCCTAGCCTATGCAAGAATGACATTAGAGTTGGCATGCACAGGTTGTTTCAGAGTTTGTACATCAGGAACCTGCAGATACTTTGCAGAGGCCCTCACTAGTAAAAATCAAAAGGGTTTAAATCTGCTGCATAATATATTGTTCAGACTTGGTGATATAGATAGGTGCTAATGACCACTGTAGTTGACTTGACTTCTTGGTACCCATTATTCCATCCTGGATTATGGAAGCCTCCCAAGTGGGAGGTTTTTATTACCAAGGAGAGTTTCAGTTATGCTTAATTTTCTACAGAGGGTGAAGGTGACAAATGGTAAGCCCTTTGCC
The DNA here is from genome assembly GCA_030762175.1 of Metallyticus violacea. Lineage (NCBI taxonomy): Eukaryota > Metazoa > Arthropoda > Insecta > Mantodea > Metallyticidae > Metallyticus > Metallyticus violacea. The sequence goes on along the minus strand of CM060846.1, from coordinate 100,156,526 downwards.
TCCATTATTATCTTGCAGAAAGATAAGGTATTGCTTGGATGAGAAACAACTAATAATTTTATCCAGGGATCTCTTTTTTAAAAACCATTATCAATTCTCACTTTAATTCTAAAAAAAATAATTAACAAAATATTTTTAAAACAAGACATCATTTAAATAAATTGTACTTATGAAGCTGTAGACAATGAAGTGGTAATATGTACTACACTTTGTATTCAACTTATTTACTCTAAACTGTACTTAACTCACATAAAACTAGGACATGTTTCCAGAGCATTCACTCCCATCTTTAGTTGTTGACCAATTACTGTTACTGGAAATGGTGGCTGGACACCTGGATGCTCCTGTGGTGATGTCTGGTGGTCTTAGTAGGAACTTGCTAAATTCATTCTTAGGAGGAAAATCAAAGTTCATTAAGTTTTCTTTATTTTTTAAGATGAACATTTTTTCCAAACTGGATAGTTCCATTCGGTTGGGAAGTTGTTTCAGCAGATTAATCTCTGGTTTAATTTCATGATTATTGCTCCAAAAGTGAGCTGCTACCGCTAATTTATCAACCTGCTTAAATTGAATATTTCTTATGTGTTCTCTTCTCCAAATTTCCAAATTTCTCTTAAGTTTTCCAATGTATCTCTGATCACAATCTGCACATTTGATTTCATAAATTTCTGATTTATATTTTGTTGGTATGGTGTCTTATATTGTGCAACCTAATAAATTCTTGATATTATATTTGTTTTTTGGGGCTAACATTATTCCATACTCTTTAAAAATGTTCTTAAATTTGCTGTGGTAAACTGTATGGTATTTGAAATTTTTGAATTGGTATCTTTCTTTGGTGTTCTTCAGTATGAAAACTCCTCTTATCAATTTTTGTCTTTTAAATTTATAGATAATTTTTATTACATTGTTGAAACCATTGTTTAAAGATGTTTTCATTACATTGGTCAACATTGATTCTGCAGTATAAAGGAAAATATGTGACTTTGATGGAAATCAGTGTGCTGATTTAAAAAATAAAGCATGTTTTTGGTTAATACATCTAGATTTTATGATATGTGCATACATGTCTATGGCGCTAAATTCATTCAGCTTATACAGCTTACTGCTATGTTTCATCATGTTATTCTAAATCTGTTGTTGAATCTTTTCCTAATTGGTTCACTTTTGTCCTTTCTTATCACCCAGAAGTTTATGTTTATATTCCGAGCACCTATCAGTTTTGTTCTAGGGTCAGGTCTGTCTTCTTGTCAGGTATTTATGTTTACACTTACATCTATCATAGATCTCATCTTCAGTTGAGCTGAAAACTTGTGTTAATACACATGTTCATCTTCTAAATGTTTAGTGCCAAATTAAAGTTCCAGTATGACTTCTACATAAGGATTACACAGGAGACAGTGTCTACAAAGTCCTCAGAAGTTTTGTTACATTTGTGAGTCTTACGTGTTTAATGGGAAGGTATGTAAAATAGACTCACAAACAAAGAAACTATATTACTCATATTTTAAAGAGAAAGTTGGTAATCAGGATAAATCATTTGCGCCTCATATTGCATGTAACAGTTGTGTTGAGGGATTACATTATTGGTATGAAGGAAAATGGAAGGCAATGCTGTTTGCCAAACCAATGATATGGAGAGAGCAGCAGAATCACCATGGTGATTGTTACTTTTGCATGTGCAAAGTCACTGGCTACAACAACCAAAATAAGGCGGGAATTAAATATTCAAATCTGAACTCTGCTAAATGGCCTATGCTCCTCATAGACCCAAATTAACCAAAGCTGCACCACTAGCAGACTTCAATTTTAGTGAATCTGAAAGCAGCTCTGTGACTTCCAACATTGAGTTGGTTTCTGATCCAGAAGAATTTGACAATTCACCACAACAGTTTAATCAATTTGAATTAAATGATTTAGTGAGGGCTTTAGGCCTCTGAAAATAAAAAAGTGTATTACTGGGCTCTCAAGACTACAGGAGAAGAATTTTTTATCATCTGGCATTACATTTTCCTGGTATAGTAATTGCAAAATACTGTTCCACAAGCACTACACAGAAGAAAATCAACTTGTTTTTTTGTGTAGATAGGTATAATCTTATTCAACAGTTAAGCAGATAAGCATATAAGCCAAGTAACTTGTGTCTTTTTATTGATTGTTCCAAACGAAGTGTGAAGGCATACTTCATAATGGCAACAAGTTAGCTTCAATACCACTTGCACATTCTATGAACCTAAGAGAGTCTTATAAAACTCTGAAGCGTGTTCTTGAGAAAATTAAGTACCATGACCATGAGTGGCAAATATGTGGGGACTTGAAAGTCATTGGTCTGTTACTAGGACAACAGGGAAGATACACAAAATTCCCTTGTTTTCTTTGCAAATGGGATAGCTGGGTGAGGGACAAACATTGGGAAACTGACCAATGGCCTGAGAGGCAGTAACTGGAACTTGGATCAAAAAATTTTATTAATGTGCCTCTTGTTGATCATAATAAAATTCTACTCCCTCCATTTGGTGTGATGAAATAATTCATGAAAGCACTTGACAAACGTTGCACTTGCTTCCAATACTTATGTGCAAAGTTCCCATCATTATCACAGGTTAAAATCAGAGAGATTATTTGATGAAACACAGATAAGGAAATTGATGAAAGTTGTTAATTGTACCAGCTCTATGAATGAAATTGAAAAAGATATATGGAATGGATTCATAGAAGTTGTCAAGAAATTTCTGGGCAATGTCAAAGACCCTAAATACAAAGAAAATGTAAGAAATATGCTGGAAATTTTTGATTGCTCAGCTGTAATATGAGTTGGAGGCTTGATTTCCTCAAGTAACATCTTGACTACTTCCCATCGAATTTAGGAGCTGTCAGTGAACAGCAAGGTGAAAGGTTTCACCAGGACTTGAAAGATGTTGAACTACATTATCAGGGACACTGGGACATACATATGATGGCCGATTACTGTTGGTGTCTTGTGCATGATGGACCTACCAGTGAACAATGAGAAAATCATGTAAACTACAGTTCCATGGGAAAAGAAAAAGGAGTACACAAGATATCTAACATACATTTTCAAATTCAGATTGCTTTTATGTTATTATTTTCCTTTATTTTCTTTAAAATTTGTATATGAGTTTGTAATATTTTTGCAAATTTTACATTTAAATTTTCATTGAACATTGTCATATTGCCAAAACAAGATGTAGTATGGAAAAAGAAAATGCTTTTTTGAATTCTGCACATTGAAATTAGTAAAAACCACATATTTTTAACTGTACCGCAAATAAAAGTTTTTCTACTTGCAACCTAATATGTTGGTATTCTATATTATCCAACAGGTAATAAAGACAGCTCTAACCAAAGGTTATAAATTTAAAAGACAAAAACTGATAAGAGAAAAATGTTCATACTGAGGAATGCCAAGGAACGATACAAATTCAAAAGTTCCACATACCATCTAACTTACCACAACAAATTTGGATGATTTTTAAAGAAGATTGAACAATGTTAGCCCCAAAGAACAAATATAATATCAAGAATTTATTAATTAGCACAGTAAAATGCACCATAACAACAGAACAGAAATCAGGAATTTTATGAAATCAAATGTACAGATTGTGATCAGAGATACATAAGAAAAATGAAGAGAAATTTGGTAATTCTGAGAAAAGAACACTTTAGGAATATTCAATTAAAGCAGGTTGATAAATCAGTGGTAGCAGCTCACTTTTAGACCAAAAATCATTAAATAAACCAGAGGTTAATCTGCTGAAACAACTTCGCAACTGAATGAACTATCCAGTTCAGAAAAAATGTTCATCTTAAAAAATAAAGAAAACTTAATCAACTTTGATTTTCCTCCTATGGATGAATTCAGCAAGTTCCTGCTACAACCACCAGACACTACCACAGGAGCATCTGGGTATCCAGCCACCATTTCTAGTAACAATAGTTGGTCAATGACTGAAGATGAGAGTGAGTGCTCTGAAAACCTGTCTTATTATGTAAGTTAAGTGGAGTTTAGAGTAAACAATTTGAATACATAAGTGTAAGATATCACTTATCTTTTACGTATAGAATCTAGCACAAAAGTTAAGTGATTATTAGAACCACTTTCAAAATAATAGTATAATAAGAACTTAATCACATTTATTTTATTTAATTAATACATACTTATAAGGTTATATATGTAAATAATTATTTATTATTATTGTACCATAAATCTATGACATGGAACCCATGGCTTTATGTCTCTCCTAAAGAACTTGGACATGAGATTTTTATATGCAGAAAAATCTGTCAACCTGGACTAGGTTTGAATTCACATACCTTGGGTTTAAATGAGAGCACACAACCCCTAAATCACTGGAACTGATTCCACTGTAAATGAGTGCTCTTAGATCTCATTCCATAAAATGCTTATACTGAAGAAGCTGGAGCATCTTTATGCTACAGCAATGTGTGGAATACAAAATTCTATACTTCTAATGGTACATCTTTGGTCAAAAAAGGTAGTGTTTGTCCTGCCAAAATTGCAGATACAGTAGGTCTTTGCAACTTGCAAAGAACAAAGAGCTCAATCAATTGAACACTAAAAATACCAGTTATGGTTTATTAAAAACTGTTTGGCCATTTCTGAGGATTCTTCTTACTCTAGTGGTGACTGTTGTGGAAGTTGATGATGCCATAGAACACCTAATTCCAGATCAAGTCTACATACCTCATGAGCATGCTGAGTCAAGTTCCCCTACCACATACATGGTGCCTGGTATATCTGTTTGGCCTCCCAACAATTATCCTTACAGGGTGCACAGTAATCCCACCTCATGGTGCACCTGGGACTAAGCAGATTACAGATATGGCAAGTTTTTAAGAAATAAGAACAATACATAACAGCGCTTTTTAACACTACTATGGAATGTCAGTGGCTTATCATATAGCAATAAGTCACAAGTTGAATTTCTATTATTATACATAAAATAGATATCTTTGTAATTCTTGAAACTAATACTGACCTTGACAACAAAAAGTTGTGTAATTAAAAACCACAACATATATTGTCTTAATAAACATTGGCAAGTGGCAAGTGGCATACTAGTAGGAGTTAAAAACTCCCATTTAAGTAAAACAACTACAGACTATGCTGAAATCACTGGATCAGAAGTATGGTTACAGAATGTAAAATATACAATTTTTGGTATATACAGTTCCCCAAATAACTACCAACTAAATCTTGACTTAATATAAGTTAAACAAAATACCCTAATAATAGGAGACCTGAATGGACATTCAAAACAGTGGGGTACAGTTCTTCCAATGCAGTAGGAAAAACAATTGAAGAATTTTTGGAAGCAAATGCAGTCAATTTAGTATACAAAAACAATGATCCCAAGACTTTTATTCACTATACTGGGGACTCAACAAATCCTGATATGTTTATTGCCTCTTCAGATATTGCAAATCATACCACTAGAAGAGTATAGGAAGACATAGGTAGTGGCCTAGAGTCATCATAACTGAAACCATCTAGCCACAAATGAATCATTTAAAAGCTAGCCAACTGAAGAGATGGAACTTCCAAAAAGCAGACTGGACCACTTTTCGGAAACTTACTGACAAAAAAATTGAAGATATTGATATGTAGAAAAGTCCTGTGAAAATAATCAACAAAGGTAATAAAAACTGATTAATGCTGCAAAAATAACAATATCCAGAGGAAAGGGTATTAGGTACAACATTTTTTGGAATTAGAGATTAGTTGCATTAAAAAGGGACCTACATAATATCAGAAATAAAGCAGAAGCATCAAAAGATCCTAACCTAGTGAGAGATTGGAGAAAGAAAACTGCATTTTTAAATAGAGAAATAAAAAACATTAAGAAGGAGTCATTTAATAAATTCCTGAGTTCCCTTGGCTATAGAAGTAATAGCACAAAAGTACATAAATACATTAATACACTAAACAATGTCCCAGAAACTAAACAAGAATCTCTTATTATTAACAGCAAATTTGCACATAAATTGAATAGAGACAGTGGAAAATTAAACAAAATATTAAAAAGGCATAAGCCTGAGGTACTTGCATCTATTTTATGACAACTTTACCATTCAAGAACTCAACCAAGCATTATTATCTTTTAAGAACAAAATGAGTCTTGAATCAGACAAAATTCATACTGAATACATAAAGAATTTAGAGTGCAGAGCCAAAAAGGTACTACTGAACACATTGAACAAGATCTGGAATAGTAAAGATAGCATTCCTGCTATATAGAAAAAAGTCATAATCATTCCAATTAAGAAGAAAGACAAACCAAGTTATAGGCCTTTATCCTTAACCACAGTACTTGCTAAAACAATGGAGAGAATGGTCACTACAAGATTAACTTACCATTTGGAATCACAAAATCTCATTTCAGACCATCCAGCAGGTTTCAGAAAGCACTATTCAACAATCAATCAGGTTTTACATTTAACACAAGATATTCAAAATGCCTTCAACAAAAAAGAAACAATGCTTATTCTCTTTGTTGACTTTAAAAATGCCTTTGACAAAGTATGGAGAGAGAAGCTTATTTATAAAATGAGTAATATTGGAATAAGAGGAAACATATTGAGATGGTTCATGGATCTATTATCACAAAGATGCATAGCTGTAAAATGGAATAATGCCCTCTCTAAATGGCATAGGACTAAAGTAGGCCTTCCTCAAGGTGGTCTTTCCAGTCTAATTCTTTTTAATATTTTCATAGATAACTTCAACAAAATATTAGCTGACTTCCGAATGGAAAATATGGGATTGTTTGCAGATGATATCGCCATATGAATTAGCTAAAAAAAATAATGGAATAGACTACACTACATAAAACTAGAAAATGAAATGCAGAAAACTATTAGTAGCATGGAAACTTGGGCATCCACCAACAATATAGAAATAGACACAAAAAATACAGTTTTCCAGCTTTTCAGTCTTGAACACACTACAGATAACTAAGAGCTTAAAATCAATAATGAACTACTACAAGAGAAGCAACATACTAAATATCTGGGTATAACACTTGACAAAAACTTACCTTCTCTGAATAGATCAACAATATAACTAAGAAAGTGAATAAGAAGAACAACATATTAAGGAGGAGTCAAAAGGGGAGGATCCATAGGTCTGGGCTACACTGGGACATAAATTAAAAAGTAATCAACACAGGAATAAATAGTTTCAAATTCCTACGCATGCAATGATTAAAAACACAAGAAACTTTCAAAAATTACATACAAAAAGAAGATTAAACAAATTTTTAAAAATAAGCACTAAAACTGTCATTACACCAACTTATCCTTTACAATATATAAATATTAACTTGAAGCTAAATCTGGATACAATGGTCTCCAAGAAGAATGACTCAACTTAGTACAGTAAACAACTATTATCCAACTAATACATGGTGTAGTGTATACAGATAGATTTCTTAAAATTGGAGATGCAGTCCTTGGAATATACTGTGAAGAATTCTCTGAATATACACCTTTGGGACAGTATGCTAACAATTTTGATGATGAAATAATGGCCATTAGAGCAGCTTTAAAAATCTACTGTATAGACCTAAAATAAGTAAAAGAATTGTGTCTTAAATGTCTTTAAAGCAGCACTACATAGTATAATGAATTAAAGTTACCCACTGACATACACTATAAATGAAATAAGAAAACTCTATCATGTAATCCAGATCAGAAATACAGAAATAGTTTTATAATGGATTCCCAGTCATGTGGGATTGAAGGGGAATAAGATTGCGGATACTTAGCAATAAAAGGAGTCACTATAAAATTAAAACCACCTTTTGAACTAGAACTTCCCTCTAAATTAAAACTCATAAAAAGTTTAATATCTGAACAAGAAAAACAAAATATAAAATAAAACTTAACGGAAAACCATATGAAGATCTAAATACTTTCAAACATCTTTTATTAAAACCAAGAAAAATTGGAGTTGCCCATTTCCATTTAATTGTTTGGCATGATAGCCTGTCAGAACATCTCTTCAGGATGAAATTAATCAAGGACAGCCCTGCCCACTGTGTAAGGACATGAATTCTATCTTAAATAAGAACATCTACTGAAATACAGCCAGCTAGATAGCAACAAACAAATGAAAAATAATTTGGTAGCTCTTTATTGGGAGGCTAAGGAAAAAAATTATAAATATCAGCATCCCAATGGCCACTAGCAACCAACCAACAATTATCCATACATGAACATCATCTCTGTTTATTTCTAATATGAATAACTGGCTCTGTAACAACACTACTTAACAAGCATGCATCTTGACCTTGTTCTGCAAACACATGACACACCGTGCAACCTACTTTTCGTTATATATTTGTCAATTGGAAGGACTGATTTTTATGAACAATAGAATTACCAACTATCTTGTAAAGCATTCATTTCAAGACTTATGTTATTTGGATCATTATTGTTCCTTATACTGTTAAAAATCATTTTCAAACCTTAGCTCATAATTTGGAACCAAAATATGTAGGTAACCAGTTTTATCTTTCAATTGCCAGAAAGAGATTTTTTGTGAATACTTTACTCTGGACAAGCTAATGTCAATTAATTTATTTCAATGGTTATTCAAACTTCTTAGCTCTGGTGTGAAATAAATAAATTTATAATTCTAAAGTTCCTCGCTATCAATAAGCAACCACCATGAAGCACTCATATGAACCTTAAACAAAGCAAAATACATAATTAAAGTTCTATGAAATGCCATTGTCTTATAGGAATTCAGCTATGTCCAAATTTATGTATACCAGTTTTCCAAATTATGATGAACACAATGTGAACATTTCAGGTGCTGCGGAGTGAGTTCCGTCGTCCAAGAGATATTCTCTTATCTCTTGTGGCTGAATTTCTTACAAAATGCACAGTGCGGTTAAATGAAATAAATAAGAAAGGTGGTCAAGATGGAAAAGCAATTGAGTTACTGGATATTAAAGCACATGTGGTAAGTGTAATCTGTCTTATGTGCATACTCTTTTTTTCCATTTTTTTGGGGATGGGAATAAAAAGCAAATTTTACAAGGATTTATATTTATGAAAAAACTATTATTAATTACAATATATTTTAAGCACTAATGGCATTATTTTGTACCATTCTTTATGAATTGCCTGATGAATTTGAGTTCTTGATTAGGGTAATTTTGATATATCCATTTTCAAAAAGGGAATTAAAAAAAGATTTAATGCCTCAAATAGTTCCTTTCCTTGAGCATAATCAGAAAAATATAGAGAATAAACGAATCATTATGGCCATTGGTGCAAGTTACATTTTAGATGTGAAAGTTGAGTTCTATATGAAAAAAACAGACTAAGTTACTGTGCTATGTGTAAGATCAATTGGACCACAATCTGCAGAAAGGAAACAAACAATAAAAATATGTAGATATTGTATCAGTAATTAATAAAATTCAAAAGTTATTTTATTTTAATTGTATGAAAACTTTATCCCTAGAATTACCTAAAACTGTGGGTGATTTGTTACACTCATTCCTTATTTTTTAATTTATATTTATTTTTAACAGCAGTTTTCTCAGGTGGCATGCTGCAGAATGTGGTCCAACGTGGTTAATTAATACCTATCTTATTAGCAATATTTCGATTATATGGAATTTCATGCACTTTAAAAGCACAAGATCTGCATTGAAAGTTTTTGCATTTTTTTTTTCCAATGTAGATTTGCTTCTTTCTTTCATATATTCTGTAGTATAATTGCTGTTTAATTGATACTCAGTAATCAACCTTAATATATATCAGCAACCCATATATGAAGATCTAAATATTGGTTTCATTATGAGGATCTATATAATGCTTTCTTGAAATCTTCTTGTTAGGGGTATCTAAATCACAAAATCCCTAATTATGATCTTTTCTTTAAACTCAAGTGAGAAAAACACTTTTGAAAATAATAAGGGCTCTATGCTTGAGACATTATGACGTGCATGCAGCAACAGTGTTGCATAGCATAGTATTTGCTGTTAAACCATCCATGCAGAATGAGTAGTAAGTATAATAATAATAATAATAATAATAATAATAATAATAATAATAATAATAATAATAATATATTTACTGTCAATAGACTCATTACAAGTGTCTGACATTCTCAAAAATTATTCACTAAGTACAAATGATTTACAAAATACATATAAAAACAGTGCCTTATTACATTGCTATAGTTTGTGTAACTTATGAATACATCTACTTTACATAATCCCTTATTACATTACTATTTATATTTCTCCTAACTTAATAAAAGTACATCAATATATTAGGTACTTTTTTAACTCATATTTAAATTTTATTCCTATTTCCGCCTTATTGACATTGGTAATTTATTATACAATATCAAACCTTTTAATAATTGATCTTTATAAGATGATTTAAAATTAACGTGAATTCTATTATCATAATTATACATATTACTACATTAATGTATTCAACCTGTTCAGATTAACTCCGTTTACTTACCTAACACTAGGTTTTGTGGCAGTCTCTGATGGTTCTAGTAGGAACTTGTTGAATTTGTCCATGTTTGGGAAATCAAAATTCATCAAGTTTTTCTTATTTTTTAAGATAAAGTGAATTATTCTATTGGTTTGTGAAGCTCTTTTAGCAGCCTAGTCTCCTATTTAATTTCATGATTATTGGCCCAAAAGTGAGCTGCTACTGCTGATTTATCAACCTGTTTAAAACGAATATTCCAAAAGATTTCTTTCCTCTGAATTTTCAAATTTCTCTTTGTTTTTCCTATGTAGCTCTGATCAAAATAAGCACATTTGATTTCATAAATACCTCATTTCCATTCTGTTTGTATGGTGTCTTTTACTGTGCAACCATTCCATTGTTTTCAGCTTTGTAAGTACAATTTATTCACTTAATATATGTCACTATTTATTATGTTATCTATTCCCTTCTTCAAGGTCATTAAAATTACCCTATATACATACAATCCAACCACTGTAAAGATACCCTTTTCCCTATAATCATTTTTGAATGACTCCATGCTAGCTAATCTATTTATACATTTTAGACATTTCTTCTGTAAAACTAAAATTCTGTTCATATTGGTAATACCAGTACTTCCCCATATTTCTATACTATATGATAAAAATGGATAAACTATGCCATAATATACAGTTAATAGCCACATGAATACAAAAATAGATATCTGAACACATATAATCTTGAGCTAATTTTTTTACATATATACTGAACATGGGAATTCTGCGTTTGTCATCCAAGCTCAAATCTGAAGAAATTGTAGCTAGTGACGTATTCTGTTTTCAAATTATTTAAGTATACTATAATATATGTCTTCTTATGTAAATGAGAGTGTTCAAACAGAATTAATTTACATTTTTGAGGGTTAACCTATAAGTTTGTATAATTTAAGTAAATGGACAATTTTTCCAGGCAATCATTATTTTCCCTAAATTGTTTAGAGATTTATTGGAACAAATCATTGAGGTGTCATCTCCATAAGATATAAAGTTATTTGTTGTGTAATACAACAAGTGTTTATATATATTAAGAACAATAGAGATCTAACACAGACCCTTGTGGTGCACCCATAGTTACAATCTATTGATTGGGGATAAATTTTCCTGTTTTAGTACGCACTTCTGTTACACATGTCCTATTACTAAGGTAAGCCTAAAATGTTATGTATTTTTCCCCTTATACTGTAGATTTCCAATTTATTTAAAAGCATAGAATGTGACACACAATCAAAAGCTTTAGATAGAACAAATACCCTGCAGTATTCATACTTTTATCTAAATTTTCTAGTAATGTGTACATAAAATTTGTGATAGGTGTTATAATTGAAAGGCCCTTTCTGAATCCATGCTGATAACAGTTAATTGTACTACTTATCTAAGAAATTAGAAATTCAAACTAATAAAATATTTCCAAATTTAGAGGTCAATGATATAGACCTATAATTATTTACATCTGCCCTTTTTACATACTGATTTAATTATACTCTGAAAATATGCCTTCATTTATATAATAATTAATAAGATGATTTAGAATAGATGCAAAGCATCTTTGCATTTTTGAAGTATTTTAGGGGATGTACCATCCCAGCCAGAAGAAGGGAGATTTTAAAACCAATTATTATTTCAATAATCTTTTCAACACTAGCATCACTAAAAAACATGGAGTTAGTTAAGGAAGTTTGAGTATTAGCAGGATCACCTGAATTTGTAGTTCATATTATTTGTAGCTCATATATAAGTTAAACCATAAGGGAACACAGTACCAAATCTAGGAAAAGCAAAGAGAACATCTAATTAAAAATACTGGATTAAAAACAGAATGATAATCATGATTAAATGTGAAATATAAAACTTAGAAAATTAACCGAAACATTGATCCAATTCAAGAGATACCTTGCGATCAGTTTTGTTTTCCCCTGGAGTGTTTTGCCTATGGGCAAGTGCTCAAATCATTAGCCAGTTAGCCAACCTGTCAGGTCTAGGTGATTAGTGAGAGGGTAAAACAAACTACCAATTGTACAACAATAAACATGCCAATTTAAGAGCCTCATTACTTACCAATTTACCAAATGAGGTCTTGAAAGTGCCTCCCTTCATTCTCCAAAAATCTTTAGGAAATTATTCTTCTCTTGCTGTAGTTCATTTTGAGAAATACATACAATTTCCTGACAAATGTTATTTTTGAGCTCTTATATGGTGTGCAGGTTCATCTTGTGCACTGCATTTTTTAATTTACCCCAGAGATAATAATCATTGAGGGTCCGAGATGGACACAATTACTCTGTCTTCTGGAAACATGTGAATTGCTCTCATGTAATTATTCACAGCATGAGCAGTGACAGAGTCCTGCTGAAAAAATGCATGATCATGCTCCCTCTCAATTAATTCTCTGGAAAAAAAAAAGGGTTAATATGATATTCACATAAGTAACAGAACCAATTATATGCTCAAAAAAAATTAGTCCTATGATTCTTTCATAACTGACTTAACAATATGAATGATACATAAAGACATGCTGTGTCATTGTAAACACATGAGGCATAATACATTTTACATATACTGTTAATTTAAGAAACAAACAACATAACACACGCCCAGGAACTGCTGCCTATGACTGCGACAGTCAGCAAGCAAACTTGCTACCCCTTCAATGGCCCAACAAACAAGTGTAGGGCTTGCTCATAGGAAAAACTCAGTACCATGATGAAAAGTATCAGTGATTTCCACAGGATGTTATCATGGCATTAGATATGCAGCATTTTTTAAACCCATTTACGATAGATTCACTGGAGATTCTCCTTCAAGCTGTAAGGATTCATTCCCCCAGGATGATTATTGATGGCTTCTTCAGTTTCCCATCTGGAGTGAGGTCATGGTCTCCTTAAAGAAGTCTCCATTTCATTGTATGTAGAACTGCTGTAGATTATCTTTGAAGTGCTTGATTTTAAATCATTCATTACTTGGAGTTGTGATGTCATACCAGCAGGAATTTCAACAAGATGAGTTTTGAGATCAGGTCCTTTACTTCTTGAGTGATGTGTTCCCTTAAAAAATGCAACACAAACATGCTCTTCTTGTTAAGCAACGAGCCTGGTCTTTGATTCCAAACAACTTTCAACCGATCCAGTATCAGGGCATTCGATTCATTTTTTTTTTCCTGGAATCTGAAAATAAGGCCAGCTGCAGCTTCTCTTTCTACATGGGTTTTCTTAGCAGTATCACTTAAGGAGGTAGCTTCCAACTGACGACTAGGGCACACAGTATGACCATAAGTCTTGCCTTCTCATTGCCAATGATTTTAATTAAAATGCTTTTTGTGCCCTTTGCATTGACTATTAGATTGGACAGCATGTGAAAATAGATGGGCATCTGATCAACATTGCCAACCTGGCTGAGCAAATAGGCATGTTCTCTTCTAAGTTTTAAGACATGGCGCTAAAATGCAAAAAGTTTTTCATCATATGCTGTGTTGTTGTTCTATGCAGCAATGAAAGCCGTGCTGTCTTCATTCATTCTCATGCACCAACCCATACTATTTGAAGATCGCGCAACCTGCTTAGGGAATTCAACTTAACTCAAGCGCCTTCATTTGTACACTCTTCCATGTGATGGGTTTACATTCGTTTCATTTCGTTTCTCTTGTACATGCTGAATAACTTGCTGCTCCAAATCATGAAACCTTCCCTTCTTAGGTCCACTGAAAGTTTTGCATGATGAATTAGTGTTATTTAATTTCTCTTTCATTTGACGCCTCTTACGAATGTTCGCTTTCAAGACATCACATTTTCTTCCTGCTGTACAGTTGTTTGTGCTGTCTGCTCCATTTATAACCATTAATTCAAAGTTTGCATCACAGCATCTATAAGAACCTGTTGGAAACTGCATGCTTATAGAACCATCTCTTTTGATGGAACCACGGTTGTTCGGATTCATTTTAGATTGTAGTAGCGGTGATTGCTCCTAAGGATCTGATGTATTATCACTGCAGAGAACTGCAATGTAATCAACTAGAAGTCTTCTGAGGTCATAAGGAGCCCTAAATCCCTCCTTATGTGGTAGTGGTGGAGAGCCACAGACAGTCATTCCAGTAGTAGGAGCCTAAAGTTGCAGTCTACACTGGTGAACAATTTGATGTTACGTTTGTTTTCTGTAACTGTTAGTGATTTTTGCATAGGGTAAGTTAGGTAAAGTGTTCACTTGTGATTGGATGTGGGAAAGTCCCTCCCCAAATTTTGTGTCTTTTCCTCTTTTACCCCCCAGATGGCAGACTGATGCTGATGTTGCCAGATAGAGAATCTTTTCAATATGGCTAAATTGTGTTTTTTTTAGTTTGGAACAGATCAGACCTGCAGTAAGTATTCTGGGGTAAGAGGTCCTCCTCAAAGGAAAAGAATACTAATAGATCAGATTCGAGTGAAAAGTTTTTTCAAGTCTAAAGCAGGTACTTCAATTAAGCTCCAGTTTTGTTACTTGAATGCAGCAATGAACACAAAACTATGAAAAATGATAGTCCATTTCACTTGACACTTGGCACTTGAACTTCATGCAAAGCTTGCAAATGCATAACTTCATAGGACTGGTAACATTACTAGCTATAGATGAACAAATAGATAAGACTCTTAAGAGTCTTGTCTCAATAGATGGCCTGCTCATAAGGATGAAAGAACATACTAGGCTGAACTATTGTAAAGGTATCACTACTCCCAACACTTATTTCAGAAATCATAAAAAGAAATGAAAAAAGAACTTGCTGAAGAGGAAGTTGTTCAGATTTGTAGGATTAAGAAGAAGTAGTATGAAGTTCTTAAGCTGACCCAAACCTTGATTCTTACCTTTAACACACCTGTATTGTCAAAGAAGAGAACTGCAGGTTTCTATAATCTAATCATTTAGCTTGCATATACCAAAGTCCATTCTATTGCTTTAAATGTTATCATTTTTTACATTTACAAATGAAATGCAAATCACATCACAGCATCTACAGGAAGTGCAGTGTAATTATTCATGATCTGGAATCCTGCAAGCCACCCTGTAATGGTTAACTATCAGGAAGTTCATCCTGCAGACTTTAAGGAATACCCACAATTGGTAGCAGAGAAAGAAATCCAAATGATCAAGGCTACCAAAAATTGCTATTTGAGGCCTGAAAAAAATAATAATATGAGAGATTCCATTCCAAAGGCACATTCCTTCTTGCAATTACAAAATCCCAGACCATTAATAAGACTGAAGCTTCCTGTCAAACTGATGCCCCAGACCCAGAAAGTACTCAAGCATCAAAGCCTAAAATCAATAACCTTGCATTACAAAATAATAATAATAATAATAATAATAATAATAATAATAGTTTATTCACCATTTGGTAATTACAATAGGGTTTGTCAAAATAAAAAAGGAGAAAGAGGCTTAAAGTCTATGTATGAACAGCAACAGCTTAATCACATCATATTCATTATAACTTTTTTTGTTATTATTTCACATTACTCTTATTTTCTACTTCAAATTCTTGTATGCTGTAGAAATGATGTTTAATTAACCATTTATATACTCTCTCTTTGAATGGCTGATTATTTACAGTACTTATTTCTAAAGGAAGTGAATTGAAACATTTTATTCCTGTTATTTTATAATATCCAGAGGTCTTCTGCAACATATGATATGGCATATCTACTCTGTTCACATGATAGCACATGCTATGCATAAACATAAACAATTATACCATACATATGAATAATTTTCAGAAATTATCTTGCTGCAAACCCCCTCTTCATCAAACACATTTTCTGAAGACTATCAGCAGCCTTCTTTTTTAAGATGCTTCAACAAGAAAGTCTTCCTTCTGCTTGAATTATGGAACTTATTCAATGGAATGTTAATGGCAATAGAACACATTCAGGACTATGGCTCCTTTGGAGAGAGCATACGCCTTGTATTCAGTGTATCCAAGAAATTCATCTTTTGCCTGAGCATAACTTGAATATCAAGGTATGTGATATTTATAAATATGACCATGTTGCTGTAAATAGGGCAATTGAAGATATGGCTACATATATACCTACACACATTTTTTCTAGCATAATCACTGCCCAGGCAGGTTTCCAAACAGTTATAATAACAGTTCATCTTTCCATCCCATCTTTACTCTATGTAATTTGTACATACCATCAAATGACACACTTAACCTACAGGACCTGAAGATTTAATTTGACAATTTCCTCCTCTATTTATACTTCTTGGAGACCTGAATGCTTACAGCTGCTTATGGGATTTGGAATTTACTAATCCGTTAGACAATTACATAAAAGCAAGCGACTTCAATATCCACAGCAAATAAGCATGCAGTCCTCAACAGTTTAGCACATAGACTCATTAACATACCCATGAACAAGTTTGAATACAATGAAGAGTATTCACCCATAATCCAAAGAGCAAAACCAATGGATATGACCAAGAAATTGTAGACAAAATAAAATAATTAATAAATTGAAACAAGAAAAGATGTTAAAAAGGTTACAACATTGATAGAAAGGGAAAAAAACTTACATTCACTGGAAGAAATTTACTTAGCATTCTTCGACCACCAAAAATTCCCAAAAATACTTAGAGAGTTTGTTATTACTTTGTTTCCAGGGAATAAATTCAGCCTAAATAAACTGTTCAACTTTAGTGATAATGCCAGAATTCCTAATGAGAACAAGCCAAGAATCTATCAAATCAACTACTCAGAATGTAACAAAGTGTATATTGGGAAAACAAAAAGAAGCATTAGAATAGGCTCAAAGAACAATGGAGAAACATCAAGTATAATCAGATATTGCATATCCCTTTTGGAGAGATAAACATGAGAGAGAAATAGAAATCAAATTACTGAAATTCATAGACAAACCTGGAACTGGGAATATGGGAAAAATTTGTATAAAAATATGAAGATAAGTTTATGAAATTCAAAATCTCACCAGAAGACAAATTAAACCAAAGGTTCACAAAATGTCCATGAGAGCCATACCAAGTCTAGAATCTGGAAGTTGACAAACAGCTGATGATGTGGGCAGTAACCTGTGAAAAATGTTTTAAAATTTAATTGTAAGGGGAGCATAAGAGTATTAAATTGACTGATTAGCTAATTAAGAATATATGTTAAACAATTTCAACTGGTGATTTTCTGTTATAGTGTTTTCTTTTATGAATTCTGATTTTACTGTATTAACAAATGTCATATTGTAAGGCATTTCCAGCTAAAGCTCCTTTGTGCTTTTAGAACTTAATAATGCACTATTGTATAAATTTTAATTTTTTTATATATAGGGTTTTGATAGGTACAAAACTCCCTTAATAATAATATGCTCTTTTGATCCAATATACACAATATTGTGATTATCAGGATACTCCAATCACCCATGTTATCAAAAACCATCATCTCTAATTTTCTGCACACTTCACTTCTTTGAATTGTTTATTAATCCTTCTCAGCCATTTCTTTTGTAATTTTCCTGAATAACTTCCTACTGCTTTACATTTTCCTCTTAACTTAAATTCAGTATCTTATTCCCAATCACTTTTGTTGGTAGACTATTTCATTTCTCCAAAAGCAATATTTCTTCCCATAACCTAGTTTCTTTACATTCTTATAGATTATACTTCTCTTCACACATAGACATATATCTATATTGATCCTTCCTCCTACTCCTTTCAATTTGGCAAATACAGCTCTAACCATGTAAATTATTCTCTGGCATCTTTGTTACAATATTCATTCCTATCCCTTATATTTCTTTTGCACCTTTATAAACTTGAGGATTTTTTGTTATTAAATCACCAAATATTTCTTGCACTTCAATATCTTCAATACAAGTTAAACTAGTTTGTTTATTTTGAACCAATTTCTAAGCACCCTTTCCCAAGTTTTCCATTATTATCTATTCATATCTCTACTTGAGTCATCCCATTGGGTAAAGCTCTCAGTAGACCCAAAAGAATTTTACATACATTTCATTAAACTAATTCATATTTACCCAATACTCAAATACCCCCAACTACCCCATATAGCATTTTTGCCTTAACTATTGCTACATAAACTCTAATAGTAGGTACATAGTGAGAGAGCTCCAAGGCAAAGCCAACTAATTGAAAGCTAACCTAAAATCAGTCTCATTGACTGCTTTGGAGGTAATGTATAATCAGTGCATCAACTCATAAATATTAGTATTAAGCTAAATCAAATTAGGCCATTACAATTATAATATTGGGTTAACATTGAACCCCATTCTGACATTCAGAGCCTCAATTTTTTCTGGAAATAATCAGCATTATGGAATTTAATTCAGTTACATTGCATATATCTTAAAAAAAACTCAGATTTTTTTTTCAGCGCCTAGCAGATGTTGCACACAGCCTATTAAAGGTCTCTCCTTATGACCCTGACACCATGGCTTGCAGAGGCCTTCAGAGATACATGAATGATATTCTGCCTTCAACTGAATGGACAAATGAAGCAATGAGGCCAGCACTCATTTCCATCCTACGTAGACTTGACAAAACATTCAACAAAATTTACAAGAAGCCTTCTATTCGGGTACGTAATGTTCACACATGTTTTGCACAAATTATTTAATATAATTTACTAGGTTATTTATTAAAATAGAATTGGATGGATGGATGGATGGGTGGATCAACAAACTGATTCTTGGAATTCTATGGAGTAGTTAAGATGGCAACTGTCAAAGGTCTCCAAATTTTATTTTTTTTTGATTGGTTTATTTATGGACGCTCTTTAACATCTCAGGTCATCAGCATCCCATTCAACTCAGGGCGTGAAACAGCCGACAAATTTTGCTCAGAGGCCTCTCTTTCAGGCTTGAGATTCTTTTTCGTGCCGTAAATGTACGACACAGGACCCACAGCTTTACTTCCCTTCTGAAGGAAGCCATACTTAGGATTTTTACGCCCGAAAAAATCCATCGCTCCTGGCTGGGTTCGAACCCGCGATCTTGGGTTTAGAAGGCAAGCATGGTAACCACTACACCACCAGGACCGACGGTCTCCATAATGGTGAATGTAACAAATTAATTAGCATAAAGGCATTCAGTGTCCTTAGAACTTATGTTTATCTAGCACTCATCTTTTCAGGATCTGATAATACTTTAACTCACTGCAACTGAAGACTAGTAACAATTGTGAATTTGATGCTTTCCTTAGTTAAATCCTGCACATTTATAACATGAAAATTTATTAAGTTAGAAATGAAGTTGTGTTATATATATTAAGGTGCTGCTTAGAGAGTGATTTTTGTGATTGTATGACATTTGAATGTTAGAGTTTTAGAAGAGCAGGGCCAGTTGGATGACAGTCTTAACAAAAGGTGAGTGGAGGGTTTTTTTTAGAGTAGAGTAAGAAAAATAGGTCTAATTGGATTAATGGTATAAAATGAAATGCCCACTTTATGGAAAATAGATACAGATTTATATTGTATAATTAAAGGGCATTAAGGAGTTTTTGAAAAAAAAAATGTAATTGGTTAAGGAGGATAAGAGAGAAGTGGTGGATGAATGTGATCAAAGTAAAAGAAAAAAATAATCAGGAGATAATATTGAAAGGGGTAGATAGTGGAGAGTAGGATCTTTTACATATACAACCAGGGTGTTAATGTATAGATCCTAAAATAACAAACACTCAAGATAGTTGTATAATTTGTAAAAGTTAATGTAAGAGAATTATGCAGAAATAAAGCATTCATTCATCCATTTATTAAGGTACAGAATTAATACCTGAATATATTTAATTAAGGACTATACTGCTTAAAGCATTATACTCAATTGAATATATATCTACAAAAATGTAAAATATAAAGGCTCTTTTTTTTCCTTGCAAGCATATTTGTTGCAGTACTAGCAAATATCTCCCTAAAGAATTATGTACAAGGCTATTCACTACCACTTTCAGCAAATTCTATTTAATGGTTATGAAAATAAGCAGAAATGGACTAAGACTGTTACACTTTAGCATTAGAGCTGACCAACTCCTCTTAATGAGATAATGCACTTGTAAACACATCTAAATAAAATTCACCCTCTAAGAAGATATTCATAATTATCATCACATATACCATCATCAGACTAAATTTATACTTTATATTATGCTTAAATTTTTACTTTTGTCATTAAGTAATGTTTTGTTTAAACTACTATGTTTTGAATCAGCATAAAACATCCATTTTAGTCACTGGCAATTTTACAAGTAATTTTTTTAAATTATTTTTAGCCTCATAAACCTTAGCAATTACTAATATAAATATGATCATTATTTCAGATGATAAATGAATATTTTTTCAAATTTGGATTAAATTTCATATTTATAAGTGTTTATTTCATAATGAAATTATATATTGGATCATTTTTTTCTGTTAATGAATGCATGTTTCATTTAGGTAAACATATATATTCATGTTCTTAATTATCAAATCGACTCACTAGATAATTAAGAACATAATAGTAGCTTCATTGTAATCATTCTGACATGAAATGAAATGTTATATATATATATATATATATTCATATTCATTTTATTGCTACAGTAAACTGAAGAGTAGCACTGTGGGTACCTATACTAAAATTAAAAATATTTTGCAAATATAGTAGAAAAAGAAGAAGAGGAAGTATTTATTTCAATTTAACATATGTGTCATACACACAATACAATATATTATAATATTTAAATTCTAAATAATTCAATCCAACATTTTTCCCTGGTTCATCAGCAGCTACCTACTAGAATATCCAGGGGACCAGGTTCCTATCCAACCAAAAACACAATATGTATTGTAAATATTTTTTACATAAACCAGTAATTCCCTTGTTTCTAAATTACCCATTTACCCCTACACAAACAAACAAAATATCTAAATGTTTAACATCACCGAAACTAATATTAACCAAAATTAAAAACTCTGTGTAATACTTCACCAAATCAGTTCATTCACAAATTACTACACTAAGTTGCTGAGTTCCCATGGAGTTCCCCATAATCTCTAACATAGTAGATATCTTGCAATTGGGCACTATTTACCCTTTAAATCTACTATCTAATAATCTTTCTTACTTTCTTTGTTATCTTGCTTAATAATGTTCCTGAGCCATTTGGCTCTTATATTAACTAATAATTTCCCATTTGTTTTATATTCTTTCTTGATTTTGCACTCATCATCTTTTCCCCCATGATGTCTCCTGGCAAACTTCTTCACTTCTAGTTTCTCTCTAAGAATTTTGAGTTTTTCCACATTCTAGCAAAATGTGCCAATTACTATTCTTTCAGTTACAGAGTAGGCATTTTTCTAAATCCCTCCTTATTCTTAACTCTTTCAATTTAATAACCCCCATTCTAGATCATGCAAAACCTTCTCTTGCAGCTTTATCACCCTGATCAACATAATCTTCTCTACTCGAATCTCTTTTCAGATCTCTATACATATATATGCAATGAAGTTTTGAAATTAAAACTGACTAATATAGCTTCAATTTCAATATTTTCAATTCTTAATTTAATTTTTTTCCAGAAACCACTTTCTAATGTTTCTCTCTAGCTCTCCAAATTTCTCCAAAACAAATTTTTCCCAAAATTTCCTTAATCCTACTCAGCCAAGTGTCTCCATAATTTAACCTTTCCTGGATGGTGTAAGCTATTTTGTTTATTTAAATTTCTAATTCTAAAACAATATTTCAATATCTTTACAAAATTTTCCCTTTGCTACCAATTCTTTTCTAATTCCTAATGGATCATAATTACATTTATTCACCCCTCCTCTACCCCCCAGATCTCCACTCCATAAACCATGCTAACTCACTTACTGCCAGGTATAC
Organism: Metallyticus violacea; assembly: GCA_030762175.1. Lineage (NCBI taxonomy): Eukaryota > Metazoa > Arthropoda > Insecta > Mantodea > Metallyticidae > Metallyticus > Metallyticus violacea. The sequence continues at coordinate 100,134,109 of CM060846.1, read as the reverse complement.
TCTCTCCAACCATTTTATTATTTGCATATCTAGTATTTGCTCTATACATGCTTTTATGGCTTTCAATGGGATTTTTCCCATAGTATCATTTTCTTCTGCTAGCTCCATCCACCATTACTATATAATCTTACTCCTTCAAAATTATTAATGATCTAAATTTCTCTACCTTGCCAATATCATTTTTCAAGTTTCCTAGTTTACTACCATTTTAAGTACCATAATTTTTTATTTACCTCTATTAATTCTTATATTATTTTTCTGACAGAAATTGTTCTAATACAGAAAGGCTAATGAGAAATGTTACAAAAATATAAACAGAAATTAGCTAATACAATATAATTCAAGTATTATTTTCTGCTTGTGCCATTTCATTAGAGGTACATTTATGCCGTATTTATATTATGTATTTTCCACACATTTGATAACTATTAAGCAACTAGCCTCTACATTAGATAATGAATTCATTTAACATATCTATTTATCTCAGAGGAGAACAGGAAGCAATAACTAAGTAGTTATGCATTCATAGAATATAAGAATATATGTAGGTATAGCAATAAAGTAAACTATTGAACCAATTGATGACGAACATATGTTTACTTCCCTCAAAAAATTGTCATTAGATTTTTTTTGAATAGCGTTTAACTCCCATTTTACTACTGAGGTACCACAGGAGGTATTAAAAATGTAAATACATATGATTGAATGATTGCTACATCTGATTCTAATATTAAAGGAAGTACTTGTATTAGACTATATATATATATATATCATTTTTTTTAATTTAATTTCATTTATTTCATCTAAACATGGTTTTGTACACAATTTAGCTATGTCAGTGTATAAATTCACCAAATTTGTAATAAAAGTAAAATGTATAAATTACCCAATTTCCCCACATAGATTATACACATGCATATTATATAGTAATATAATACATTAATAGTGTGTAACATAATAATTAATTATAAAATTTAAAATTAATTTCATGTTGGAACTAATACAGTGAAGCAATTAATTTACTCTTAATTAGCTAGTGAGTCAATTTAATACCCTTATGCTCCTCTTATCATTCAACTATACAAATCATATTTCACAGGCTTGAGTATAAGAGTATTAAATTGACTCACTAGCTAATTAAGAATAAGTTAATCATAATTTACATATTCTTCAATATCATAGTAAACCTTATCAGTAAGTAAATGAAAGAAACACTTTGAATATATCCATTGCAATTTTTAATATATTCAGGAAGTTTATTATATAACTTTATTCCAGTGCTAAGGATATTGATATTGCTCATATTGTAGTTACTACAAGGTTTTAATGAGTATTGGCAATTATGTTGGCATCTGGTCAGATAGTCCCAGGTAGAATAACACAATTTCTGATTGAAGGATGATGGAGAATATAGAGATGAAAAAAAATCAGGGCTTATATTGATTTTTTTTCAATGAATAATCTGAACTATTCAATAGTCAGTATTATTTTTTTCCATAGTCAATGTTCATTGTTATATTTGCCAAACTGAGAGTAATTAATGCAGATATAAAATTATGTTTCAGAGACACACAGACTGGGAAGCAGCTGCAGGCCTTCTGAAGGGAATTTATGAAACTCTTGCTCGATACCCATATATTGTACATATGCAGCATTTGAAAACATTCATTAACACTTGCCAGGTATTTTCAGTTAATATATAGATAAACTGTTTCTTTCTCTGTTTACAGATGTGCATTTTAAAATTATCTTTATGGCATACTAATTAGGGTTCTCTTTATGGCATTCTTTTATGCACTTCTTTTACATAATGGTAAATAGTGAACAATGCACATCTTTTGTTAACTAAAAGTGTTTACAGCACTAAGATTTTCAAACAGTTTGAATGTAATACCCAAAAATATGCTTTTCAACAATAGGCACTAATCATTGGAGAGCTAACAATGAGCATGGGTGAATGTGTATCATCAGCAACTGCAGCTCTTATGAGTCAAGTGCCACCACCACATTTCTGCTCCACAGTTGTGAGACTGATAGCATTACAGATATTAGCCATTGGGGTGAGTTAGCTATTTTTATTTCTGGTCCACATTGAAAAAAGTAATATCCATGCCTTTCAAAGTTATACTAATGATGATTTTGTAATGGGTTAGGATATTGTAATTACTTTGTAACATTCTTCCTGTGATAAACTTATTGCTCAGAATACTTAATCTGTGTAATAATAGAGCATGCAACTTATGACTGGAGAGCCTTGGAACCAATATTTTTAAAATAGATTATGAGAAACTTTGGACAACTAATCTGTATCTTGAGCATACTTGAACAGTGGTTCCTGCTAATATGTGCACATATGGTACTTCATCTTAGGACTCTCTTTAATTAGTATGAGATGCAGTCTTTTATCCTAATTCCATTATTTCATATATGACCATAATCTATGTTGATGTAAATTCATTCACGGGACAATGTAATGGTCAACAATCCTTCCTTGAGTAATGCAGATACTACCATTATTACTGTGAAGCTACATGTCTTGTTGCCATCAGATAAAAGTGACAATAAAGGGTAAAATTGTGTCTCTGCTCTAGACAGTTCTAATCAGTCACATTTTCAGTATATATGGATTCTATTTACATATCTACTTTTAACTTATATTTCAAAAAAAGGAAAATAAAGAAAAATTATATTTTGTGCATAAAGTAAGTTTCTTAAAGGTGCTGTGTGAGTGGTTTTGACTAGCTGTACAAAACCTATAACATAATCATACAATGTTTTTATCAACTAGATGTAAGATTCATTTTCTTTCCATCAGATACTGGGCCTTATAATCCAGTTTGCTATTATTACAAAAGCCATTCAGAAGCTATAAGACAGATGTCCTTCATTGGATTTAAATAGTAATATTCCTTATGACCTGCTCTGGAGACACTCTGTTATTCCAATCTTAAATGTGGAACAAAAACAAAAATGTAATATTAAGATGTGCAAAATATCTGGGACAACTAATTTTTGGAAAACATATTTTATAGTGTCAAATGCCTGAATGGTCAATCAAGCAATTGTTTCTGTCATCTGCAAATGAGGGTGAAAGAAAAGTACTGTATTATACATAAGAAGTCTTCTCCCCTTGACCCTGGAGAAGGTACAGGAATATTTTTTCTCTTCTGGAGTATTTAGGAGAAATGTGGGCTGATTTAACACAATATTTATTTATATTTATGGAACTTAGCAGAGAAATAACACAGTGCCAGTAATTTACTTCTTTTTTAATGTAAAAAAATTAAGGTTAGTGTTACATAAAGGTTCTTGATGATATGATTTAAGTACCCAATAGAGCAAGCAATACACTCATATATTCTAGTAGATTTCAATCATGAAAATCTCAGGAAATGTATATTTAAATGGTGTTTAGAGCTCTCGGTTACAACTATTAATTAGATAGTTATAAAATTAAGAAAGATAAATTCAGTGGCTTTAAAGTCTCCTCTATATTGAAAAAGGGCTGTATTTATTTTACTTATATAGTTTGCTTCCTATAGTTAGATTCACTTAAGAATAAATCATTCTATAGATAAAAATAGCAACCATTTTTATGTCCATATAACATTCATTTGCTGACGAATGCTAGATGAGTTTTAAAGGGATTATCTTTTTAATTGGAATATTTCAGTTAAGACTAATAATTTTTTTTTTTTTATTTTATTCTGTCAACTTTTAGATAATGAGTTAAGCATGTGTTATGAGTATTTATTTTATCAGAAGCAGTGCTGACATTTAAAAATGGCACTTCCATTATTCACATCAAACAGTTAGTAAAGCATTGAAGGAAATTACTTTATCAACATGAGCATAGGTACAAATACAGAGTATTAGAAAAGTATATACATGTAACTTACATTTATTATGTAGGACTGTTATATGAGTTTCTTATTGTAATAACTGTAACTTAATATAATTCTTTAGTTTCAGTTTTAATGTCATACTAAGTTAACACATTTCTATGAAAATGAGATATCTAATGTTTGCTATTAATAACTGCATTTACTGTTAGCCCAATTTTACAAGGGCTAATTATATGGTTCAGATAATACAGGTCATATAATGAACAATATGTTCCTCTTATAACATAGTAATTTAGCTGTTGAATTAAATTATTGAAATTTGTTCTCAGTTCATAGCACATTTTTTAATTTATTATGTTCTTATTTCAGATCTTCAGTCATCTAACTCTGGTGAGGGTTTGTTGACTTTTTTTTTTAAATTTCTTTGTTCTGTGCTTGGATTTTCTATACCCATTACAGTTTGTAGGGCAATGTTTTCAATTTCTGATAAAAGGCACATTTTTTCTGAGGCTTAAATTTATGCTGCATTTCTATGTAATACCAAATTAAACAGATAAGCTGCATGAATCTAATGTCATTTTCTTCTACAGTAGACTACAAGATATTTTATCTTCATTAAGTAATGATGAGAATAAATGAATTTTAATAGTACAATCATGAAGTTCAGTCAGTCATTTATAGTTATAATTGTAGCAAATTCCTTTCCTCATAAAAATCAATGCATGCTGCAACACTATTACCATTTAATGTCTTTTTTAAAGAATAAAGTATTAATATCAATTTGTAGAATAAAGAAAGGTTGCTAAAATTGGTCTGCATTGATATGATACTTTATTAATGTTGTTCCTGCTACTGCACAGTGTAACAAATTTAAAATAAAACTGGTAGCTTACAACAATTTTAACACAATCATTAACAAAAGCTACACATTAACACATAGGCATGCACATTATGGAATGCAAGGTCACTGAAAATTAAAAATAAGGAAAGCTTGTGCTCTTAGAGACAAATATTCTTATATATTTAATTTTAAATCCTCCATTCACTGCCACTGAACATCAAAATATAAAATGGACATACATAATTTTCATTCTGTAATTATCATTTGTTTATGTGAATATCATTCATTGGCAAAACAATGACTTAATTGCTGGTATGGATAGTCATGAAAAGAAGAATTAATAATGTAAAGAGTACTCAAAATAATAGATTATACCAGGATATAAATCAATATAGAAAATATATAAGAAATGTTTCAGTCATACATAGAAGTGCTGAACACATCCAAGAATGATAAGTAAATATAAATGAGCTCCACAGCAGCCATATTAAGGCAAATGATAGTGCAGTATGATATTCGCAATTCAGTAAGAAAAAAATTAAAAACCAGCAGGCATATCAGGTGTATTTAAACACAATAAAACCATCTAATTTCCATTGATATATCAATGTGATTATAAACATGGGAATAATAAGTAACTAAGGTAAAAAGATACTAAGTAACTGCCACTAGCATGAAATGTATAACATGTATCTGAAAACATAATTCTTCTTACTTTTAACCATTTCATCCATTCCACGAATATCCAAAAATAATTATGCAAGTCAAATAATAATACTCCTACAATGTTTTGTAACACAAGGATAATATTTTAGCTGCTATTTAATCATCTAGCTATGCTAAATATTTTAATAAGTACTAAGCAAATCCATGGGCTCTTCATATAAGCAAATAAATTCATATGTCCCTTTAATTATTAATAATTTATTTTGCAATATATTTGCACTAAATGTAAACAATCATATTTGTTGAACCATTTAAAGATGTATAAAAAGTGATATGTCAACAGGTAATAGTACACAAGGAAAGTTAATATGTTGACAAAAATGTTAGCATGCTTCTTTCAGATAATCTGGCACCTAATCTTGACCCCTTCTATTACTTTATATCAATAAATAAATATAGTTATTATTAATTTTTACACTCTTATTCATAGTAACATGATTTGACTTCAGAAATAAAACAGCATAGAAAGAGTTTAAGAAAAATTTACCATCTTTTATGTAGCTGCAGATTACTTTTTTAGATAATTGAAATATGAATTTGAAAACTGTATGGCATAGTTAAAGTAAAACAACACATTTTGGATTTGTAATATAAAGATGATATGACATGAACATGCTTACATTTCCATTCTCATTACAATTATTTTATATTCTTCACATTTCATGTAGAATCTGCAATTTATATTCAAGTGTGATTCAGAATCTATAAAGTTTTATTTCCTTAATGTTACTGCTACAATAATTAAACATCAATCTCCAACACCATTGTTGCCACTGCTGCTATCATAGCTTCCACAGAACCACCATCATTGTTATTATCCTCCCCATTATCATGTAAGAGCTATTGCATGCATCATTCTATACAACGATAATATCTGTAATGGACTGAAAAGGGGAATAAATTAAAAATAAATAAAATATCTTCTACATACATAATTGAAATCTATACATCTTGCTAATTTAAAAATTTCTCTTTTAGTTTACATGGTTAGAGCAATCTGAGATTACCAATAATTTCTCAGTTCACTCCTTGCTATCACTATAGGCTTAAATGCCTTAGACATTACACACACAAACATTCATATTACACAATATACTGCACAGTGCTGAAAATATAAATGATTAGGAATTTTGCACTTCTATTTAATTCTATCTACAAACATTTTCAACAACAATTTTTAGTATGAATGAATTAATTTTCATTTCAGCTAACAACATTATAATTAAATTTACATAAATAAACAAAATATCTAAGAATTTAGCACTACCAAAACTAAGGTTCTCCCATTCATTAATTACCAAGTTAAATGTATGGAAAATTACCATTTTCATATCAGTGTTTGCCCTCCAGGTCCTTCCTTATACTTATCCTCCACTTATCCCATACTTTTCTAAGAATTCCCAAATCTTGTTTATTTTCTCTACCCTCATATAAGTCAAAATTTTAATTGCCACTATATCTTGTTGTAGTTTGTCCCAGTATTCATCCCAGATACTATGCCTCCACCTTTTTACCATTTCACATTCTATTACACAATGGAAAGCACTATCCACTTTCCCACACATAATACATTCTTCTTTAAAATTTTCCTTAATCCTTTTAGAAATAATACCCCTTTATTCAACCATGTAAGATCTATTCTTCTGAATTGATCACAATTATCTATATATTTCTCTCATCCCCAATTCATTTGAATTATTTTATAAAATCTAAAAAACTTTATTCCCAAATCTAGGCCCGATCTCTTACTCTCTATATCTGCTACCCTCTGCCTTACTTCTTTCTGTGACATTACTGTCACCCAGTAGCCACACATTCCCCCTTCCAATTTCTTCTAATAGTTTACCCATCTCCCCAAACCAGCTCTTTCTTTCCAATATATCTCTTTGGTACTTTATTTTGCTACATTGTTATTATCGAATTTTAAACATCTGTGCTAAAATTTAAGATTTTCTCCACTATTATAGCTTTCCTTCCCGCTCTTCCTATATTTGCCAAACTCACCCCCTCAGAAAATTTTTTGGTAGCTTCAGAACTTCTCCACAAAATATTCTATGTACCACATCAACCTTTGTCCAACCATTTGATATTCCCCAAATTTCTATTTCATTTATCATCTTTCACTCAATTACAGCTTCATATAATCTTCCAAGCCATTTCAAAGGCAAAGTGGGAACTTTATACCAACTAATTCTGATGCCTTTCATAGCTAATTTACCTTTAGTTTGTCCACATTTAGACTGAGCTTCCCATCTTCCATTATTCATAAATCTCACCCCAAAATAATCAAATTATTTCATTATTTCTAATGGATCTATATTTACAAGCCATCTCTCACCCTTTCTTAATTTTAGAAATACTATTATCATTATTTTTTCACTATTTATCCTTAGACCTCATTTTTCACAAAATCTAGTAATTTTATTAATGGCAAGTTATAATCCTATCATGGTTAGTGCTCCTGTTATGAGATTATCAGCAAAAATCAATCCTGGTACTTCCTTCTTTTGAATAACTAGACAGTGCCTATTATTTTTCATGATTCTATCTAAGATATCATCTATAAACAAATTAATAATATTGGGCTCAGCTTACATCCTTGTCTCAAACCAAAATTTTGACTTATATAATCTTGGTTCAATTACCTTCACATTTGACACAAAACCTTATTCCTTCATATAATTTATGAAGTCCTATAATAAATTCAGTGCTAACTCCCTTGTACCTCATTTTGTATTCCCTATTTATTGTAATGAATGCTTTCTCTGCAAAGAAAATATACACCCTACCCCTTTTATTTCTTAAATGTTTATTTACTATAGCATAACTTATTATATTATCTATCATTGTTTTTTCTTTTCTGAAACCTACTTGAAACTCTGATAATTTACCTCATATTTCTACCCACTCATGGAACCTTATGGCCAACATTCCACTGTATATTTAATCTAAAATGGATAGGACTAACTCCTCTGTAGTTGCTTGGGTTATTTGTATCAATTTTCTCTTTATATAGTGATACAATCCTACTCACTTTCCAGCTCTCAGATATTATCTTCCTCTCCTTAATCCTATTTAATAACATTGTTAGCATTCTCATACCTCCTTCCATTTCCCTAAATGTTTTCCCAAATTCTCCTGAAATTGCATCTGTTACAGCATTTTTTCTTTTCAAAATTTTGATTTGATTTCCTACCTTATTCATAGTAAACTCTTTATCTAAACATTCTATTCTGTTCACAGTATTTCTAAATTTAATTCACAACTCTCAACCTTTCCACCACCTGTCAGAGTTTTAAAATGATATTTCCGTTCCATTGGTATTACCTTATTTCTTTCTCAAGATATCCTTAAAATCTGACCATATATATATTCATAATCTTCATCTGTCACAGCTTCCTTAATTTTTTTCACCATTCTCTGCTGCCACTCTTTCTTTTTATCCTTCTCTAGATACTTATATACCCTTTTTTTAACAAAAAAATATTTGCTTATCATCTTCCTCTTCCTCCTTCTCCACCTTAATAAATTCTTAAAACACTTTTTTCTTTGCCTTTATGTACCCTCTATCATACCATCCATAACCGTTTATGTTTCCTATTTGGTATACTTCCATTTTACTTCCTGCTCAACTTACCATTGACTCCACCCTTTCAAATGCTCCCTCTATCATTTCTATTCTGAGGGCCTCTAAAATACCATACTTTCTTATATCCCCTATTTTGGATAGCAAATTGCCCCAGAAATACTCTGAATATTCCTCTTTCCTTTTAAAACATTTTACATATTTCAATTCTATTACTTGCTTTTTCTTCACTATGATATTCCTGTAAGCTCATCTTCATTTTAATAGGTAGTGTCTACTGCTTTTATAACATCCATGGCTTTAACATCTATAAGCACCTGACTAACTCCTTCACTACATAATATATAATCAATCACATTCTACCCAGTTACATTCATAAATGTGAATTCTTCCCATTGGTCCTTCTCTCTTAAACCATTATACATAATTAGATTATATATCTCGCAGAACAGTATATAAACCTTCTACCTTTCCTATTGGGTACATTATCTCTACTTTTTCTTCCCTACCCATCACATTTCACCTATACACAATCACCCATAAATCTTATCTCATAATCACCTACTGTGGCATTGAAATAACCAACTACAGTAAACTCCATAAGGGTACTATCTGCTTAATTTCTTCATAATTTCATTAATTTTAAATACAAGTTTTAATTGTGAAACATGACTCAGGTGGGTTATACACTATACCTAATCCTAGGCATACTTTGGTTTCCTTCATCTTATTTTTCTTAGCCTCATGCCCTTTTTCTGTAAATAACACTTCACTCATATTTTTTTCACTAACCTCATTTATAAATACCCCTATACAACCCAAACCCTGCTTCTATTGCTCTTCCTTATACCATGTTCACCTATATAATCATAACTTTCCACTTCTATACTTTCATGTTTGTACAACCATTACTATCATGTCTCCAATCTTCAACACTTCAAACACTTCACCACTTATTATTTTCAACCTTAAACCCTCTATATTCCATAACATCCCCTTCCAGTTCGATTCCTATCATTCCTTTCTCCTCCAAATTTCTCTAACTTTTCTCATTATCTCGTTCTTCTTTTGCATTTATTCTCATTCTCATTATCAGCTACCTCCAATATGCCAGAAGTTGACACCATTTTAAGCCCACTGCCACATATTCCCCTCACAGCTGATGACAAGGCCTTTGTTATTCTCTTTCCCTATAGTTTAGTGCAACATAACTTTTAGTAATATCACACAGGTTTCCTCTTCTTCCTCTCCTCCAACCACACACACGCTTTTGGCAGCAAATTCTCTTCTTTCTTCATGTTCAGACAACACTGTTTTCTGTTTCCAAATACATTGCTGAATTGCCATTTCTCAGCATCCACTCTTTTGTATTTTGCTGTTGATTCATATCCTGTTTCTTCCCTTCAATCCATAGTCCCATATCTTTTACATATGCTTTTTTTTCCCTCTTCCCCGGCCTATTGTAATTTATTTAGTAAGAAATACCTGACATCCCTCTCTTCTTTTCCCTAATCTTGTTGTCGGTCCTGATAGTGTAGTGGTAACCATACTTGCCTTCTAAACCTAAGGTCCTGGGTTCAAACCCGACCAGGATCGATGGATTTTTTTGGGCATAAAAATCATAAGTATTGCTTCCTTCAGAAGGGAAGTAAAGACATGGGTCCCGTGTTGTACATTTACAGCACAATAAAGAACTTCAAGCCTGAAAGAAGAGGCCTCTGAGCAAAATTTGTTGGCAGTTTCACACCTTGATTAGAATGGGATGCTGATGACCTGAGATGTTAAAGAGCGGCCTTAAATAAACAAATAAAAAAAACCTAAACTTGTTCTTTCAAAATTCATGCTTTTTTCAATTTCCTTGCATTACTCAGAATTAACCACTTGAATTTATTCATTGTTAATCTAACCACTAATGGTCTGGATTTGTTTCCTCTTCTTCCAACTCTAAAGCAAGTTATGATTTCCCACTCAGCCAATTTCATCAAAAAACCTTTCTCAAATATCTTCTCAACTATTTATAGTAATAACTTCTCTCTGTACTAATCTACTCCATATAGTATCAATTTGTGTCTTCTTAACTCAGGTTCTAATTTTCTATCCAACTTTCCCATTCTTTCTTTACATAAACGGAGCTCTTCATGCACTTCTTTTTTCATAATATGCAGCATCCTTTTGATTTTTTCTATCATATTATCCAACTTTTCTTCTCGATCCCCTTTCTACTTTTTCAGATCAACTATATCTTCTGAAATGATTCTCAACATAGTCATTCAGGGCCTGGATTCAATTTGATGCCCCAAATGATTAACATTACAACTATTATTGCTAACAACCACAAATACACACTTTACATCAGCATACCTTTCCCTTCATTACTCGTTCTTCTGCTTGCACATCTTCCAATTCTGGCCTGGTATATTTCCAAACTATCACCCATCTTTCCAAGCTCTATACCACATGGAGCATTGTATACTCACATCCTCTCAGTACCACTGCTCATGCCAAACTTAATTCTTAGTAGAATTTGCATGCTGGAAATAATTTCTTTTGCTAATATTCAATTATCCAGTTTCATTTTTGGCATGTTTAAGGTATTATTATTAGATAAAATTTTTCTCATTTTTTCATTTTCCTTAAATTTTCAGTACAATAATGGTGAAAATGGCATAAAATTTGGAGATGAATATGTTCATTCTTTTATTTAACAGTCAAACTACACAATGGTGTACATTGGGTAATTTTATTGAACATGAAACAAATCTAAACATATGGAGTGTTGCAACTGTAATTAAATATGAGGTAACATCACATAGTCCTTTATTTGATGCAGTAATAATACCTTAGAACCTACTGTTTACTTCTTTGAAATATTTTCTTTCCATAAAATTTAAACTCTTTGTTGCCATGTGCATACCTGTTTTTAATTATCTTCTATAAGTATTTTGTAATGTATAAATCTATGTATTAATATACCTGTTATATATTATTTTAATAGCAAGTATTGTTTTACTTTAAATAGGGTTATAGTTAACATTAATACTCTGTAATTTCTATTTCAGTAATTTTCTGTTTAAGCCTCAGAAATATATGCCATTATCTAAATACTAGATGTTGAGTTTCTGAGCAAAGCTGGGACACCTATTGTCTTGGAGACCATAACAATGAATCTATATAACCTATTTTTTCTGTTCTTAAATGTCTGGTGAATATATATATATATATATTTGGATTGCAGCTCCTCTTCTGCATTTGGTAGTAAACCTCTCAATATGCAGCAATGTTTCAGCTGATAAGGTTGCTACCTCTAGCCTGTTGCTGGTGCAGAATAGTGTGATAATTTATTTTCATTTCCATTTCTTCTTAATACTCATATTTAGTACATGGCACTACCAGAGATTTTAAAGGATAATACAGAAAGTACAACATAATAAACTTCTGTATAATACATTCCTTATCTTGCAATAACATCCCTGCCATATTTGATGCATAAAATATAAAAAGTCCTTACAAATTTTATTTTATTGTTTTTGCATCCAAGAGTAGCTAAATACACTCTGATATAACAATTTTCATTAGTTGTACAGAATCAATACAGAACTTATGCATTTATAAATAAAAATTAATAGTTAAAGTTCCATGGTTATTCTTTTTGAAAATCTGTTTACTATTACTTCAGTTAAACTAATAAAGAGAAAAGACCAAATTTTAAAAGTCTGAGTTGGTTAACAAAAATAGATAGAACACATTAGAAAGTGCAATGAGAAAAGCATGGCCAAATACACAAGTAAATTCTAAGACAAATCAGTGGTGGCATGAAGATGTTTCATTTTCCAGCTTATGTAAAAATTCATCATTGAGCATTTTCAAACAGTGCCTACAGTATTTATTATTAACTGTGTATTTTCTGAATGCAGCAATGCTTAAATAATTTGTTATGTCTTACCACATGGGTGGCTGAGGTTGCTAAGGCACAAATTCATAAACAGAAGATCTGCAGTTTAATTTTTGCCAGGGCTGTCCTCCCTGGCTGAGGTTTTTTTGCAGGTTTTCCTCAGTCCTCATTAATGAAGAATAATGTGGAGGTATCCTAAACTTAGATCTGAAATGTTTCCTTTCCAAAAAAAATTCTTTCCTAATATATTATTTTGTCTTATGTACCATGGGCCTGTAATGCCACAGTAGTAAAATTAAGTGTTGAACATATTGTTTTAAAGTTTTGTTATGGCTTTGTAAGTGAAAATTAAAAATTTTAATTTATTTAACCATTGATCCATTTGCTATATTCTTGATGTAGACATATTTATCATTCTAAAGGAAATTCAGTCATTTCTATGTATTACAGCTTTTCTTCCAAACAGCAAATAATATTTTTTTTCAGTTCAGTTCAATTCCTTTATTTTTCCAAGCAACAAGTACAGATTGCATTGTCAAAATGAAAAGAATAATTCAAGATACAAATATAATAAGTTACACTTACACATTCAATCTGACTACAGTTTCTACAGTACATAAAGCCACTTGTATCATAAATAAAAATTTGTTTGCTGTATAAATCAACATTTACAAAAACATTTTTCAGTTTAGTAAATCTACTACCTCTTCATTCTATAATCTTTAATTAAATTAATCTTGCCAGGGGAAAATTTTTTTTACACACATTGGAAAACATTTCAGTCACATGATAATTTCTTAATTTTCAAAAAGAGGATATAGAAGTAGACTATGGCATCACAGTTGACAAGTGGGTAGGCTGCTCACATTCCATTGCAGTGAGCCAGACAATTCCAGTAGATCTAAATGTAATTTGTGGCAGGCAAAGCAGATACTTAGCAGGTTTCCTCTAGGTAGGCACTCCAGTTTACCGTGTAATTCATTCCACTAATTATTCAAAAGTCAGCCACATTCCCATAATTGTCTTCATCATCTATCTTGAGGTGGTCTGCAGAATTTTGGTGTACTGTGTAAAAATGGACTGCACTACTGCCTTCTACCTTTTAAATTCAGAACTCCAATGCCTTGATTAGTAATTCAATTAGTGTTAGAATTTATTTTTTCTTTCTTTTTTACTACATTTGTTACCTTATTTTTGGATCTTACACTTACATTGTTTAAATCTTGCTCATTAATGCTCCTTTTATTGCACAGACTTGTCATTAGAAAAGAAGGAGAAAGCATTTTTCATTTATAGAATAACTTGATTGAAGTGGATCAAATCTATCTGTTAATGTTACAAAGGAGTATTATAAAGCAGAAATGTCTTTCTATAGTAATCCTGCATTATAACACCACAAAGGAGTTTAATGGTAATATTTAAAAGTACTTTAAAGCATAAAAAGCTCTGAAGTACTCTGAAGCACTTGACTAAGATTGTTATTCTTGCCAGATGTTATGTATAGTCAATGCACAGTTTAGTAAGAATATATTAGAGCTTCATAATATTTATATCATCTTCTCTTTGTCCTTACATTGATAGGAGTAACTGAGGTCAATAAGGCTCATGAATGAGAGATCTGCAATTCAAATACCTTTAGGGCTATTACCTCCAACAGGTATTTTTCAATTCTGCTGAATGGCAAATACTGAGCAGGTACCCTGAATTTATGCCTGGAATGCTTCCTTCTCAAAAAAAATTAATCACTTCTCATGTATCATTAGTGTCCATCACTCGTGATGCCATGGTAGTAAAAATGCGCATTAAGAACTATTTAAAAATTCTTTGTCCTTACGTAAAATCTAACATACCAAATTATACAAATTTAGCTATACATTAACAATGTTGGTGTAGTTAGTATTTTGTGCAAATGATTCTTAAATAACAGTATATATTTATTCATAATGAATTACTCTGGTGTCTTTCTAAGGCCTGCATTTGTTTTACTGTTAAATAATTTTAATTCAAATATTAATACATTGAAGAATGGTTTAATTTATATAAACAAGCTTACAAGTTTGATGTCCCATTCAAAGAAAATTTCATGCATTATAAGATTAATTCTTTTTTCATATGCATATAAATTCTTTGATGTTCTGCAATTTACAGATTGTTTTACATAGATTTTTTTATAAAGGAGCAATGAAAAATATTCTAAGGATATTGGCAGGTATGCTATTGTACTGCATGGTGTTTGGATTGAAGAAAATGTTGAAAAGAAAGGTGTTAAATTATAAAGTAGTGATATGAGTAAACAAAAGAATTGTAGTGTTTGGGAATATGGGTTAAGATGGCTCATTCTCTTCAATTCTAGCACTGATATTGTATTTGTGATTGCTGTAACCCAGTATGTGTTATGTGCTCTCTCCTCATCTTTCTTAGTAGTTTCTTCATTTACCTTTCTACAGATATACTGCTATCTGTGTGTATATGCATCAGAAAAATATTTGTTCTACCACTAATTGGGAAAAATAATTTTTATAGTATCCTCCAGTTCCTCCAGACTGCATACCTTTCTCATAATACAGTGTGGTATGTGGTTCTGGTTATGTAGTGTGTGTATACTTTGTGCACCTTAGTGTTTACATAATATGTTTTTTAACCATGTATTGGTGTTATATACCTTCACTAACTAGCAAAGCAACCGATCACTAATAAAAAATTCTAAAGAAAAGTTTAATAATAATTTTGGATGAAATAATATATTTATATTATTGGAATTGTTAGTTGTTTTCCTGGTTCATTAGCTAGTGACATGGTCTGTGTTTCCTTCTTATCTTCACTTTCTTATGTAACACTAGACTTCTTGTGAAGGAGGGTAAGTTCCATATGGAATCTCATACCAAATCATTGACAAGCAATATGTTTAATTGTATCATTGGTTTATGGTTTAATAACATATTTTGGATGGTTATCTCATCATCTTTTGATGAAGTTTACTTATAATAGTGCATTTGAGAGCTGAAGACTTTGCCATAGCTGTCAGCCTGAATGCTCACATCTTTCATTATGAGTTCACTGACATAAGTGTACCATACACTACAATGCAGAGGCTGTGCAATTGTTCTAAGAAACACAAAGTTACTTCAGGGAATGGCTTTACTACAGCAACTGAAGCTCAGAATTAATTGCAAAATGTGCAAGGTGTGAATGCACATGATAGTATGAGTCCATAATGCCTTCAAGAAAGTACTGTATAATCACAATGACTGCCATAGTACTGACAGCTCCTAACCACCCGCCCTCAATTTTCTTGTCAGCATTATGAATGTACAGAATGGCAATGGAACAATGAGTTATTCTCTAACTAGTGCATTCAATCTCAGATCTCCAGATGATAGGCTATTAGTTCAGAAAGTGATATGATGTAGGAACACCATTTCCTGGATGCTTGGTTATAGTGTGGGCCAACATCTCCAATGAGACACATAGAGATGTTAATTTATAAACTTCATCTTGCTGCTGTACTATCAAATTCCTTGCCAATATTGTCTTGCCCTTGCTACATTTATTGCAAATCAATTCATATTCATTCCTGACTATGTTTGTTCACATGCTGCAAGCTATATGTCATAGTACTTTAACACGATAGAGATTGCTCAGATCAACAGCCAGCATGCAGCCCTGACCTATTGAATAATGAATATTGATAGGTTGGCCAACATGAGGGCATTTACCAAAGAACTTAAACAATGTAAAGATGACACTCCAAGAAGAATGGGGCAATGTTGACCACCGGGACATTGGTGAAACATGAATTAGAAAATCTTGCGTACGAGATTAGAAGCTATAATTAGGAGCCAAAGGAGACACACCATATAATGAATGTTTATTAGCATTATCATGTTGTCATTCTAAGTGAAGATAAGGTGAGGAATATTCAACTGGAATTTGAACTAACATTTCCACCTAAAGAGCTATTGTGTTGAAATTAACATTAAAAATTATCACTTTAGTCTACAAACTCATACAAGTGTAATGTTTAAAGGGATTATTGATATAGCAACATTAATGCTTGGATTACATAGTAATTTATATTTGAACTTAAATGTTATGACTTTTATTAGTGATCTTTTATTCTCTTTTTTGTCTTCAGTGTATAATAATCTTCTTTGCTATCATCAGCTTCTGCATACACATGTCCTGTGGAGTTTGTAATTTGTGTCTTATCTGTTTTTAAAATAAATGTGTAATAAGGCTTTATTTAATAAATAAATTTAAGATGATGGATACCTCTATGGTATCTAGCTTTTTGCTTCCTTTTAGCACCCAATAATTCCTTAACTATCCCTTACAGGTCAGAAAATTATTCATTAATTAACTCAAAGAGCTAATATGCATTTCAAGTTCATATAAAGCTAGAAACTTAAATTTCACTTCTCAATAAAACATAAAACTATAATAATTACTACCAGCATAAATTCATGTTTACTTGCATGTAAACATTATTAACTTCATTGCAGGAAACATACTCACTTGAACAAGTTTGTGGTGGAAGCTCTGTCTTTCCTACTCAAGAGAAAACAGAAAATATGCTTCTGAACTTGCTTATGCCTCTCTGTCTACGAGTTGGCAGTGGCAGAAAAGGTAAAACAAATACTTATATCACAAAAGTTTTTGTTATCATTATATTTAAGTAAATGTTCAATCAAGCTAACAAGAGAGAGATAAGATATTTCAGTGTGTGTGTGAGCATGTGTGTGTATATTTGTGAGTGAAGTGAAATCAAAAAAAAAATTTATGCTATAAACATACAAGTTATACAATAGGGTTTGTCAATACTTATATGTTGAAACAAGGTAAATTACATCATCATTTGCATATTACAATTTATAAAACTATAATTACAGTCACATAAGTTATAATAATAATAATAATAATAATAATAATAATAATAATAATTGTAGTTTCAATCATATAAATTGTAATTATATACTGCATGAAAATTAAATACAGTAAACATGATATACACATTAATATTACAAGTACTAAAAATATAATTAAGTAAAATTATTTGTAAGCAATTCCTCATCTGTATAAAATGCTTTACATTCAACCCAATTACCAAATCATTTTTAAATTTATTTATATTTTCAGATCTTATATTGGAAGGAAGTTTATTATACATATTTAATTACATTCATTTATGACTATTTACATACTTATTTAATTGAATATCAAGATTATTGTTGCCTCTAGTATTGTGATTATGTATTTCAGTCCTATATATAAAGTGATTTAGGTTTTCTTTACACACACACACACACACACACACACAAAATCTTTCCTTGTACCTTTAAAACATTTACTACAAGATTCCCTTTTTGATAACACTTAAATGTTATAATGGCTTTCTTTTACCATAAAAAAAAACTTGTTTAGCTGAAGGAGAATTATTCCATAGTTGAATACCTTATGTTAAGTGAGAATGGGTAAATGAATAATAAGCTATTGTTAAAGTATAAATTGTACAAATTTTTAGTTTTATCAAAAGAATGGATATGGTATCCATGTTTGCATTATTTTCAGCATCAGCAGAGGGATATAAGTAAATACAAAAAAATTACTTCTTACTTATTTATTTTCAAATCTATTCATAGCTTTACAGTTTCCACTATTTAGTAGTTCAATGAACAGTCGAGGCTGGAGGCAGTATGATAGTGGTTCCATATCATAAAAGTCATTGCTCATCTTCAAATTCAAGTCAACTAATGCAATGCATATAAGAGATTAATGAACTTGGGAAGCTTCAATGGTCTTTGATCAGTAGCTTTGTTAGTGGTAGAGGCTAGTGAAAAAAACTGCTATTTTATTCCTTTCATTAAGAATGACATCTGTTGAACATTCATCAAGTGAGTGTGAATGTGTTGTAGAAAGTCTTTTAAAATGGTCTTTGGGTTCACAGAGTTCTATGAAAAATGTGACACTGTTTTGAGATTTTTTATGCAACATTAACCAGATTCTTTTGTTGATCATGTCTGCTTTTTTCAACTGTAAAGAATGCATGGACAACAGATGGATTCAACAACATAGTTTTCACACCCTAAGTGTTCGCCATGAAAATTCAAAACACCATATTTCATCTGTTGTTTCTCTCATACAATTTGGCTAAACAAGAATAATACTTCCTTAAGTGAGGCATTTAAACAATTTGTAGAGGAGTATACTTAAGGCAAAAAAAGGAACAGATATATAATGGGTTATTTAATAATTATTGTGTGCTACTTGGCCCTGCAAGAGCTCCCATATACAGGTAGTGATGAATCTTGAAATGTGTTCCTGAAATAGAACCAATTATGTTGAACTTACAACTGTTTGTGCAAACAGATAATAAATTATCTGTTATTAAATTATCTTCAGACTGTTACTGTGTTTTCTGGAACTTCAAATGATAACCAAATTTATATTATTCAGAGCATTTTTCATGACCGATTCAGAACAATGAAATAAAAGAGGAGTTTAGTGCAATAAGTTTTCCATCAGTTATCATAGATGGAACCACTGATGTGTCCAACAAGGCTCAAATATTACTTTGTCATTTCAGAATGCAAGGAAATGTACAGAAAATATTCTCTGGAATTTATGACATAAATACTTGTCGCACAGTACTATATGTGTCAAAGAATTTGTTCAAGGAATTTAAATGTGTGATAAACTTATGGCTCTATAATGGCTGGCAAGCACAATGGTCTGTAACCTATAGTCAGAGAAAAATATGAATGGTCTATTTTTGTGTATTGTTATGCTCATAGACTTAATTTAGTTCTGCAACAATCAATCGAGTAAAGAAATGTAAAATGTTTTTCCATAAAATAAATGGAATATCTACATTTTTTCAGCTACCAAAATGAACTAGAATCTATACAGAAAGGTTAAAAGCACAACCCATCAATATCTGCTACAAAATGGAATAATCTGCCTGTGGACCTCAGTAGTAAAAATGGGCATTAAGCCGTATTAAAAAAATGATTCTATAGAATAGATGAATGATGTTATTTTCAACAGAAAACTTAACTTGTTGCTTGTTTAGCTCAATGATGGAAGATGATGGTGAATGTGCTATGGACTACTATCAGACCATGTTAAACTTTGAATTCACATTTTTACTCTAATATTTTCATTTGTGTGTCCAAAAGCTGATTCTTTGTATAATATTTTAGAGAAAAAGGTGTTTAATATTGGTTTCTGTAAACTTGTGAAAATTTCAAACATTTGATTTGATCTATGATGGAAGAGCAAGAAATACTAATTTGTTCAAAGAGACCAAAACTTGTAGCTGAAAACATTAAGAAACCATGTTATCTGTATATATTTTATGAGATCATCTATATGATAATAGGCCAAACAAGCAACAATATATCTGAGATTAACAAACATAATTTTCTATTTTTGCTTAATAGTGCATCAAAAGCTAAGTATGAACAAGCTTTTCCAGAAATCGCATTCAGTACATTCTTTAAAAATTGTAGAGTACTTCAATGTATTGCATTTGAGAAATGAACTTTGTTTTATATAATTCTTCCACAAAATTCTACAATAAAGTAATTTATGAGGTCCACCTAGAGTTACAGACCATGGGGTTTATAGAAGTTTTGCTAGAAGTAAAAAGCTTATTGAAATAATTTTGATGATATCAGCCAGTGGTGCATCAACAGAATGATCATTTTCAGCTCTCCAAAGAATACACAGCTATGTAAGAACACTGAAACTCAAAATAGACCGTCTTTCCTTACTATCAGTGGAAAAACTTTTGCTGAACTAACTTCAGAAACAGCCAGTATTTGAAGATTCTGTCATCAACTTCTTCATAGAGAAAGAATCTGCGAATTGCATTGAAGTATAAATAGATGCAACAGGTAGATTGGTTAGTCTAGAAGCATATTTTTAATATTATTTTCTGTTTTAATTGATTTCATTGTGTTATCATTCATTTGGTACCCTATGTATGACTGGTTTATTAATTACACTTGTGTTCTTCTTCTGAAATATGGCTTATCCCTTGCTTAAAAGCTCTATAACTTGTGACAGTTTCTTAATAAGATTTTCTATATATGCATCCCAACTGAGTTTACTATCTATGTGTAAGGGTAAGAGATCAACTGTTTTACAAGATTTATTATCAAGCAGAGTATGTGCACATGCATATGTTTTTATGTATGAGAGTGGGAATGCATGCACTGTAAGGAACTACCAAATAGTGCTCTAAACACTTGCTCTCAAAGTTATAGATACCTTTGTTCCTACACAAATATTCAGGCTACTTGGAATGTGCCTTACTCATGCAATTTCTTATTCATGCATTTTTTTCTGCCTTATGCATATATAACACATCTTAGAAACAAAAGTAAAAATTTGAACCATATTGAAGCTCTGTGAGTTAAAAATTTTCTCCTGTACACATAAATTTAATACATACCTTGTTAGAATATTTGATAAACTTACTACTAAATTAAGGTTTAGGCTTGTCCCATGGATGGGCTTGATAGCTACTAGAATGAGTAGTGGTAAAGCATTTTACATTTAGCCTTTAGCACTAGGCAGAGACTTTGTGCCCAGCACTTTGCTCTGACAGCCTCTAACCCTCAGGTTTGGTTTATACAACAGAAACTTCTCAAGTACTCTTTGGATAACAGTGTGTGTACATGTCCTGATCTGGACATCAAAGAGGGAAGAAAAAATCTATCACTGCCAGAGATCAAAGTCCAAACCATGATTGCAGTTAGATACTTTAAGACATTAGCTGCCCTAGTGACACTATTAAAACTTTCTCATAAATAAATATAGTTACAGCTACTCTATACTTGAATGCAATACACAGACACACACACACATAAATGAAATTTAAAAATGAAGTAAATCTTAGAACATTGTAATTAAACTAATTTAGAATTGGAGAAGCAGAAATGGATAAAACAATTAAGTAGTCACACAATTTTTTCTGTATGTATTTGTTTATTTTATTTTTCATTATCAAACATTCTACATGCTCTATTAATCTGGAGTAATACTACATGCATTATTATATTACAGTATTATAATTTTGTTTTTATTCTCTCTTAAGATTTACATTTAACTGTTATGACTGAGGTTTATATAATATTGTCTGTTTTATATGAAAGTCTTTAAAAATGTATATCATTTATGAATTACTGAAGTGTTTTAAGTATACTGTCAATAAGTAGTTTTAAATAGCAAGAATTTTCACAGTGAAATATATGATAATTTTTAAGAGGAAATCACTCAAATTTCACTAATTTTTTTTTTCCACTAATTGCACATGCTTCAAAGGCTGTTGAAAGTTTTTAGGAGTTTTTTCTAATTGCATTTGTTTACTAGAGCCAAAATAATGTGTGACATAAATATACAACATAGGATCCATGGCTTTACTTCCCTTATGAAGGAAGCCATATTTAGGCTTTTACAGCTGAA
Source organism: Metallyticus violacea (assembly GCA_030762175.1). Classification (NCBI taxonomy): domain Eukaryota; kingdom Metazoa; phylum Arthropoda; class Insecta; order Mantodea; family Metallyticidae; genus Metallyticus; species Metallyticus violacea. The sequence goes on along the minus strand of CM060846.1, from coordinate 100,111,751 downwards.
AAAATTCCATCAGTCCTGGCTGGGATCAAACCCTCAATCTTAGGTTTAGGAGGCAAGTATGGTTGCCACTACAGACCAGGTCTGACTTGTAATATATATGCTCTTCTTTGTAGCTTTTTAATGTGATGATATTTTTCATTTCTTTTTTTTTTCTTTTTCTTTTTTTTTTAATTTTTCTATTTTATTGTTGACCAGTTCTATTGTATAGTCATTTCTCTGTGCTATTTCTATGATTTTGTGGTATTCCAATTTGCATTCTCTCTTGCCTACTGATAGGTTTGTTAATCTGAATTTGAGGATATTGATTATTGCAAGTTTATGTAGTTTTGGATTGTGGTTGTTTTTCATGTAATTATCTGTATGGGTATCTTTTCTGAATATGCCAAATTCTAGTATCTTGCCATTTTTCATAATTTTTATATCCAGGAAAGGAAGAACATTTTCTATTTCCATTGTGAATTTAAAAGTGCTGTCTTGTAGAGTGAGTAGTTTATTGCATCCTCTTTCCATTTTTCATTTTTTATTGCAAAAACATCATTAACATAACAGTATCAACATTTGTAAATATGTGGAAGAGCCTCAATTAACTTTATTTCTAAGAAACTCATGTACGAGACATATCTACCAAGAATGGTGAGAATATTGTTCCCATTGCTAGATCCTTCTTTTGTGTATAGATATTGCCTCTGAATGTGAAGTAGGCCTGATTAATGCAAATTTTGTTGAGATTAAAATATTGTTCTATTACTACTCCAGGTAGGTTTATTGAGTTAATCATTTCTCTCTGATAGATACTAGTTTTTCTTTGAGGTTGCTAGGAAACAGAAAGATGACATCATAAGAAACCAGCAAATCCCTGTTTTCTAGTTTCACATGTCTGATTATTTCTATTAATTCTGATGAATATTTTGTGCTTTGACTTTTGTATTTTGGTATTACTTTCTTTATAAGATAACTGGATAAATTGTATTGGGTGAATTTATTATCTTTACTATAAGTCTCATTTTATTACCAGTTTTATGTATTTTGTTGCAATAACCTACTCAACCCATAAGACAGCACTATTAAATTCACAATGGAAATAGAAAACAACCTTCTTCCTTTCCTGGATATAAAAATTATAAAAAATGGCAAGATACTGGAATTTGGCATATTCAGAAAAGATTCCCATACAGATAATTACATGAAAAACAACAGCCTCAAACCAAAACAACATAAACTTGCAATAATCAACAGCCTAATATTCAGATTATCAAACCTACCAGTACGCAAGAGAGAATACAAATTAGAGTACCACAAAATCATAGAAATAGCACAGAAAAATGGCTACATAATAGAACTGGTTAACAAGAAAATAGAAAAATTCAAAAACAAAAACAAATAAAAAACACCACCACATTAAAAGCCTACAAAAAATATCACATGTATATATAATGAGGGTGCCAAAAATGTATATACAATTTCACAGTAGATATCCATGTATTATTTTTCAAAGTTGAATTGAAAAAAAAACAGTAATGTGCAGTAAAATGTTCTGTAAACAGATGTGACTCACATACATTATGATAGCATTGTTACATGACAGATAAATTAACAATGAACAAATGAAGCCAAGGTTATCTTATGATGTTCTATAAACAGATGTGACTCACATTATGTTATGCTAGCTTTGCTACAGCAAAATGGAACCAGATTATCCTTTGAACATTGGAAAGCAATTTTGAAATGGTATTAGAATTATGAGAATGTTGTTGAAGTTCAAAGGCAATAGGACGAAGAGTTTTTCACTGCGTTCTCCACATCTAACTCTGTTGGATTTCTACTTATAGGGGGCTTTTAAGGATGATGTATACCATAGAAACCCAGCTACATTGGCAGCACTTTAGGAAGAAATTGAAATGGCATGTCCTGCAATTTCTAAGGAAATTTTTGTAAATATTACTCAATCAGTAGTTCAACGTACTCAGAAGTGTATCAATACCAATGGTGGGCATTTTGAGCAACAGCTGTGACTCTTGTAACTGCAAAAGTCTAAGATGATTAGTGCTCATCATTTTCCATTGTATGAATTCGTTTTGTTATGTTAACACAGTTTTTTCTTTACTTGAAGTGTGTATACTTTGACACCTTCTGTGTATATAAAAAAATTTCACATTCATATTCTATTCATTGGCACACCAAAATTAAAGATGCAAACATTATTTTGGCTCCAGTAGACAAATGCATTTTAAAAAACCACTTAAAAACCATCACAAAAGACAAAATTCTGCCAGAAAAGTAATCAGGCATTTACAAAATCAGTTGCAAAGACTGCAATATGAAATACAAAGGCAAAATGAGAAGAAACCATACCCTATGGTTTAAGAAACACATGAGAAACATAAAATATAAACACGTGGAGAAATCAGCAATAGAATAACATTTCTGGTAAAAAAAAAATCTCAAATTCCCAAATGAACCAAAACTCTTAAAGCTCTTCAAAAACCAATAGAATTAATAGTGTGAGAAAACATATTCACAAACAAAAACTAGGTAAATTGAGCTAATTTTGATATTCCAAACAACAGTAACCTCATCACTAAGCTCATAAAATCCACACAGCGAAATATTTATACCATGCTGGAAAGCTGACAGTGAAACCATGCTGATGAAAGCAACGCCTTCGAAACATTTCAAACTAAGTGTTTTAATGCTGCTATTTGTAAAATGTTTCTTACCTTTTCTAAAATCTTGCATTCATATATTATATGATTAACTGTTTGTTCTCCACTATTACATGAACATATTAGTGATTCTATTAGTTTATACTTGTGAAGGTATGAAATTAAACTTCTGTGACCTGTCCATATTGTTGTTTAATTAGGTATTACATGGAATTTGAGTTTAAGTCTGTCTGTAATCCTTGGAAAGAAGGATCTGGTTATTTCACTTTCTGTCATTTTGTCCCATTCCCTTACCCACTTAATTGTACTTTCCCAATGATAACTGAACTTTTAGGAATTCTGTTGTAAATCTCTTCCATGTGACTGCTGTTTGCTGCCTCTTTTGCATGCTGGTCTGCCAGCTCATTTTTATAATGTCCAGGGTGTTCTTTTATCCAGTATAATTCTATTTACCAGTTCTGCTTCTCCATTTCTTTGACAGTCCTTCTAATTTCTTTAATAAGATATGTATGGTTCTTCCAGTTCATAAGCAATTTTAATGTTATACAGCTCTCTGTGAATATGGATGCTGTTTTATTTTTGGTTTTCATAGCTTGAATGGGTTCTACAGCCTTCAATACTGGTAATTGTTCTGATTGTTTGAACATACCTTGTTTATAAATATTGTACTTATGAAGCTGTTGACAATGGAGTGGTAATATAACCTAAACTTAGGTATTCATTTTTTACACTAACCTCCACTTACTTAAAAAGTAAGATGCATTTTGGGAGAATCTCTCTCATCTTCAGTTGCTCACTGAATTGCCGTTACTTGAAATGATGACTGGACAACCGGATGTTCCTGTGATGGCCTCTGTTGGTTGAAGTAGGAAGTTGCTGAGTTCATCCATAGGAGGAAACTGGAAATTCATTAGGTTTTCTCTATTTTTTAATATGAAAATTTTTTCCCCAAGTGGATAACTCCAAGGGTTGTGAAGATGTTTCAGCAGTTTAATTCCTGGTTTTATTTCATGGATTTTGGTCCAAAAGTGAGCTGCTACTGCTGATTTATCCACCTGTTTAAACTGAACATTCCTAAAATGTTTTTTCTTCCAAATATCCAAATTTCTCTTTGTTTTTCCTATGTAGTAGGAGGAGTAAGTAAGTGGAGTTTGTTGTAAAAAAGGAATATCTAAGTTTAGATTTCTTGTTTAACTTGACTTTTAAAGTGTTTTTTAGGCTTATGTCTGTGAATATGCTTAGTCCTGATCCTGCAAAAAGTTTGTTTTTACTTCTATCTTTATATCTCTGTGTTGCATTTGTGCTGTTTTTTAATCCATGTACCATCTTTATTATTTTTGTCAGGTGGACCCAGCACTTTGCTTCCTTTTCTGAATCAACCATGTTTCTGTGTTCTTTAATATAGTTGTAGTACCTTGCTGTTTCCTCTCAATTGTTATGGATGGGGATTATTCCAGTAATATGGCAGAGTGCTTTATTTGACTGTTGGTAAGCCTTTGCAATTTTAATGTTGATCAGTTTTTGAACTCTAATTAACTTAACAATTTATTATTGAGGAATCACTCAAATTTCACTAATTTTGTTCTACTTACTTGGACAAGTTTCATAACTGTTCCCTTCATCTTTGCCATGGAGGGGAACCATGCTGAAGATGAAGGCAACAGCCTTTGAAACACTTCCAACTATGTGGAACAAAATTAGTGAAATTTCAGTGATTTTTCAATAATAATTTATTATATTATATTATATTTCAATGTGAAAATTCCTTCTATTCAAATCTGCTTAACTTATTTCTGTACCATGCATTGTCTAGAACCATTCTCCAAATTGGTGCTCCATATAAGTTTAGAGGTAGGATTACTGCTGTATATATTGTCTTTCTATAGTGCTTTGTTTATAAGCTCCCATGTAATTTTTGCTGATTTAGAAAGTAAGAATATCAACTTAATACAAGTTTCTGTTCTGAATTCAACATGGTCTCTGAAGGCTAGTTTAATATCAAATATTATTCCTAAATATTTCATGCAGTTAACTTGGTTAAGTAGTTTGTAGTTGAGATATATTTCTATTCCCTTTCTACCCCTTTGTTTCCTGCATGTCATAAACACTATTTTTTATTTATTTTCATCAAAGCTTGTTTTGTTGTTAGTAGCCCAATTTGAAATGTTGTCCATTTCTATATTCATGTAATTTTCTGCTACTGTGATGATTTCTCCTGTTGTCAATATAATTATATCATCAACAAAGGCTATTGTTTTTGAGTAACTTGTTAATTCCAAACTGAGTAAGTGAGTTATACATCAAGTTCCAGAAGCCTGGTTCCCAGCAAATCCTTGTGGGCATCCTTTCATTGCACTTCTCTTGATACTAGTGGCATTATTTGACATTACTGCCTTTCTCTGTCTAAAAAAGCTTTGATTGAGACAGTATACATTTTAAGGGAACCTTGAATCTCTTAATAACTTATAACTTTAAGATTCTAGGCTACCATGCCACATTGTAAGCTATTTTCACATCAAGGTAGCCTTTATAATGATCTTCATTTATTTTGTCTCTGGTGAAATAAATTCTTTAGCTTTCAGAGCAGAGTCTGTTATGCCTTGCTGTGGTATAAATCCATAGTGACTGCCTTTGAATGGTTCGTGTTTGTACACATGATGGTTTATTATATTAATTAAGAGTTTCTCTAGTATTTTCCCTCCTATATTTAATAGACTAATATGCCAGTATTTTGATGGATCCATGCTATTATCTCTGGTAGATTTTGTTATAGGTATAATTTTTACTTTCTTCTTGGAAAATACCCTATTTTTAAGCACATATTGTATACATCTGTAAGATTATATACTAGTAGGAAAATCTTGCTAGTTATTCCATCTGTACCTGGTGCCTTCTTGCTATTGAAACTTTCAATTGTATTTTGTTGTACTTCATCTTGAGTGAGTTCTCTCATTGCTGGTATGAATTGGTTCATCTACCATTTTTCTTATGTACTTTTGGTGTCTATATTGTATTGCTTTTTATCTTCCACAATGAGATGGTCTAGTATTAGGTTCATGGTTTTTATTATATTTGTTGTTTCTGTTCTGTCTGGTTTTGCAGTATCATCATGATACTATTATTTTGTGCTTTTCCTGTTTCCAACATTTCAGACAATGGATTTGTAACTTCTTTGTTTATTAAAAGTTAAAATAATCAACACTCATGAGTGTTTCACTCCTTTAATTATTAAAATAACAGGACATGTTTCGTGAACATATCGTTCACATTGTCAACTGAGTACAACGAACGTTCATGCGGGGTTTGAATAATGGGTGACTGTAAGGCGCTCTGGTGGATTCTGAAAGAATTTAAACAAAATATTGTCTGCTTCCGGAATTTCAAAATTCATAAAAAAATTATTCTTTTTCCTTTATAAAGATGTTCTCCCATATGCTGAGCTCCTTAGGAATTTGGACAGCCTTCAGTAATGTTATATCTTTTTCTTGACAATGTGACAAGTTGACAATGTGAACGATATGTTCACAAAACATGTCCTGTTATTTTAATAATTAAAGGAGTGAAACGCTCATGAGTGTTGATTATTTTAACTTTTAATAAACAAAGAAGTTATATTTCGTTTTACTGTGTGGATTCCTTCAAAGGTATAAAAAAATGGATTTGTAGTTGATGTCAGGTACATTATTCCTTCCAGTAGTGTATTTTTTCTTTTCAAATTTTGTATTGATATTTTTCCTTCTCTTTAAAATATTGGGATATTTGTAATTCCCTTAAGTCTTCATTATTTTTAGAACTTTGGTATGTCCTTCTTATTGTATTTATCCTTTTTCACAATATTATTAGATTTTCCATCTAAAGGTACTGATTTTTTCTCATATGATAATTTACCAGCTCTGATGAGTTTGAAGGTTTTGTTGCAGGCTGTTTGTATTGCCTTTGTGAATCTTGAACAAAGAATTCAAATTCACCTCCTAATATAATTTTAAGTGATTCCATTTCCAGTACCTTTATATCTGCTTCAAAGATTATGTTGCAGATTTTTGAAGTTGCATGAACTAAATTTGTTTGAATTCATTAAATTTGTCTTCTTTAATTACATATTTTGGACAGTGATAGCAGTTAACTGTGTAGAAACTATTTGCTATTATCATGTTATATGTGAGTACAATGTGGTCAGGGCAGCTTTCTCCAGCACTAATTTCCCATTCCTTGACTCCTGGTGTAACTAAACATTGGCAATGGTCAAGTCTATGTTACTTGGTCCCCTACTTTTTTTTATGGTGTTAAACAGTCGTTTTTACTACTGAGGTACCACAGGTGGTGATTTTATGAAATTGGCTGCTTGAGAGAGATTTTTCCAATTTTTTGCCTCTTTAGTTGCCTAAAATAGCATGTCAAGTCTTTGATCAGGAATTCATTTTAATGGCCAACATTTGTTCTGTTCCTTTGCTGAATTTTTATAATTCATCTAATTTTTTGAATTTGTTTTCTATCTGATTTGTAGTGCCAAAATAAATGCTGGCTGAAAGGAACCAGAAATTTTCATGTGTTAATTCTATTAACACATTCATTCTGCCTGTGATGGCTCAGTAGTAAAAAAGAGCATTAAACACCAATTAAAAAAAGTGTCTTCATTGAGTTGCTGTCTAATAAGTAGAGCATCTATTTTTTTATTATAAATAATAATGACCACACACATTTCCCATTTCTTAAGGTAAATAATCTGCATTTCTTATTTATCCTGACAAGTTTATTTTCATGTAGTTAAGGTTCTTGAATGATTATTACATCTGGTGTTTCTGTTTTGGTAATCACAATCAAATTGTCAGTTGCTGCTCTTGAGTGCTGCAATTTATTTGTAAGCATTGGATTTAGTTTTGTATTTTTTGGTAAGTTGCTGAGTTGTACTGATTGCATACATTATCTATGTTAATAACTGATGTAGTTTTTATATATCTGAAGTATTTAGTAGAGTCTTGGGCAGTCTTTGCTTAGTGAAGAGATGTTGCAGATCTTATTATTCTTGTTATATCTATTGAAAGTATTGCAGTTAATGCATTTGTATTCTTCTTCTGAGACGGTGCATTCTTTTAGTTTATGTTTTCCATACACAATGGGCATGCTTCTTCTTCCTGGAATTTATTATATTTGTGACAATATTGACTACATCCATAGCACCTGATGGAGACTAAATAGTCATCCACGTTACAATTTCCCATCCAATCTTTAGTTTATTTTGAAGGAGTTGCTTTTTGGTCTGAGAGCCAACTGCAATAATTAAGTTTTTGTATCCTTTCCTAACTCTTGTACATATACTTTGGTATTGTGTATACTCCATTCATTTTCATTTCAGGATTTTGTGCTAGGATGGTTGATGAGGTATTTTCTTCCCTTAACTTCTCTGGAACATTATATATTATCATTTGCAGGTGCCTCAATTCGTGTTTAACTACTTCCACATATTCTCAGCATTTGGCACTAATGGTCATTCTGTGTATGCATGATTTTTTTTTTTAACAAGATTCTTCCATATTGAAGGGATTTCAAGTTTTTAATTCAAACCTTTTATTATATTGGGTTTATTTCCTTCTTCATATCTATTTTATAAATTTATCTGTTTCATTGTTTAATTAACATTCAAAAGTTTTATTGTTATTTTGCAGCTCTTGTTCACAGCTTCTGCGAAGGATCTTGTTTTTCCAGCAGCATATGGCACACCCTGCCATAGGCTGATTCTTGACTGCTGAAAGAAGTCAACAGACAGCACTAATTGTCTCACAGATTGACAGTCACAAAGTGTATAAAGATCATTCTTTACTTTCTTAACCTCTTCCTTTAGATTGCTATTTTCATTTTCCTTAGCTTCCAAAGATGATTTTAGATTAACTAATATTTTTCTCAGAGTAGTTACATTATCTACTATGTCTTTCTTTAGGTCCTTTCTCAGGTTATTGCCCTTTTATATAATATTCTGATATATCGAATGAGTTTTCTAACCAGTGCTTTACATTTTTCACATATTGGCTCTGGCATGTGTGTAAGAACAATTTTTATAAGCAATGAAATTTTAGATAGTACTATTAAAGTAAAAAATTCAAGAACAAATCTAAAAATACATTAATTCAATAATGTTATAAGGCTTGTCTTGTTTAGTGATTAATATCCTATGTTAAGTAATACTGCTTCAGCACAATTAATTTAGTGAGTGAATGATACCTTTCTCCATGAGAACTAATTCAAATATTTATGACTATTTTCACTTTGATTGCTCAGAGCCATTTTAAACAAACTCATAATATGGTTACATTATATATATTTTTTTTTCCTAAGGACATTCTGTATATATGTACTTACATTTACTGAATTATTCATCTTTCCAGAGGTGTTCATGTTAGATAATGTTTAGTGTATATTTTTCATTATCAAGTCATTCTTGCTATACTCTTTCTTTAACTTGTTTTTACTTGTGCTTCTGAGTTTGAATATACATATGCATAACTGATATACTTTCTTTTCACATGCATGCCTGTTCTACATAAAATGTTGGAATCCTTTGAAAATCCATTCCCAAAATGATGATTTTTAATTTTTTTTTTTATTTATTTATGGACGCTCTTTAACATCTCAGGTCATCAGCGTCCCATTCAACTCAGGGTGTGAAACGGCCGACAAATTTTGCTCAGAGGCCTCTCTTTCAGGCTTGAGGTTCTTTTTCGTGCCGCAAATGTACGACACGGGACCCACGGCTTTTACTTCCCTTCCGAAGGAAGCCATACTTAGGATTTTTACGCCCGAAAAAAATCCATCGGTCTTGGTCGGGTTCGAACCCGCGATCTTGGGTATAGGAGGCAAGTATGGTAACCACTACACCACCAGGACCGACATTTTATTCACAAAGTGCAAAGCACCATTCTACATAATGTGTGATAAGTACAATTAGGAAGAAAAAAGCACAGATTTAAGGCAATGCAATGGAGGAACTTACATATTGAATAAAAAAAAAGGGGGAAAAATAGAATACTTGCACATAAATGGCTATTTATTAGTTATAGATTGCAAAACTCTTTAGCAATAGAAAGTATCTGATGTGACATCAGATTTTTGCACTGAAAAAATCCATCAATCCTGGCCAGGTTGAACCCACAATCTTGGGTTTAGAAAGCAAATATGGTTACACATAACAGATGACATGATAGATTTACACCTCTGAAGGATAGGAAAATCAACCTAATCTATAAGAAGTAAAGTAAGATAAAAATGTTTTCATTAGTATCTATTGTTACAAGTTCATTTGTTTTTGGAATTGCAAGCCACTTCTGCAAAGATTGGAAACAGTCCCCACATCATACCTTAGAAGTAAGGAAAAATTCTGAAAACCACTAATATAAGTTCTGCTTCTGCAAATAGAATTATTAAAAAGTTTATTAAATCCTTATAGTGTATGTGAGAGGAAGGAATGTAATGGTTCTTGTGCAGGAACATACCCTCTAAAAATGTCTGGATCAATATAAGACCATGAAGGCAATGAACTACATTGTGGATATAATTGTACTTTGTGAAGAGGTTGTAGGAGTAGACCATTGCCTTCATTTGTTTCACTTTTAGCCAGAATATGTGCAATATTTGACATGGTTTGTTATACATTTTTTGGCATATTAAAATCTTTGGAATTTTGTCCTCAATATAGTTCCTTACATTCACATGCTTTTAATGACTCAGCATTACTTCAGAGATCATGGATTCCTATTAGAAAGTGATACATTCTGATCCCTCTATTTGTTCCTTGAGTTTCTCTCTGTGCATCACATTTCATGAAATGAAAGAAGTATTAGCTTAAAACTATGCAAAAGGAAAAAACTAAATGACATTCTCTCTTTTCTTCTCCATAGATGTGCCTCACATGAGACAAGCAGACATTAGTTTTGCTTTGACAGTTGTACTTCATGCAATGAGTCCCCCAGCTAGCAAAACAGCACCAGTTACAGCTCAGAATATAAAGACTGCTTCAGAGATGAGAACAGGAAGTGTAACTTATAGTGGACGAGGAGATAAAAAACCTCATAAAATTTCCATTCCTCTTTTTCGAGTTGCTTTCCTAGGTAAGTTTTCCAGCATAGGTTTTAGGAAAATCACAGCATTGTCTCATGTCTCATGTATAACACAGAAGGGAGAATATTTAAGGAAAAAGAAACAAAAAAACAAGTTATAGGGTAAATAAATGAATGAATTTTATTTCAGCAAATAACATTTCAATTAAATTTACATTTTCTCTCATAACTTTTATAACTTCGTAATTAATATCAATTAAAAAACATACATTTTCAATAAATTGTCATTTAGTTTTGCTTATTTAACTGATTATTGAACCCTTGTCTTCAGCTCATCAGCAGTTTTCAACTGGAATGTCTAGAAGACTTGAGTTAAACTATTCTCTTGAAATTAAAGTTTATTATAAATATATCTCAACAGACTGCATAATATGCTTCACTCAAATATACATATATTTGAATGAATTTATTTCTTAGAATCAATTTCTTGCAAATTTCTTGAACCTATTAAAATCAAAGTAAACAGTTTTTATTTCCATGTTCTCAATACATGTAAACTTACTACTATTGAAACATTTAAATTTCTTACTTAATCACCCTGACTTTATGGAGTTGCATTCCTTCCATATCCCATTACAATTAACACCAGGTTGAGTATTTCAACAGTGATGAGATGTTGAGGAATACATCCCTCACATAGGGAGATTTTAGTCAAAGGGATTGAGGGATTTATTTACCAAAATTGAGGGAATATAAGGATTTTTAGAAAATTTATCAAATTGATTAATATCTTTTTAAAATTATATTTAGATATTATTTTGCTCTTAGCAATTAGTTTTCAATCTTATGAAGCTGTAAGTTAACATTGTTACATTCAAATTACTGTAATCCAAACATAACTCCATTATTAACTGCCCCACTCCAACAGGCGATGGTAGTAGATTGTAGATTATTGCTGTTGTTAATTATCAGTCACACTATATCATCACGTGATCACAGTTTTCTGTTTGTGCTACATTTCAGTGTGGAAGTACTCATATATGCAGAGTGAATAATTGTGATAAGTGTTCACAGTATTACCAATAGTCATAGTCATTGGGCACAATTTAGTACAAAACATATTCAAAATGAGGAGGCAGGGCCATTAACACGTAAAAAGAATAGAGGAGTTAGAGGGGGATAGTAAAAGTTGAAAAATCGTGTCGTAAGCAGACATTTGTGCACTCTTGGCTTCAGGATCCGAATTTTTAAAGGTTAGCTTTCCAAAACTAAAGATCCGTAAACGGCCAGAGGTTTATGTTGTAAAAAGGACTTAGTCATAGGAAAAAGTCAACTAGAAAAACATCGTGCAACTCCAACTCACACACACACACACCGCATCGGTGGCCGAAGTAGTTAAGGGGCGGATTCGTGAGCGGAATATCTGGGGTTCGAATCCCTCCAGGACTGTCCTTCCTAGCTGAGGTTTTTTCTAGGTTTTCCTTAGTCCTCATAAATGGCAAATGCGAGGAGGTACCCTAAACTTAGCACTGGAACACTTCCTTCTTTTTAAAAAGAAAATCCTTGCCCAATTTTCATTTCATGTATCATCAGTGTCACCGCCTGTGATGCCTCAGTAGTTAAAACAGGCTTTAAACACTATTCAACAATACACGCACAAACACAAAAAAGGGCTTAACGTTAAAAAATGACCACTGAATTATTTCTCTGTTTTCAACAATTTTGAGAGACGAATGAAATAAAACTAAAAGTACTGAGCTAATCGTAGAACACGATAGAGGTTTCAATTCTATGCAATATATTGTAAAACTTTTTCTGACTCTCAGATACTACAGGTAATAAGCTTTGGCTGAAAAGTGCTAAAGTTAAGTGTGTTGTGACTAATGTTATAAATAAGATCGTAGAAGTGAAAAATTCACATGCTTTGCGGCCAAAGAAAGTACTTCTCGATACTTGTATATATTTTTTTTTTTTTTAGAATGGTGTTTAAAGTTCATTGTTACTACTGAGCCTCCACAGGCGATGGTACTTGTAGATGAAAGCATGGCCATAGAAATCGAAAAGAATTTATGCATTACAGTAAAAGTGTTAGTGATGACGGGGCAGAAATTAACATCCACTTGCTAGATTATGTTACAATGAAGTAACGTCTGAAATATTGTTTGTTGTTTATTAAGTATTGTCTTTCTAAGCTTGGGTTATCCGTGAATAACATTGTGGGGTAATACAGTGACAATGCTAATGTTAGGAGATTATAGCTCATTTATTTCTCTGCTATTGCAGGAAAATGAGGAAATTGTGGTTTTCGGATGCATTTGTCACTCTAGTGTTACTACTTCCGAGTCCTTCCCAGAAATATTAAGTCTCTATTATACATGCTTTTTGCATATTTTTCTCGCAGTCCTAAACGGCAAAGTACTCTCGAGGACATTCAATCATTTATGATAACATCTAGGCTAAAAACGACTAAACTTTGTAAGACAAGATGGCTAGCTATGGGCAATTATGTTTCTAGAATTCTTAGTCAATGCTCAGTATTATTCATTTTGGTTGCCGAAGCTAAAGCTGAGGACAAAAATTCTACTGCTGATATATTTTGCGATTTAAACAATACATTCACAAAAGCTTATTTGCAATTCCTGAATTTTATCTTACCTATTTTAAACACCTTCAACATGTTCCAATCTGAAAAAGTCCTAATTGCTTCAGTTAAAGAATCTGAGACGATTTTAAGATTATTGGTCTCCAATTTTCTAAAGTTAACATACTTGTGGATGGAGTACTGCGGAACTGCATAAGTGCAGCGTCAAACACCCTTCTAATATTTTGTCCTTGAATGAATTTAATATTGGAATACTCGTAGGTGCTAAAGAAACTCCTTCAGAGTTAATTAAATTTTCCTCTTCTTACACTAGAGATATTGAAGTTTCCAGTCCACGGTTTTACCAAACTACCTTTTAGAAATCTCTCAAAAGATTGCCATTACAACAGGATATTCTGCGTAATTTGACCTTGACCCTTGTCATGCTTTGTAATAACATTCTTTGTTACCAGGTCAAACATTAAAGAAACAGAAGTTAATAAACATTCAAGTCTAAGGTAGATATTGAAAAAGTAGAAAACTAATAACAATGTTTACCCAATTACTGCACAGGCGATGAAAAATTGTCGCTTGTGGAAATGACCTAGGTACTCGAATTTTAAAGCAAAATTAAAGATCGGGAAAATTTAAATTCAGAATTCCAGTTTAAAAATATTGTCAAATTAGCCCAAATTTGCTTGTAACTGCCGCATTCTAATGCATCTGAAGAACGTATTTTTTCTTTTGTCAGCAATATAAAAATAAAAAGAGAAATATATGCATGCAGAAACTGGTGCGTCTCTCCTGCGTATAAAATTAGATATTCATAGCACGAAGAAAACTTGCTGTGTTTATCCTGTCA